>JABWTJ010000880.1:13259-98048 GCA_016801875.1 Solanum sitiens | reverse complement strand
GGAATGGCCATGGGGGCCAACCGGATGCATATACAAGGTCTTCACGGACGTCCACTAATAATTTTGGCAGTTTTGATGTCGGGATCCCGATTACCCAAAAAATGGTTTGCTATAGCACATGAAAAATCGTCGAAATAAGGGTAGGCGCGCTTCGGGGATATTTTGACCTTGAAAATAGATCGGAATGGCCATGGGGGCCAACCGGATGCATAAACAAGGTCTTCACGGACGTCCACTAATAATTTTGGCAGTTTTGACGTCGGGATCCCGATCACCCAAAAAATGATTTACTATAGCACACGAAAAATCGTCGAAATAGGGGTATACACGCTTCGGGGCTATTTTGACCTTGAAAATGGATGGCCGTAAGGGACAACCGAATGCATAGACAAGGTCTTCACGGACGTCCACAATTAATTTTGGCAATTTTGACGTCGGGATCCCGATCACCCCAAAAATGGTTTACTATAGCACACGAAAAATCGTCGAAATAGGGGTATGCGCGCTTCGGGGCTATTTTGGCCTTGAAAATGGATCGGAATGGCTGTGAGGGACAACCGGATGCATAGACAAGGTCTTCACAGATGTCCACAAATAATTTTGGCAGTTTTTACGTCGGGATCCGGATCACCCAAAAAATAATTTACTATAGCACACGAAAAATCGTCAAAGTAGGGGTATGCGCGCTTCAGGGCTATTTTGACCTTGAAATGGATCGGAATGGCCGTGGGGGCCAACCGGATGCATAGACAAGGTCTTCACGAACGTCTACAAATAATTTTGGCAGTTTTGACGTCTGGATCCCAATCACCCAAAAAATGGTGTACTATAGCACACGAAAAATCATCGAAATAGGCGTATGCGCGCTTCGGGTCTATTTTGACCTTGAACATCGATCAGAATGGCCTTGAAAATGGATCGGAATGGCTGTGAGGGACAACCGGATGCATAGACAAGGTCTTCACAGATGTCCACAAATTAATTTGGCAGTTTTGACGTCGGGATCCCGATCACCAAAAAAATGGTTTACTATAGCACACGAAAAATCGTCGAAATAAGGGTATGCGCGCTTCGGGGGTATTTTGACCTTCAAAATGGATCGTAATGGCCATGGGGGCCAACCGGATGTATAGACAAGGTCTTCACGGACGTCCACAAATAATTTTGGCAGTTTTAACATTGGGATCCCGATCACCCAAAAAATGGTTTACTATAGCACACGAAAAATCGTTTAAATAGGGGTATGCGCGCTTCGGGGCTATTTTGACCTTCAAAATGGATCGGAATGGCCGTGAGGGCCAACCTGATGCATAGACAAGGTCTTCACGTACGTCCACAAATAATTTTGGCAGTTTTGACGTCGCGATCCCGATCACCCAAAAAATGGTTTACTATAGCACACGAAAAATCATCGAAATAGGGGTATGCGCGTTTCGGGGCTACTTTGACCTTTAAAATGGATCGGAATGGCCGTGAGGGCCAATCGGATTCATAGACAAGGTCTTCACGGACGTCCACAAATAATTTTAGCAGTTTTGACATTTGTATCCCGATCACCCAAAAAATGGTTTACTATAGCACAGGAAAAATCGTCGAAATAGGGGTGTGCTTGCTTCGGGCTATTTTGACCGTGAAAATGGATCGAAATGGGCGTGGGGGCCAACCGGATTCATAGACAAGGTCTTCACGGACATCCACAAATAATTTTGGCAGTTTTGACGTCGGTATCCCGATCACCCAAAAAATGGTTTACTATAGCACACGAAAAATAGTCGAAATAGGGGTATGCGCGCTTCGGGGCTATTTTGACCTTCAAAATGGATCGGACTGGACGTGGGGGCCAACCTGATGCATAGACAAGGTCTTGATGGACGTACACAAATAATTTTGGCAGTTTTGACGTCAGGATCCCGATCACCCAAAAAATGGTTTACCATAGCACACGAAAAATCGTAGAAATAGGGGTATGCTCGCTTCGGGGCTATTTTGACCTTGAAAATGCATCGGAATGGCCGTGAGGGCTAATCGGATGCATACACAAGGTCTACACGGACGTCCACAAATAATTTTAGCAGTTTTGACGTCAGGATCCCGATCTCCCAAAAAATGGTTTACTATAGCACACGAAAAATCATCGAAATAGGGGTATGCGCGCTTCGGGGCTATTTTAACCTTCAAAATGGATCGAAATGGCCGTGAGGGCCAACCGGATGAATAGACAAGGTCTTCACGGACGTCCACAAATAATTTTCACAATTTTGACGTCAGGTTCTTGATCACCCAAAAAATGGTTTACTATAGCACATGAAAAATCGTCGAAATAGGGGTATGCGCACTTCGGGGCTATTTTAACCTTCAAAATGGATCGGAATGGCCGTGAGGGCTAACCGTATGCATAGACAAGGTCTTCACGGACGTCCACAAATAATTTTGGCAGTTTTGACGTCGGGATCCCGATCACCCAAAAAATGGTTTACTATAGCACACGAAAAATTGTCGAAATAAGGGTAGGCGCGCTTCGGGGTTATTTTGACCTTGAAAATGGATCGGAATGGCCATGGGGGCCAACCGTATGCATAGACAAGGTCTTCACGGACGTCCACTAATAAATTTGACAGTTTTGACGTCGGGATACCGATCACCCAAAAAATGGTTTGCTATAGCATACGAAAAATCATCGAAATAGGGGTATGCGCGCTTCGGGGCTATTTGGATCTTTAAAATGGATCGGAATGGCCGTGGGGGCCAACCGAATGTATAGACAAGGTCTTCGCGGACGTCCACAAATAATTTTGGCAGTTTTGATGTTGGGATCCCGATCACCCAAAAATGGTTTATTATAGCACACGAAAAATCGTCGAAATAGGGGTATGCGCGCTTCGGGGCTATTTTGGCCTTGAAAATGGATCGGAATGGCCGTGAGGGCCAACCGGATGCATAGACAAGGTCTTCACGGACGTCCAGAAATAATTTTGGCAGTTTTGACGTTGGGATCCCGATCACCAAAAAATGGTTTACTATAGCACACGAAAAATCATCGAAATAGGGGTATGCACGCTTCGGGGCTATTTTGACCTTGAAAATGGATCGGAATGGCCGTGAGGGCCAACCGGATGCATAGACAAGGTCTTCACGGACGTCCACAAATAATTTTGGCAGTTTGGACGTCGGAATCCCGATCACCCAAAAAATGGTTTACTATAGCACACGAAAAATCATCGAAGTATGGGTATGCGCGCTTCGGGGCTATTTTGACCTTGAAAATGGATCATAATGGCCATGGGGGCCAACCAGATGCATAGACAAGGTCTTCACGGATGTTCACAAATAATTTTGGCAGTTTTGACGTCGGGATCCTGATCACCCAAAAAATGGTTTACTATAGCACACGAAAAATCATCGAAATTGGGGTATTCGCGCTTTGGGGCTATTTTGACCTTCAAAATGGATTGGAATGGCCGTGGGGGCCAACCAAATGCATAGACAAGGTCTTCACGGATGTTCACAAATAAGTTTTGCAGTTTTGAGATCAGCATCCCGATCACCCAAAAAATGGTTTACTATAGCACACGAAAAATCATCGAAATAGGGGTATGCGCGCTTCGGGGCTATTTTGACCTTGAATATGGATCAGAATGGACGTGAGGGCCAACCGGATGCAAAGACAAGGTCTTCACGGACGTCCACAAATAATTTTGGCAGTTTTTATGTTGGGATCCCGATCACCCAAAAAATGGTTTACTATAGCACACAAAAAATCGTTGAAATAGGGGTATGCATGTTTCGGGGCTATTTTGATCTTTAAAATGGATCGTAATGGCTGTGGGGGCCAACCGGATGCATATACAAGGTCTTCACGGACGTCCACAAATAATTTTGGCAGTTTTGACGTCGAGATCTCGATCACCCAAAAAATGGTTTACTATAGCACACGAAAAATCATCGAAATAGGGGTATGCGCGCTTCGGGGCTATTTTGACTTTCAAAATAGATCGGAATGGCCGTGGGGGCCAACCGGATGCATAGACAAGGTATTCACGGACGTCCACAAATAATTTTGGCAGTTTTGACGTCGGGATCCAGATCAGCCAAAAAATGGTTTACTATAGCACATGAAAAATCATCGAAATAGGGATATGCGCTTCGGGGCTATTTTGAACTTGAAAATGGATCAGAATGGTCGTGAGGGCCAACCGGATGCATAGACAAGGTCTTCACGGACGTCCACAAATAATTTTGGTAGTTTTGAAATCAGGATCCCGATCACCCAAAAAATTATTTACTATAGCACACGAAAAATCATCGAAATAGGGGTATACGTTTCGGGGCTATTTTGACCTTGAAAATTGATCGGAATGGCCGTGAGGGCCAATCGGATGCATAGACAAGGTTTTCACGGACATCCACAAATAATTTTGCAGTTTTGACGTCGGGATCCCGATCACCCACAAATGGTTTACTATAGCACATGAAAAATCATCGAAATAGGGGTATGCGCTTCGGGGCTATTTTGAACTTGAAAATGGATCAGAATGGTCGTGAGGGCCAACCGGATGCATAGACAAGGTCTTCACGGACGTCCACAAATAATTTTGGTAGTTTTGAAATCAGGATCCCGATCACCCAAAAAATTATTTACTATAGCACACGAAAAATCATCGAAATAGGGGTATACGTTTCGGGGCTATTTTGACCTTGAAAATCGATCGGAATGGCCATGGGGGATAACCGGATGCATAGACAAGGTCTTCACGGACGTCTACTAATAATTTTGGCAGTTTTGACATCGGGATCCCGATCACCCAAAAAATGGTTTGCTATAGCACACGAAAAATCGTCGAAATAAGGGTAGGCGCGCTTCGGGGCTATTTTGACCTTGAAAATGGATCGGAATGGCCGTGAGGGCGAACCGGATGCATAGACAAGGTCTTCACGGACGTCCACAAATAATTTTGGTAGTTTTGACGTCGGGATCCCGATCACCCAAAAAATTGTTTACTAAAGCACACGAAAAATCGTCGAAATAGGGGTATGCCCGCTCCGGGCTATTTTGACCTTGAAAATGGATCATAATGGCCGTGGGGGCCAACCGGATGCATAGACAAGGTCTTCACGGATGTTCACAAATAATTTTGGCAGTTTTGACGTCGGGATCCTGATCACCCAAAAAATGGTTTACTATAGCACACGAAAAATCGTCGAAATAGGGGTATTCGCGCTTCGGGGCTATTTTGACCTTCAAAATGGATCGGACAATTTCGATAGACTCTTTTTGCTACCACTGGCTCACCCACCGGAGTAGACACCAAAATAGGTTCATGCAAAACATCGGGTAATGTACTAAACTTCTTAGCTACTAAGGGTGTAACGAAAGACAAAGTAGCACCCGGATCAATTAATGCATACACATCAATGGCAAAGATTTGTAACATACCAGTCACCACATCGGGAGAGGCCTCTTGGTCATCTCTCGTACGAAGAGCATAAAAACGGTTCTTTTTGGGAGCATGATTAGAACCACTTGGCTGACCACCTTTTTCTTGTCCCTTAGCATTAGGACAATCTCGAACTCGATGACCACTTTTCCCGCAACCAAAGCAAATCCCCGTTCCTATCAAACATTCTCCATAGTGACCCTTCCCACACTTAGAACATGTAGGCTTCTCATTAGATGAGCTTCCACCCTTTCCCTTTGTAACTTTTGGTCTAGGGGCTTTAGGATCCCTAGTCTTGGGAAATTTGGATGGTACTTGGTTTGAGAACCTCTTCTTGAATCTAGGCCTGTCTTGAATTCCCAACCTATCTTTAGCAGTTTCACCCTCATAAGACCTTGTCCTCCTTGAGTCCTTATCTTTATCCTTCCTTTTCGCTCTAGCCTCTTCAACCCTTCTTGCATGCACCATGAGACGACCAATATTCATGTTATCGTGTAGCATAGCCGATTGACACTCCTCTTGTAAGTCGTCCGATATACCTGTCACATATCGACTCATTTTGTCTCTAGGATCGGAGACCAAAGATGGAGCATATTTGGCCAATTGAGTAAATTTCAGAGAATACTCATGAACACTCATCGTTCCTTGGCGGAGATTGATGAATTCCACCACCTTCGTTTCCCTCATCTCTCTAGGGAAGAACCGATCAATGAAGGCTCCTTTGAATAACTCCCACGTCACTAACCCACTTCCAAGTGGCCTGTTGTCCTTCCATTGCGCATACCATATCTGAGCGACATCCTTGAGTTGGTATGAGGCCAACTCGGCATTCTCACTAGATGACAGCCCCATAGCACACAAAATCTTGTGAACCTCATCAATAAATTCCTGAGGGTCCTCATCAACCTTCGACCCATAGAAGACAGGAGGATTCATTTGAGTGAAATCCCTAAGTCTGGAGGCCATAGTCTGTTCATGGACTCTAGGTGCCAAATCCCTATTGGCTTGGGCAGTCATAGCTTGGGCTTGTACTGTTGCAGCTTGAGCTTGAGTGGTCATGGCTTGGGCCATTTGAGCAATGATAGTCCTCATCTGAGCTTCTGTCATCGGTGGAGGATCATCAGGAACCTGGTCATCCACAGCAATCTCTTCAAGAGGAGGAGTTGGTTCATCACGGGGAGGAATTCCCGCAGCAGCCATCTCTTCCTCAAGTCTTCTAGCCGCATTTCTTCTAGTATTCATCTCCTATAACCAAAACACAGGGTTTAGGCGAAAGTATATAAGACGTACATTCTAGGGGCACGATATGGATTTCCAATACTGAGAGTGATTCCTAATCATCAAATAAGTTCCTATTCATAAGTGTGGCGCACTTCACAATTATGAATACAAACCTAAACAACGTGGTTGAGAGAGAGACGTTAACATCAAGGATATTCAACCTCATGCTCTGATACCAAGTTTGTCACATCCGGGTTTACCCCCCAGACGTAACCGGCGTCGTCGTCCTCTCGGAGGACTAAGACAAGCCTCTTAGCTTCGTCATAGCATTCATCGATCTAAAAATCAGAAAGAATTAAAAACTTTTTATCTAAACTACTCGGAGGTTTACATAGACCTCTACATACACATAATTATATATATATCAACTATACATAGACTTGTTCATATACGAAGATTACTTAGTCTTCTACTCGTATTTCATACACTTATATATTTAGAAAATAATAGTCATTAAACCATCTCATCTCATAAACCATCTATCGATTACAATAAGTCTTTGGGCATAGCCCTACATCAAATGAAAGAAGCCGCATATAGGCTGTCTACTACATAGTCTCAAGAGAATAAAGGAGTCAACATAGAATCATAGTAACTACACATCATAAAAGAGAGATATCGGCCACGTCCTCGAGAGAGTGAGGACCTACCACTTGGATGGCAAAATACCCAAGTCTTCCTTCCTAGCAATTTGGATCAAGCTCAACGACCCGAACCTAAAATGTTTGGGAAAAGGGAAAGAAAAGGGATTAGTACTCCACATGTACTAAGTATGGAATCTCATATACAATTACCAATCAAATATATTTAAAAAGGGACATTTATGAAAACATAATAGACTATATGTGCAAATAAACCATAACAAAACAAAGCATACTAATGATAACCTTCAATAAGTCACAAGTGCAATGATCAAGTGAAATTACCATGTCTCCTACTCAATCAAGTAACCTATCAAGACTACAATGAGCAATTTGCTTACCAACATACTCTTCATATCATACTACATCCTTCTTCAAGCAAAGACAACAACATTATATTCATAAGCATGTTAGTCAACATACAAACCATTTACATCATACCATCGTTTTACATGCATAATATTGACCTCTCAAAGTTCCTATCAAGGCAAACTAGTGCAAGGCGTAGGTAGAGTCCCATACCCCTACCTAAGCTATATCCAACCTCTCAAGTTATTTTGATTAGTGTATACCTTATTCATTCATTTTAGTTTAGGGAACATTTGCCTTAACCGACATAGACCACATAATCGAATGTGGAATCCGGTGTCGTGAAACCTTACACCGATGGAAGGTGGTCTACCGGCCAAAGTAGAACCAAACGTGAAAGTAGCTATCTAGGTGGATCCACTAGCTAGTATCCTATGGTGGCAACATAGTTCAAGAACTAAGAGATAGGTATTCCCTCTATATACCATTCGGTAATGGGGCCTCACCTCATGAGAATTCATGAGTGAATATTTCTCAAGGAAAGTCAACACTTCATGTAGGTCCATAGGTGAGTATTCCTCTAAGGGAAGTCAACACCCTATAAGGAACAAATGGTGAATATTCCTCTAAGGGAAGTCAACACCTCTCAATGTCAAGTTCGCTCGGTGCTAAGCTAAGTCCCCTTTTTAGAGAAGTCATTAATATTTATTAAATCTTCTTCAATTTAATTAGATAGAAGGGTCAATCCCTTGTATATCATCATTATAGATCAATATGAATTGTAATGAGAATTAGTCCTTTCATTAACAATTCAAATAGGTGAAGTTACCCCTCGTAACCACTTCCCTATGTTATGTTACGTCTAGCAACCTCACAACCAACCTAAGCATATCAATTCATACATCATATTGACTCATCACATCAATCAAGGCATACTTCAATATAGCATTATTACTTGACAACAATTAACCATAATTGGAAGCAAAGGCTAGAATCATTAAGACTTACCGATACTCCTCCATAGTCCATCAATAAAGGGCCTTACCATCAACCCATAGATCAACAATCTTAGATCATCATATCAATCTAATTGAACAATAATGCATAGAAACTAATCTAGGAGAAACACTCTACCATGAAGAAATACGACATCAAAGTTTAGTAACATGATCTCAAGTGTATCTTCTTGACTTAGATTCAATATTCAAGAATATTGGTGTGAAGAACTTCAATTCATCATAATAGATTCACAATCAATGCAACAACAATCATTAAGGACCATTTAACAAACTATGAGATCAATTCTATCAAACTCAACCTAGTTCATATCAATTTTACACTTAGGGTTAAGGATTAAGGGTCATCACCCACATTCTAGATTAAACAACATCAATTCCCCATAATCAAGTTACAATACATGATAATCCATCCATTCTAACCCAAAGAATACATAATTAACTCAATTCATATGATCAAATTCGGATTTGGATGAAACCCATAAGAAAATCAACTTTTTAGAAAAGTTTTGAAGGAACCTTTTGAGGAAAGAATTTCAAAGGTGAATTAGATCCCATACCTTAAGGTTTGATGACGTTTTGATGGTGAATTTAGTGCTAAACCAGCCCCCAATTATCTCCCCAAGTTGATCTCCAATGGAGTCTTCCAATAGAGAGAGAAAGTATAGAGAAGGAAGAGAGTTTTGTTTTTGAGAGAATGATTAAGCTAATGAGGGTTGAGTATTTATAGTGGGGTCTTAAGTCACTTAATTAGTCTCTCTTAAACCCCTAATTGCCCCTAAGACACTTAATTAATTAACTAACTAAAAACTAACTTTTCCGAAACTGCCACAGACCCTCCACGACGGATCCCCGACGACGGTCCGTCGTGGGCGTGACGGACTGACATCCCTCCGTCCTGCACATCCGTCATGTTGGTCAGGACACTCTAGCCCTCTTATGAACACATTGCCGGATGTTTAGGAGTTTCGGTTCCAACACCACTTCAAAGACTCTAAACATGCCTAATTGGATAGGAACACTGGTTTAGATCCTAAGGAGACCATTTAAGTCTTATCACATGACCTCGGTATTTCAAAATGTTACAGGAATGGCCTTGGGGGCCAACCGAATGCATAGACAAGGTATTCACGGATGTTCACAAATAATTTTTGCAGTTTTGACGTCAGCATCCCGATCACCCAAAAAATGGTTTACTATAGCACACAAAAATCATCGAAATAGGGGTATCCGCGCTTCGGTGTTATTTTGACCTTGAATATGGATCATAATTGCCGTGAGGGCCAACCGGATACAAAGACAAGGCCTTCACGGACGTCCACAAATAATTTTGGCAGTTTTGACGTTGGGATCCCGATCACCCAAAAAATGGTTTACTATAGCACACAAAAAATCGTCGAAATAGGGGTATGCGTGTTTCGGGGCTATTTTGACCTTCAAAATGGATCTTAATGGCCGTGAGGGCCAACCGGATGCATAGACAAGGTCTTCACGGACGTCCACAAATAATTTTGGCATTTTTGACATCGGGATCCCGATCACCCAAAAAATGGTTTACTATAGCACACGAAAAATCGTCGAAATAGGGGTATGCGCGCTTCGGGGCTATTAAGACCTTCAAAATGGATCGGAATGGCCGTGGGGGCCAATCGGATGCATAGACAAGGTATTCACGGACGTCCACAAATAATTTTGGCAGTTTTGACGTCGGGATCCAGATCACCCAAAAAATGGTTTCCTATAGCACACGAAAAATCATCGAAATAGGGGTATGCGCGCTTCGGGGCTATTTTGACCTTGAAATGGATCGGAATGGCTGTGGGGGCAACCCGGAAGCATAGACAAGGTCTGCATAGAGGTCCACAAATAATTTGGCAGTTTTGACATCGGGATCCCGATCACCCAAAAAATGATTTACTATAGCACACGAAAAATCGTCGAAATAGGGTATGCGCGCTTCGGGGCTATTTTGATCTTCAAAATGGATCGGAATGGCCGTGGGGGCAAACCCGATACATAGACAAGGTCTTCACGGACGTCCACAAATAATTTTGGCAGTTTTGACGTCGGGATCCCGATCACCCAAAAAATGGTTTACTATAGCACACGAAAAATCGTCGAAATAGGGGTATGCGCGCTTGGGGGCTATTTTGACCTTGAAAATGGATCGGAATGTCCATGGGGGCCAACCGGATGCATAGACAAGGTCTTCACTGACATCCACAAATAATTATGGTAGTTTTGACGTCGGGATCCCGATCACCCAAAAAATGGTTTACTATAGCGCACGAAAAATCGTCGAAATAGGGGTATGCACGCTTCGGGGCTATTTTAACCTTCAAAATGGATCGAAATGGCCGTGAGGGCCAACCGGATGAATAGACAAGGTCTTCACAGACGTCCACAAATAATTTTCACAATTTTGACATCAGGTTCTTGATCACCCAAAAAATGGTTTACTATAGCACATGAAAAATCGTCGAAATAGGGGTATGCGCACTTCGGGGCTATTTTAACCTTCAAAATGGATCGGAATGGCCGTGAGGGCTAACCGTATGCATAGACAAGGTCTTCACGGACGTCCACAAATAATTTTGGCAGTTTTGACGTCGGGATCCCGATCACCCAAAAAATGGTTTACTATAGCACACGAAAAATTGTCGAAATAAGGGTAGGCGCGCTTCGGGGCTATTTTGACCTTGAAAATGGATCGGAATGGCCATGGGGGCCAACCGGATGCATAGACAAGGTCTTCACGGACGTCCACTAATAAATTTGGCAGTTTTGACGTCGGGATACCGATCACCCAAAAAATGGTTTGCTATAGCATACGAAAAATCATCGAAATAGGGGTATGCGCGCTTCGGGGCTATTTGGATCTTTAAAATGGATCGGAATGGCCGTGGGGGCCAACCGAATGTATAGACAAGGTCTTCACGGACGTCCACAAATAATTTTGGCAGTTTTGATGTTGGGATCCCGATCACCCAAAAATGGTTTATTATAGCACACGAAAAATCGTCGAAATAGGGGTATGCGCGCTTCGGGGCTATTTTGGCCTTGAAAATGGATCGGAATGGCCGTGAGGGCCAACCGGATGCATAGACAAGGTCTTCACGGACGTCCAGAAATAATTTTGGCAGTTTTGACGTTGGGATCCCGATCACCAAAAAATGGTTTACTATAGCACACGAAAAATCATCGAAATAGGGGTATGCACGCTTCGGGGCTATTTTGACCTTGAAAATGGATCGGAATGGCCGTGAGGGCCAACCGGATGCATAGACAAGGTCTTCACGGACGTCCACAAATAATTTTGGCAGTTTGGACGTCGGAATCCCGATCACCCAAAAAATGGTTTACTATAGCACACGAAAAATCATCGAAGTATGGGTATGCGCGCTTCGGGGCTATTTTGACCTTGAAAATGGATCATAATGGCCATGGGGGCCAACCAGATGCATAGACAAGGTCTTCACGGATGTTCACAAATAATTTTGGCAGTTTTGACGTCGGGATCCTGATCACCCAAAAAATGGTTTACTATAGCACACGAAAAATCATCGAAATTGGGGTATTCGCGCTTTGGGGCTATTTTGACCTTCAAAATGGATTGGAATGGCCGTGGGGGCCAACCAAATGCATAGACAAGGTCTTCACGGATGTTCACAAATAAGTTTTGCAGTTTTGAGATCAGCATCCCGATCACCCAAAAAATGGTTTACTATAGCACACGAAAAATCATCGAAATAGGGGTATGCGCGCTTCGGGGCTATTTTGACCTTGAATATGGATCAGAATGGACGTGAGGGCCAACCGGATGCAAAGACAAGGTCTTCACGGACGTCCACAAATAATTTTGGCAGTTTTTATGTTGGGATCCCGATCACCCAAAAAATGGTTTACTATAGCACACAAAAAATCGTTGAAATAGGGGTATGCGTGTTTCGGGGCTATTTTGATCTTTAAAATGGATCGTAATGGCTGTGGGGGCCAACCGGATGCATATACAAGGTCTTCACGGACGTCCACAAATAATTTTGGCAGTTTTGACGTCGAGATCTCGATCACCCAAAAAATGGTTTACTATAGCACACGAAAAATCATCGAAATAGGGGTATGCGCGCTTCGGGGCTATTTTGACTTTCAAAATAGATCGGAATGGCCGTGGGGGCCAACCGGATGCATAGACAAGGTATTCACGGACGTCCACAAATAATTTTGGCAGTTTTGACGTCGGGATCCAGATCAGCCAAAAAATGGTTTACTATAGCACATGAAAAATCATCGAAATAGGGATATGCGCTTCGGGGCTATTTTGAACTTGAAAATGGATCAGAATGGTCGTGAGGGCCAACCGGATGCATAGACAAGGTCTTCACGGACGTCCACAAATAATTTTGGTAGTTTTGAAATCAGGATCCCGATCACCCAAAAAATTGTTTACTATAGCACACAAAAAATCATCGAAATAGGGGTATACGTTTCGGGGCTATTTTGACCTTGAAAATTGATCGGAATGGCCGTGAGGGCCAATCGGATGCATAGACAAGGTTTTCACGGACATCCACAAATAATTTTGCAGTTTTGACGTCGGGATCCCGATCACCCACAAATGGTTTACTATAGCACATGAAAAATCATCGAAATAGGGGTATGCGCTTTGGGGCTATTTTGAACTTGAAAATGGATCAGAATGGTCGTGAGGGCCAACCGGATGCATAGACAAGGTCTTCACGGACGTCCACAAATAATTTTGGTAGTTTTGAAATCAGGATCCCGATCACCCAAAAAATTGTTTACTATAGCACACGAAAAATCATCGAAATAGGGGTATACATTTCGGGGCTATTTTGACCTTGAAAATCGATCGGAATGGCCATGGGGGATAACCGGATGCATAGACAAGGTCTTCACGGACGTCTACTAATAATTTTGGCAGTTTTGACGTCGGGATCCCGATCACCCAAAAAATGGTTTGCTATAGCACACGAAAATTCGTCGAAATAAGGGTAGGCGCGCTTCGGGGCTATTTTGACCTTGAAAATGGATCGGAATGGCCGTGAGGGCGAACCGGATGCATAGACAAGGTCTTCACGGACGTCCACAAATAATTTTGGCAGTTTTGACGTCGGGATCCCGATCACCCAAAAAATTGTTTACTAAAGCACACGAAAAATCGTCGAAATAGGGGTATGCCCGCTCCGGGCTATTTTGACCTTGAAAATGGATCATAATGGCCGTGGGGGCCAACCGGATGCATAGACAAGGTCTTCACGGATGTTCACAAATAATTTTGGCAGTTTTGACGTCGGGATCCTGATCACCCAAAAAATGGTTTACTATAGCACACGAAAAATCGTCGAAATAGGGGTATTCGCGCTTCGGGGCTATTTTGACCTTCAAAATGGATTGGACAATTTCGATAGACTCTTTTTGCTACCACTGGCTCACCCACCGGAGTAGACACCAAAATAGGTTCATGCAAAACATCGGGTAATGTACTAAACTTCTTAGCTACTAAGGGTGTAACGAAAGACAAAGTAGCACCCGGATCAATTAATGCATACACATCAATGGCAAAGATTTGTAACATACCAGTCACCACATCGGGAGAGGCCTCTTGGTCATCTCTCGTACGAAGAGCATAAAAACGGTTCTTTTTGGGAGCATTATTAGAACCACTTGGCTGACCACCTTTTTCTTGTCCCTTAGCATTAGGACAATCTCGAACTCGATGACCACTTTTCCCGCAACCAAAGCAAATCCCCGTTCCTATCAAACATTCTCCATAGTGACCCTTCCCACACTTAGAACATGTAGGCTTCTCATTAGATGAGCTTCCACCCTTTCCCTTTGTAACTTTTGGTCTAGGGGCTTTAGGATCCCTAGTCTTGGGAAATTTGGATGGTACTTGGTTTGAGAACCTCTTCTTGAATCTAGGCCTGTCTTGAATTCCCAACCTATCTTTAGCAGTTTCACCCTCATAAGACCTTGTCCTCCTTGAGTCCTTATCTTTATCCTTCCTTTTCGCTCTAGCCTCTTCAACCGTTCTTGCATGCACCATGAGACGACCAATATTCATGTTATCGTGTAGCATAGCCGATTGACACTCCTCTTGTAAGTCGTCCGATATACCTGTCACATATCGACTCATTTTGTCTCTAGGATCGGAGACCAAAGATGGAGCATATTTGGCCAATTGAGTAAATTTCAGAGAATACTCATGAACACTCATCGTTCCTTGGCGGAGATTGATGAATTCCACCACCTTCGTTTCCTTCATCTCTCTAGGGAAGAACCGATCAATAAAGGCTCCTTTGAATAACTCCCACGTCACTAACCCACTTCCAAGTGGCCTGTTGTCCTTCCATTGCGCATACCATATCTGAGCGACATCCTTGAGTTGGTATGAGGCCAACTCGGCATTATCACTAGATGACAGCCCCATAGCACACAAAATCTTGTGAACCTCATCAATAAATTCCTGAGGGTCCTCATCAACCTTCGACCCATAGAAGACAGGAGGATTCATTTGAGTGAAATCCCTAAGTCTGGAGGCCATAGTCTGTTCATGGACTCTAGGTGCCAAATCCCTATTGGCTTGGGCAGTCATAGCTTGGGCTTGTACTGTTGCAGCTTGAGCTTGAGTGGTCATGGCTTGGGCCATTTGAGCAATGATAGTCCTCATCTGAGCTTCTGTCATCGGTGGAGGATCATCAGGAACCTGGTCATCCACAGCAATCTCTTCAAGAGGAGGAGTTGGTTCATCACGGGGAGGAATTCCCGCAGCAGCCATCTCTTCCTCAAGTCTTCTAGCCGCATTTCTTCTAGTATTCATCTCCTATAACCAAAACACAGGGTTTAGGCGAAAGTATATAAGACGTACATTCTAGGGGCACGATATGGATTTCCAATACTGAGAGTGATTCCTAATCATCAAATAAGTTCCTATTCATAAGTGTGGCGCACTTCACAATTATGAATACAAACCTAAACAACGTGGTTGAGAGAGAGACGTTAACATCAAGGATATTCAACCTCATGCTCTGATACCAAGTTTGTCACATCCGGGTTTACCCCCCAGACGTAACCGGCGTCGTCGTCCTCTCGGAGGACTAAGACAAGCCTCTTAGCTTCGTCATAGCATTCATCGATCTAAAAATCAGAAAGAATTAAAAACTTTTTATCTAAACTACTCGGAGGTTTACATAGACCTCTACATACACATAATTATATATATATCAACTATACATAGACTTGTTCATATACGAAGATTACTTAGTCTTCTACTCGTATTTCATACACTTATATATTTAGAAAATAATAGTCATTAAACCATCTCATCTCATAAACCATCTATCGATTACAATAAGTCTTTGGGCATAGCCCTACATCAAATGAAAGAAGCCGCATATAGGCTGTCTACTACATAGTCTCAAGAGAATAAAGGAGTCAACATAGAATCATAGTAACTACACATCATAAAAGAGAGATATCGGCCACGTCCTCGAGAGAGTGAGGACCTACCACTTGGATGGCAAAATACCCAAGTCTTCCTTCCTAGCAATTTGGATCAAGCTCAACGACCCGAACCTAAAATGTTTGGGAAAAGGGAAAGAAAAGGGATTAGTACTCCACATGTACTAAGTATGAAATCTCATATACAATTACCAATCAAATATATTTAAAAAGGGACATTTATGAAAACATAATAGACTATATGTGCAAATAAACCATAACAAAACAAAGCATACTAATGATAACCTTCAATAAGTCACAAGTGCAATGATCAAGTGAAATTACCATGTCTCCTACTCAATCAAGTAACCTATCAAGACTACAATGAGCAATTTGCTTACCAACATACTCTTCATATCATACTACATCCTTCTTCAAGCAAAGACAACAACATTATATTCATAAGCATGTTAGTCAACATACAAACCATTTACATCATACCATCGTTTTACATGCATAATATTGACCTCTCAAAGTTCCTATCAAGGCAAACTAGTGCAAGGCGTAGGTAGAGTCCCATACCCCTACCTAAGCTATATCCAACCTCTCAAGTTATTTTGATTAGTGTATACCTTATTCATTCATTTTAGTTTAGGGAACATTTGCCTTAACCGACATAGACCACATAATCGAATGTGGAATCCGGTGTCGTGAAACCTTACACCGATGGAAGGTGGTCTACCGGCCAAAGTAGAACCAAACGTGAAAGTAGCTATCTAGGTGGATCCACTAGCTAGTATCCTATGGTGGCAACATAGTTCAAGAACTAAGAGATAGGTATTCCCTCTATATACCATTCGGTAATGGGGCCTCACCTCATGAGAATTCATGAGTGAATATTTCTCAAGGAAAGTCAACACTTCATGTAGGTCCATAGGTGAGTATTCCTCTAAGGGAAGTCAACACCCTATAAGGAACAAATGGTGAATATTCCTCTAAGGGAAGTCAACACCTCTCAATGTCAAGTTCGCTCGGTGCTAAGCTAAGTCCCCTTTTTAGAGAAGTCATTAATATTTATTAAATCTTCTTCAATTTAATTAGATAGAAGGGTCAATCCCTTGTATATCATCATTATAGATCAATATGAATTGTAATGAGAATTAGTCCTTTCATTAACAATTCAAATAGGTGAAGTTACCCCTCGTAACCACTTCCCTATGTTATGTTACGTCTAGCAACCTCACAACCAACCTAAGCATATCAATTCATACATCATATTGACTCATCACATCAATCAAGGCATACTTCAATATAGCATTATTACTTGACAACAATTAACCATAATTGGAAGCAAAGGCTAGAATCATTAAGACTTACCGATACTCCTCCATAGTCCATCAATAAAGGGCCTTACCATCAACCCATAGATCAACAATCTTAGATCATCATATCAATCTAATTGAACAATAATGCATAGAAACTAATCTAGGAGAAACACTCTACCATGAAGAAATACGACATCAAAGTTTAGTAACATGATCTCAAGTGTATCTTCTTGACTTAGATTCAATATTCAAGAATATAGGTGTGAAGAACTTCAATTCATCATAATAGATTCACAATCAATGCAACAACAATCATTAAGGACCATTTAACAAACTATGAGATCAATTCTATCAAACTCAACCTAGTTCATATCAATTTTACACTTAGGGTTAAGGATTAAGGGTCATCACCCACATTCTAGATTAAACAACATCAATTCCCCATAATCAAGTTACAATACATGATAATCCATCCATTCTAACCCAAAGAATACATAATTAACTCAATTCATATGATCAAATTCGGATTTGGATGAAACCCATAAGAAAATCAACTTTTTAGAAAAGTTTTGAAGGAACCTTTTGAGGAAAGAATTTCAAAGGTGAATTAGATCCCATACCTTAAGGTTTGATGACGTTTTGATGGTGAATTTAGTGCTAAACCAGCCCCCAATTATCTCCCCAAGTTGATCTCCAATGGAGTCTTCCAATAGAGAGAGAAAGTATAGAGAAGGAAGAGAGTTTTGTTTTTGAGAGAATGATTAAGCTAATGAGGGTTGAGTATTTATAGTGGGGTCTTAAGTCACTTAATTAGTCTCTCTTAAACCCCTAATTACCCCTAAGACACTTAATTAATTAACTAACTAAAAACTAACTTTTCCGAAACTGCCACAGACCCTCCACGACGGATCCCCGACGACGGTCCGTCGTGGGCGTGACGGACTGACATCCCTCCGTCCTGCACATCCGTCATGTTGGTCAGGACACTCTAGCCCTCTTATGAACACATTGCCGGATGTTTAGGAGTTTCGGTTCCAACACCACTTCAAAGACTCTAAACATGCCTAATTGGATAGGAACACTGGTTTAGATCCTAAGGAGACCATTTAAGTCTTATCACATGACCTCGGTATTTCAAAATGTTACAGGAATGGCCTTGGGGGCCAACCGAATGCATAGACAAGGTCTTCACGGATGTTCACAAATAATTTTTGCAGTTTTGACGTCAGCATCCCGATCACCCAAAAAATGGTTTACTATAGCACACAAAAATCATCGAAATAGGGGTATCCGCGCTTCGGTGTTATTTTGACCTTGAATATGGATCATAATTGCCGTGAGGGCCAACCGGATACAAAGACAAGGCCTTCACGGACGTCCACAAATAATTTTGGCAGTTTTGACGTTGGGATCCCGATCACCCAAAAAATGGTTTACTATAGCACACAAAAAATTGTCGAAATAGGGGTATGCGTGTTTCGGGGCTATTTTGACCTTCAAAATGGATGTTAATGGCCGTGAGGGCCAACCGGATGCATAGACAAGGTCTTCACGGACGTCCACAAATAATTTTGGCATTTTTGACATCGGGATCCCGATCACCCAAAAAATGGTTTACTATAGCACACGAAAAATCGTCGAAATAGGGGTATGCGCGCTTCGGGGCTATTAAGACCTTCAAAATGGATCGGAATGGCCGTGGGGGCCAATCGGATGCATAGACAAGGTATTCACGGACGTCCACAAATAATTTTGGCAGTTTTGACGTCGGGATCCAGATCACCCAAAAAATGGTTTCCTATAGCACACGAAAAATCATCGAAATAGGGGTATGCGCGCTTCGGGGCTATTTTGACCTTGAAATGGATCGGAATGGCTGTGGGGGCAACCCGGAAGCATAGACAAGGTCTGCATAGACGTCCACAAATAAATTTGGCAGTTTTGACATCGGGATCCCGATCACCCAAAAAATGATTTACTATAGCACACGAAAAATCGTCGAAATAGGGTATGCGCGCTTCGGGGCTATTTTGATCTTCAAAATGGATCGGAATGGCCGTGGGGGCAAACCCGATACATAGACAAGGTCTTCACGGACGTCCACAAATAATTTTGGCAGTTTTGACGTCGGGATCCCGATCACCCAAAAAATGGTTTACTATAGCACACGAAAAATCGTCGAAATAGGGGTATGCGCGCTTGGGGGCTATTTTGACCTTGAAAATGGATCGGAATGTCCATGGGGGCCAACCGGATGCATAGACAAGGTCTTCACTGACATCCACAAATAATTATGGTAGTTTTGACGTCGGGATCCCGATCACCCAAAAAATGGTTTACTATAGCGCACGAAAAATCGTCGAAATAGGGGTATGCGCACTTCGGGCTATTTTGACCTTCAAAATGGATCGGAATGGCCGTGAGGGACAACATGATGCATAGACAAGGTCTTCACGGACGTCCACAAATAATTTTGGCAGTTTTGACGTCGGGATCTTGATCACCCAAAAAATGGTTTACTATAGCACACGAAAAATCATCGAAATAGGGGTATGCGCGCTTCGGGGCTATTTTGACCTTGAAAATCGATTGGAATGGCCGTGGGGGACAACCGGATGCATAGAAAAGTTCTTCACAGATGTCCACAAAGAAATATGGCAGTTTTGACGTCTAGATCCCGATCACCCAAAAAATGGTTTACTATAGCACACGAAAAATCGTCGAAATAGCGGTATGCGCGTTTTGGAGCTATTTTGACCTTCAAAATGGATCGGAATGGACATGGGGGCCAACCAGATGCATAGACAAGGTCTTCACAGACGTCCACAAATAAATTTGGCCGTTTTGACATTGGGATCTCGATCACCCAAAAATGGTTTACTATAGCACACGAAAAATCATCGAAATAGGGGTATGCACGCTTCGGGGCTATTTTGACCTTCAAAATGGATCGGAATGGCCGTGAGGGCCAACCTAATGCATAGACAAGGTCTTCACGGACGTCCAAAAATAATTTTGGCAGTTTTGACGTCGGGATCCCGATCACCCAAAAAATGGTTTACTATAGCACACGAAAAATCATCGAAATAGGGGTATGCGCGCTTCGGGGATATTTTGACCTTGAAAATGGATCGGAATGGCCGTGAGGGCCAATCGAATTCATAGACAAGGTCTTCACGGATGTCCACAAACAATTTTGGCAGTTTTGACGTTGGTATCTCGATCACCCAAAAAATGGTTTACTATAGCACACCAAAAATCGACGAAATAGGGGTATGCGTGCTTCGGGGCTATTTTGACCTTGAAAATGGATCGGAATGGCCGTGGGGGCCAACCGTATGCATAGACAAGGTCTTCACGGACATCCACAAATAATTTTGGCAGTTTTGACGTCGGGATCCAGATCACCCAAAAATTGGTTTACTATAGCACACGAAAAATAGTCGAAATAGGGGTATGCGCGCTTCGGGGCTATTTTGACCTTCAAAATGGATCGGAATGGCCGTGGGGGCCAACCGGATGCATAGACAAGGTCTTCACGGACGTCCACCAATAATTTTGGCAGTTTTGACGTCAGGATCCCGATCACCCAAAAAATGGTTTACTATAGCACACGAAAAATCATCAAAATAGGGGTATGCGCGCTTCGGGGCTATTTTGACCTTGAAAATCGATTGGAATGGCCGTGGGGGCCAACCGTATGCATAGAAAAGTTCTTCACAGATGTCCACAAATAAATTTGGCAGTTTTGACGTCTAGATCCCGATCACCCGAAAATGGTTTACTATAGCACACGAAAAATCATCGAAATAGGGGTATGCGCGCTTCGGGGCTATTTTGACCTTCAAAATGGATCGGAATGGCCGTGAGGGCCAACCTAATGCATAGATAAGGTCTTCACGGACGTCCAAAAATAATTTTGGCAGTTTTGACGTCGGGATCCCGATCACCCAAAAAATGGTTTACTATTGCACACGAAAAATCATCGAAATAGGGGTATGCGCGCTTCGGGGATATTTTGACCTTGAAAATGGATCGGAATGGACATGGGGGCCAACCGGATGCATAGACAAGGTCTTCACGGATGTTCACAAATAATTTTGGCAGTTTTGACGTCGGGATCCCGATCACCCAAAAATGGTTTACTATAGCACACGAAAAATCATCGAAATAGGGGTATACGCGCGTCGGGGCTATTTTGACCTTCAAAATGGATCGGAATGGCCGTGAGGGCCAACCGTATGCATAGACAAGGTCTTCACGGACGTCCAAAAATAATTTTGGCAGTTTTGACGTCGGGATCCCGATCACCCAAAATATGGTTTACTATAGCACACGAAAAATAGTCGAAATAGGGGTATGCGCGCTTCGGGGCTATTTTGACCTTCAAAATGGATCGGAATGGCCATGGGGGCCAACCGGATGCATAGACAAGGTCTTCACGGACGTCCACCAATAATTTTGGGAGTTTTGACGTCAGGATCCCGATCACCCAAAAAATGGTTTACTATAGCACACGAAAAATCATTGAAATAGGGGTATGCGCGCTTCGGGGCTATTTAAGCCTTCAAAATGGATCGTATTGGCTGTGAGGGCCAACCGTATGCATAGACAAGGTCTTCACGGACGTCCACAAATAATTTTGGCAGTTTTGACGTCGGGATCCCGATCACCCAAAAAATGGTTTACTTATAGCACACAAAAAATCGTCGAAATAAGGGTAGGCGCGCTTCGGGGCTATTTTGACCTTGATAATGGATCGGAATGGCCATGGGGGCCAACCGGATGCATAGACAAGGTCTTCACGGACGTCCACTAATAATTTTGGCAGTTTTGACGTCGGGATCCCGATCACCCAAAAAATGGTTTGCTATAGCACACGAAAAATCGTCGAAATAAGGGTAGGCGCGCTTTGGGTCTATTTTGACCTTGAAAATCCATCGTAATGGCCATGGGGGACAACCAGAAGCATAGAAAAGGTCTTCACGGACGTCCACAAATAATTTTGGCAGTTTTGACGTTGGGATCCCGATCACCCAAAAAATGGTTTGCTATAGCACACGAAAAATCATCGAAATAAGGGTATGCGCGCTTCGGGGCTATTTTGATCTTCAAAATGGATCGGAATGGCCGTGGGGGCCAACCGAATGCATAGACAAGGGCATCACGGATGTCCACAAATAATTTTGGCAGTTTTGACATCGGGATCCCGATCACCCAAAAAATGGTTTGCTATAGAACACAAAAAATCATCGAAATAGGGGTATGCGCGCTTCGGAGCTTTTTTGACCTTTAAAATGAATTGGAATGACCGTGAGGGCCAACCTGATGCATAGACAAGGTCTTCACGGAGGTCCAACAATAATTTTGGCAGTGTTGACGTCGGGATCCCGATCACCCAAAAAATGGTTTACTATAGCACACGAAAAATCATCGAAATAGGGGTATGCGCGCTTCGGGGATATTTTGACCTTGAAAATGGATCGGAATGGCAGTGAGGGCCAATCGAATTCATAGACAAGGTCTTCACGGACGTCCACAAACAATTTTGGCAGTTTTGACGTTTGTATCTCGATCACCCAAAAAATGGTTTACTATAGCACACGAAAAATCGACGAAATAGGGGTATGCGTGCTTCGGGGCTATTTTGACCTTGAAAATGGATCGGAATGGCCGCGGGGGCCAACCGTATGCATAGACAAGGTCTTCACGGACATCCACAAATAATTTTGTCAGTTTTGACGTCGGGATCCCGATCACCCAAAAATTGGTTTACTATAGCACACGAAAAATAGTCGAAATAGGGGTATGCGCGCTTCGGGGCTATTTTGACCTTCAAAATGGATCGGAATGGCCGTGGGGGCCAACCGGATGCATAGACAAGGTCTTCACGGACGTCCACAAATAATTTTGGCAGTTTTGACGTCAGGATCCCGATCACCCAAAAAATGGTTTACTATAGCACATGAAAAATCGTCGAAATAGGGGTATGCGCGCTTCGGGGCTATTTAAGCCTTCAAAATGGATCGTATTGGCTGTGAGGTCCAACCGTATGCATAGACAAGGTCTTCACGGACGTCCACAAATAATTTTGGCAGTTTTGACGTCGGGATCCCGATCACCCAAAAAATGGTTTACTTATAGCACACAAAAAATCGTCGAAATAAGGGTAGGCGCGCTTCGGGGCTATTTTGACCTTGATGATGGATCGGAATGGCCATGGGGGCCAACCGGATGCATAGACAAGGTCTTCATGGACGTCCACTAATAATTTTGGCAGTTTTGACGTCGGGATCCCGATCACCCAAAAAATGGTTTGCTATAGCACACGAAAAATCGTCGAAATAAGGGTAGGCGCGCTTCGGGTCTATTTTTACCTTGAAAATCGATCGTAATGGCCATGGGGTACAACCAGAAGCATAGAAAAGTTCTTCATGGACGTCCACAAATAATTTTGGCAGTTTTGACGTTGGGATCCCGATCACCCAAAAAATGGTTTGCTATAGCACACGAAAAATCATCGAAATAGGGGTATGCGCGCTTCGGGCTATTTTGATCTTCAAAATGGATCGGAATGGCCGTGGGGGCCAACCGAATGCATAGACAAGGTCTTCACGGACGTCCACAAATAATGTTGGCAGTTTTGACGTCGGGATCCCGATCACCCAAAAAATGGTTTACTATAGCACACGAAAAATCGTCGAAATAGGGGTATGCGCGCTTCGGGGCTTTTTTGACCTTAAAAATGGATTGGAATGACCGTGAGGGCAAATCGGATGCATAGACAAGGTCTTCACGGAAGTCCACAAATAATTTTGGCAGTTTTGACGTCGGGATCCCGATCACCCAAAAAATGGTTTACTATAGCACACGAAAAATCATTGAAATACGGGTATGCGCGCTTCGGGGCTATTTTGATCTTCAAAATGGCTCGGAATGGCCGTGGGGGCCGACCGAATGCATAGACAAGGGCTTCACGGACGTCCACAAATAATTTTGGCAGTTTTGACGTCGGGATCCCGATCACCCAAAAAATGGTTTACTATAGCACACAAAAAATCATCGAAATAGGGGTATGCGCGCTTCGGGGCTTTTTTGACCTTTAAAATGAATTGGAATGACCGTGAGGGCAAACCGGATGCATAGACAAGGTCTTCACGGACGTCCACAAATAATTTTGGCAGTTTTGACGTCTGGATCCCGATCACCCAAAAAATGGTTTACTATAGCGCATGAAAAATCGTCGAAATAGGGGTATGCGCGCTTCGGGGCTATTTTGGCCTTGAAAATGGATCAGAATGGCCGTGACGGACAACCGGATGCATAGAAAAGGTCTTCACAGACGTCGCCAAATAATTTTGGCAGTTTTTACGTCGGGATCCCGATCACCCAAAAAATGATTTACTATAGCACACGAAAAATCGTCGAAATAGGGGTATGCGCGCTTCAGGGCTATTTTGACCTTGAAATGGATCGGAATGGCCATGGGGGCCAACCGGATGCATAGACAAGGTCTTCACGGACGTCTACAAATAATTTTGGCAGTTTTGAGGTTGGGATCCCGATCACCCAAAAAATGGTTTGCTATAGCACACGAAAAATCGTCGAAGTAGGGGTATGCGCGCTTCGGGGCTATTTTGACCTTGAAAATGTATTGGAATGGCCGAGAAGGCCAACCGTATGCATAGAAAAGGTCTTCAAGGACGTCAATAAATAATTTTGGAAGTTTTGACGTCGGGATCCTAATCACCCAAAAAATGGTTTACTATAGCACACGAAAGATCGTCGAAATAGGGGTATGCGCGCTTCGGGGCTATTTCGACCTTGAAAATGGATTGGAATGGACGCGAGGGAAAACCGAATGCATAGACAAGGTCTTCACTGACTACCACAAGTAATTTTGGCAGTTTTGACGTTGGGATCCCAATCATCCAAAAAATGGTTTACTATAGCACACGAAAAATCGTCGAAATAGGGGTATGCGCGCTTCGGGTCTATTTTGACCTTGAAAATGGATTGGAATGGCCGTGGGGGCCAACCAGATGCATAGACAAGGTCTTCACGGACGTCCACAAATAATTTAGGCAGTTTTGACGTCGGGATTCCGATCACCCAAAAAATGGTTTACTATAGCACACGAAAAATCATCGAAATAGGGGTATGCGCGCTTCGGGGCAATTTTAACCTTCAAAATGGATCGGAATGGCCGTGAGGGCCAACCGGATGCATAGACAAGGTCTTCATGGACATCCACAGATAATTTTGGCAGTTCTAACGTCGGGATCCCGATCACCCAAAAAATGGTTTACTATAGCACACGAAAAATCATCGAAATAGGGGTATGCGCGCTTCGGGGCTATTTTGACCTTGAAAATGGATCGGAATGGCCGGGGCCAACTGGATGCATAGACAAGGTCTTCAAGGATGTTCACAAATAATTTTGGCAGTTTTGACGTCGGGATCCCGATCACCCAAAAAATGGTTTACTATAGCACACGAAAAATCATCGAAATAGGGGTATTCGCGCTTCGGGGCTATTTTGACCTTCAAAATAGATCGGAATGGCCATGGGGGCCAACTGGATGCATAGACAAGGTCTTCACGAACGTTCACAAATAATTTTGGCAGTTTTGACGTCAGGTTCCTGATCACCCAAAAAATGGTTTACTATAGCACACAAAAAATCATTGAAATAGGGGTATGCGCGCTTCGGGGCTATTTTGACCTTGAAAATGGATAGGATTTGGCCGTGGGGGCCAACCGGATGCATAGACAAGGTCTTCACGGACGTCCACAAATAATTTTGGCAGTTTTGACGTCGGGATCCCGATCACCCAAAAAATGGTTTGCTATAGCACACGAAAAATCGTCGAAATAGGGGTATGCGCACCTCGGGGCTATTTTGATCTTCAAAATGGATCGGAATGGCCGTGGGGGCCAACCGGATGCATAGACAAGGTCTTCACTGACGTCCACAAACAAATTTGGCAGTTTTGACGTCGGGATACCGATCACCCAAAAAATGGTTTACTATAGCACACGAAAAATCATCGAAATAGGGGTATGCGCGCTTCGGGACTATTTTGACTTTCAAAATGGATTGCAATGTCCGTGAGGGCCAACCGGATGCATAGACAAGGTCTTCACGGACGTCCATAAATAATTTTGGCAGTTTTGACGTCGGGATCCCGATGACCCAAAAAATGGTTTACTATAGCACACTAAAAATCGTCGAAATAGGGGTATGCGCTTCGGGGCTATTTTGACCTTGAAAATGTATCGGAATGGCCGTGGGGACCAACCGGATGCATAGACAAGGTCTTTATGGACGTCCACAAATAATTTTGGCAGTTTTGAAGTCGGGATCTCGATCACCCAAAAAATGGTTTGTTATAGCACACGAAAAATCGTCGAAATAGGGGTATGCACGCTTCGGGGCTATTTTCATCTTCAAAATGGATCATAATGGCCGTGAATGACAACCAGATGCATAGACAAGGTCTTCACAGACGTCCACAAATAATTTTGGCAGTTTTGACGTCGGGATCCCGATCAGCCAAAAAATGGTTTACTATAGCACACGAAAAATCATTGAAATAGGGGTATGCGCGCTTTGGGGCTATTTTGAACTTGAAAATGGATTGGAATGGTCGTGAGGGACAACCGGATGCATAGACAAGGTCTTCACGGATGTCCACAAATAATTTTGGTAGTTTTGAAATCAGGATCCCGATCACCCAAAAAATTATTTACTATAGCACATGAAAAATCATCGAAATAGGGGTATGCACGCTTCGGGGCTATTTTGACCTTGAAAATGGATCGGAATGGCCGTGAGGGCCAACCGGATGCATAGACAAGGTCTTCACGGACATCCACAAATAATTTTGGCAGTTTTGACGTTGGGATCCCGATCACCCAAAAAATGGTTTACTATAGCACACGAAAAATCATCGAAATAGGGGTATGCACGCTTCGGGGCTATTTTGACCTTGAAAATGGATCGAAATGGCCGTGAGGGCCAACCGGATGCATAGACAAGGTCTTCACGGACGTCCACAAATAATTTTGGCAGTTTTAACGTCGGGATCCCGATCACCCAAAAAATGGTTTACTATAGCACACAAAAAATCGTCGAAATTGGGGTATGCGCGCTTCGGGGCTATTTTAACCTTGAAAATGCATCTGAATGGCTGTGGGGGACAACCGGATGCATAGAAAAGGTCTTCATAAACGTCCACAAATAATTTTGGCAGTTTTGAAGTTGGGATCCCGATCACCCAAAAAATGGTTTGCTATAGCACACGTAAAATCGTCGAAATAGGGGTATGCGCACTTCGGGGCTATTTTGACCTTGAAAATGGATCGGAATGGACGTGAGGGAAAATTGGATTCATAGACAAAGTCTTCACGAACGTCCACAAATAATTTTGGCAGTTTTGACGTCGGGATCCCGATCACCGAAAAAATGGTTTACTATTGCACACGAAAAATCGTCGAAATAGGGGTATGCGCGCTTTAGGGTTATTTTGACCTTGAATATGGATCAGAATGGCCGTGGGGGACAACCGGATGCATAGACAAGGTCTTCACGGATGTCCACAAATAATTTTGGCAGTTTTTACGTCGGGATCCCGATCACCCAAAATATGGTTTACTATAGCACACGAAAAATCATCGAAATAGGGGTATGCGCGCTTCCGGGCTATTTTGACCTTGAAAATAAATCGGAATGGCCGTGAGGGCAAATCAGATGCATAGACAAGGACTTCACAGACGTCCACAAATAATTTTGGCAGTGTTGACGTCGGGATCCCGATCACCCAAAAAATGGTTTAATATAGCACACGAAAAATCGTCGAAATAGGGGTATGCGCGCTTTGGGGCTATTTTGATCTTGAAAATGGATCGAAATGGCCGTGGGGGCCAACTGGATGCATAGACAAGGTCTTCACAGACGTCCACAAATAATTTTGGCAGTTTTGACGTCGGGATCCCGATCACCCAAAAAATGGTTACCAAAGCACACGAAAAATCGTCGAAATAGGGGTATGCGCGCTTTGGGGCTATTTTGACCTTCAAAAAATGGATTGGAATGGCCGTGGGGGCCAACCGGATGCATAGACAAGGTCTTCACGGATGTTCACAAATAATTTTGGCAGTTCTAACGTCGGGATCTCGATCACCCAAAAAATGGTTTACTATAGCACACGAAAAATCATTGAAATAGGGGTATGCACGCTTTGGAGCTATTTTGACCTTGAAAATGGATCGGAATGGCCGTGAGGGCCAACCGGATGCATAGACAAGGTCTTCACGGACGTCCACAAATAATTTTGGCAGTTTTGAAGTCGGGATCAAAAAATTGTTTGCTATAGGACACGAACAATCGTCGAAATAGGGGTATGCGCGCATCGGGGCTATTTTGCTCTTCAAAATGGATCGGAATGGCCGTGAGGACCAACCAGATGCATAGACAAGGTCTTCACGGACGTCCACAAATAATTTGGCAGTTTTGACGTCGGGATCCCGATCAACCAAAAAATGGTTTACTATAGCACATGAAAAATCGTTGAAATAGGGGTATGCGCGCTTCGGGGATATTTTGACCTTGAAAATGGATTGGAATGGCCGTGAGGGTCAACCGGATGCTTAGACAAGGTCTTCACGGACGTCCACAAATACTTTTTGTAGTTTTGAAATTGAGATCGCGATCACCCAAAAAATTGTTTACTAAAGCACACGAAAAATCGTCGAAATAGGGGTATGCGCGCTTCGGGGCTATTTTGACCTTGAAAATGGATCGGAATGGCCGTGGGGGCCAACCGGATGCATAGACAAGGTCTTCACGGACGTTCACAAATAATTTTGGCAGTTTTGACGTCGGGATCCCGATCACCCAAAAAATAGTTTACTATAGCACACAAAAAATCGTCGAAATAAGGGTATTCGCGCTTCGAGGCTATTTTGACCTTGAAAATGGATCGGAATGGCCGTGGGGGCCAACCGGATGCATAGACAAGGTCTTCACGGACGTTCACAAATAATTTTGGCAGTTTTAACGTCGGGATCTAGATCACCCAAAATATGGTTTACTATAGCACACGAAAACTCATCGAAATAGGGGTATGCGCGCTTCGGGGCTATTTTGATCTTGAATATGGATTGGAATGGCCGTGATGGCCAACCTAATGCATAGACAAGGTCTTCACGGATATCCACAAATAACTTTGGAAGTTTTGATGTCAGGATCCCGATCACCCAAAAAATGGTTTACTATAGCACACGAAAAATCATTGAAATAGGGGTATGCGCACTTCGGGGCTTTTTTGACCTTGAAAATGGATCGAAATGGCCGTGAGGGCCAACATGATGCATAGACAAGATCTTCACGGACGTCCACAAATAATTTTGGTAATTTTGACGTCGGGATCCCGATCACCCAAAAAATTATTTACTATAGCACACGAAAAATAGTTGAAATAGGGGTATGCGCGCTTTGGGGCTAGTATGACCTTGAAAATGGATCAGAATTGCCGTGGGGGCCAACCGGATGCATAGACGAGGTCTTCACGGACGTCCACAAATAATTTTGGCAATTTTGACGTCGGGATCCCGATCACCCAAAAAATGGTTTGCTATAGCACACGAAAAATCATCCAAATAGGGGTATGCACTTCGGGGCTATTTTGACCTTCAAAATGGATCAGAATGGCCGTGGGGGCCAACCGGATGCATAGATAAGGTCTTCACGGACGTCCACAAATAATTTTGGCAGTTTTGACATTGGGATCCCGATCACCCAAAAAATGGTTTAATATAGCACACGAAAAATCATCGAAATAGGGGTATGCACGCTTCGGGGCTATATTGAGCTTGAAAATTGTAAGACCTCGAAAATGAGATAAGGTGTCTAGATCCTAACATGTTTGTCTTATCGTTATAAGGTCCTAAAATGCCTTATTATGTCATATAGAGTCAGTGTGCAAAGTTTGAAGAGATTTGGAAGTCGAACGTCAAGGGACGTCCAAGACGTTCGACGAATAGTCGCTAATGTGCCTCATGTGTGTATGCATGCCTAAATTGTGTGAACTGAGTCAAATAAGTCTTGAAATGGTTTTAAATGATGTTTAATGTTACTATATGAAGTTTCGTGAAGTTTGGAGGTCAAACGCCCAAGAACGTCCAAGGCGTTCGAAAGATAGCCCCTAAGACGTTCATCGTATGTCATGTTGGGGTCAAGGCTGTTTGGACGTCTTGTAGGTGTTTGTTTTGGATGAAACTTATGTGGTAAGTCTATAACATGTTAAGGTTTGTAATCGCGTTGGAAACGTCCGGGTACGACTTCTAAAGGGCCCCACAAGAGGCCCCAAAAGAAGGACCTCAAGGCTGCCTAAACACTGCCTGGGCAGTGTCTCTTGACGGACCCAATGACGGACCGTTGGGCCCCCAACGGACCGTCAAGCAGGTCTTGTCGAAGGAGACTTCCCTTGGTCAGGTTGTGATCCATGAAATTGGCCAAGTGTCCTGCGACGGAAGGCTGCCACGGCCCGTCATGGCCATGACGCCCCGTCATGGACATCGTCGCGGCTGCCTGCGAGTTGGCTGCCTGCGTGCTGCCACTTAAAGGGGTGAATGGTAAATTCACCCCACGTCCTAACCTGACTATAATAGGTTTAATTAAGTGATTTTAGGTGTATATAAGTCTTTAAAAACGTGATCAACCTATTCCCAAACCCTCTCTCATATTTTAAGCCTTTTTTCTTCCAAAATGTTCTCTCTAAAACCACCATTGTTGGGGAAGCTCAAGAATAGATTCAAGCTGGGTTTTTCATGGATGAATCATGAAGTTTTAGAGTTTTTCATGTAGATAAAGGTATGGTGATCCTTCATCTCTAGGTAACCTTTCACTTGGAGAGTTCTTCTTAATGATTTTCAAAGAAATCTTATGAACAAGTTTCCAATCTTCCAATCTAGCCATGGGTTCTTTCTCAAAACGTTTCTAAAGATTAAATCATGATGAATTAGTATTAATATGATGATTTGAATGTGATTTCACTTCAATTGGATGATGAACCCATGTTCCTTCCAAAAATGGTTTAGCTCTTGAAAGGGTTTTGTGATTATGGCTTGTTCTTGATGATTTGGTGATTCTCTTATGTTGAATTGCTTATGGTTATTGTTATTGACACTAAATGATGTTGAATTGATGATGATAAGTCCATGATGATAAATATATGAAGTTTTGAGCATGAATAACCTATGTTTCTATATGTTGTCTTGAAGACGATTGCGAGATCGGTTGTGTAGGCTCTTGATTATGTATGAACTGCTGTAGCTACTCTTTTAGGGTGATGTAATGGATGAATTCTTGTAAGTATAAATCCTTAATGTACAAATTAAGAAGGGCTTGCATGAATTGGTATAGATCCCTTTTAGGTTATGAAATCAAGAGGCTAAGTATGTGATGGATCTTGAATTGTGATTAGATGATGCATGACTTAGGCTTGATTTCTTACCTAATTAGCTACTGCCTTAGAATCATATATGTATGAACTATGATCTAAAAATCAAAGTAAGGGAAGTTAGCTAATGATCAATGTTATCCTACTTTCCTAGCATGTTGAGATGTTGTATTACGTTATGGTATAATCTTGTAGCGACTTGTACATGGTTTCCTATATGTTTAAAGTACATTTAGCTACTGCCATATATGTATTTTATTGATGAATAAGGAGTATTGATCAATGATGATCAAAGGGTGAGAAATTGGTAAGAATGCTTAATTCCTTTACTCTCCTACTTCTCTATTCTTTATAGTAAAGTTGATGAAGCCTTGTATGGCATTGTGTGGTATGGTCCACTTATGGTGGCGGTGTTTACTTTACTGTTATTGTAAATGTGTTGACCATGGCCATGAAGGCAAATTGATGAACTTATGAACATATGCCTAAAATGATACTATGAGAAGCTTATGCCTACTTTCCTATTCTAGTTGTGAATTAGGTAGTGTGGCTATTGTATGAGCATGTATATAATCATGTTAGGGTATTGTATAGGTGCTGCCATTGATGTGTTAAAATGGTTAATAGCCTCTACCCATGTATTCCTTATATGAAAGTGTAAATAGCTAAAGTTAGGCGTATTGATTTCATGGTATATATTGCCTTGTCTCCTTGCTATTATGTGTTGTGTGCTATGTGCTTGAAAGTATAATGTGGTCTAATAGTGGCTGACTTAAGATGATATTGCTAGCCATGATGTGATCATATTGGTCAATGTACACACACTCTCACTTACATGCATATTTCAAGTAGTATGAGTCACTGGGTCTAAATGAAAGGTAGTTCTCATATTCACTAGTGTTTACTACTATGCATATTAAGGTGATGCTTATGAATGTATGATTCCCTTACTAGGATGACTTGATAGGTGTACTAGTATGGACAAGGGTATGGGACCTTGTCTATGCATTGCACATGTATATCTTGATAGGATAGTTCCTAGGTTTGGATCTTATGCATATGAAGGATGATTATATGAACATGTTATGAATATGATATGATGAAGTATGAATGTGTATAGTGTCTTAGTAGGTTTATATGAAAGGATTGCTCATATAGTTATGCCTATAGACTTATGCATTGATAAATGAACATGTGTGACTTGATGTGTTCTGTGAAAGGTTTGCTCACATCTATATATACACTCACACACATGGATGATCTAGTTAGGGAGAAGAGGTCCAACTAGGAGGGCCCAAGAATACTCCAAAACTAGATAGGTGCTTGAATATGCTATAAGCATATGAATGATGAATATCCTAAGATTATGTTTTATAAACAAAGGTAATAAAGGCTTTTCAATAAAGGGAACTTAGCTTAGCACCGAGTGAACTTGACATTGAGAGGTGTTGACTTCCCTTAGAGGAATATTTCACCATTTGTCCCTTATAGAGTGTTGACTTCCCTTAGAGGAATAATCACCTATGGACCTATGTATGGTGTCGACTTCCCTTAGAGGAATATTTCACCATTTGTCCCTTATAGAGTGTTGACTTCCCTTAGAGGAATAATCACCTATGGACCTATGTATGGTGTCGACTTCCCTTAGAGGAATATTTCACCATTTGTCCCTTATAGAGTGTTGACTTCCCTTAGAGGAATACTCACCTATGTACTTACATGAAGTGTTGACTTTCCTTGAGGAATATTCACTCATGTTTTCTCATGAGGTGAGGCCCCATTACCAAATGGTATATAGAGGGAATACCTATCTCTTAGTTCCATAAACTATGCTTGCCACATAGGATCTAGCAAAGTGATTTCACTTGATATGCTAGCATATATGTTAATGTTCTACCTTGGCTAGGTAGTAACACCTTCCTTTGGTGTAAGGCTCTACAACACCAAAGTCCATGATTAGCACCCATGGTCTTAGTGTCGGTTAAGGCTATGGTTTCCCTAAAGGTAAAATGGACAATGGAAGTAATTGAATAGGATCCTAACTAGGAGGACTTAAGGTAAGTTACTTAGGATAGATGGAAGTAATGAACCCATCTAGACATTGCACAAGTGACTCCTTAGGAAGTCTTAGGAAGGTTCTCTAATGCATATGATTATGTATGTGTCCTTTATGTATGATATTGTAGTCTTGGTTTGACTATGTTTATGTTATACTATACTTCTATGATGGCATGAGTTGTCTTGTGTAGACGCTATATATGGTTTTCTATTGTGTTCCTAAGGTGATGCATTGCACCAAGTATCCCTAAAGGATTACTTAGGAGATTAATGAATTTAAAGAAAGAGTTAAATGCTAAGAAGGGTGAGTTCACTATAAAGTGACCTTTATGTGCACTTATATTCTATATGTGCTTTCATATGATGATTGGCCTTTGATTGTGTTTCTATGACGTATGTGGATTATATAAATGATGTTAACAAAGGTTTTATGATGATTTACTCAAAATGGCATGCAGTATGATTTCAAGGAAATGTCCCTTTTAAATGCATGTTTTTGCATGGTTGCCATACTTAGTACATTCTTGTGCTAATCTCATTCTTCTTTACTTTTTACACAAAGTGTAGGTATTGGAATGCTTAAAGGAGGTCTATGATCGAGAAGCTTGATAGGTGTTTTCTCAAGCTCAAGGAAAGGAATCCTTAAGTTCAAGGATGTCCTTCTTATGTCTTTAATATGAAGTCTTTAAATATTGTATAGTTATGTAAGGTATCGTATGGGCCGTGTCCCTAATGTATTCTAAAGTTATTGAGTCTAAGATGGCAAAGAGACTTAGAGTTTAAATATGTATTATGACTTATGTTTTATATATATACGATGTGATGTCTCTAGCATATGATGTGCTATTAAAAGTTTTAAATTTTCCGCTAAATTTACTATGCCAATGCAATGAATGATATGAGAGGCTTGTCTTAGACCTCCGAGAGGTCGACGACGCCGGTTACAATCCAAGATTGTACCCTATCTTCTAGGGTATGCTTTTGGGTTGTGACAAACTTGGTATCAGATCATGAGGTTTATAAAGCGGTTTTAGGTTCTAAAAAGTCTCATATTGCCACGTCTAGTAGAGTCTCATATCATTGGTGGTGAGTCGCGACACATTCAATGGTACGAGAGGCTATAGGACGATAGAGTTTCCCTTCTTCATCAATCTCATATCGTGCCATAGAACTTAATTCTATAAGATCTCTCTCTTATGTTTTCTTGTCCGGTGGTCTTTTAGATGTGATTGCTTGGATGAGATTACTCTATGCTTGAGGGAGAAAAGGGGAGTTTGAAATGCTTATCCTTGTTTTATGGTTTGAATGAGTATGTGTGAAGGTGACACTTGTTCTTATTTGATGATGTATATACTAACTAAGGCGACTTGAAGGGTTAACTAGACTTAGGTAGGGGTATGGGACTCTACCTATGTCTTGCACTAGTTTGCCTTGATGGAGACCTTAGGAGGGTAATACTATGTATGTGTATGATGATAAATGTGAATGTGCTTATGAGATGATCTCTATGCTTATAATCATGTAAATAGCCTAGTGTGCTAAAGATATGGAGTTATCCATGCATGAAGGTTATGGATGAGTGGAGTATGGTTCTAATTGTAGTTCTTGTTGGGTTACTTGATTTAGTGAAGTTATGGAGCTTTACTTGATCATTGCACATGTTAACTCTATGGGGATTATGATTTGTTATCTTACCTTGCTTTATATGAAATATCTCTTATTGGATGATGTGATGCCAATTATGGCAATATATGAAATCTATGTGAAATAGCATGTTATGTCGATGATGTATGTCATGATATAGTTGAAGCATGCTAGAAGTTATAGTGGTTAAAGTGATTTCTCTTAAATCGTGTATTCCTATATGATTTTGTATGATAGTATCCAAATATTTGGATTTGAACTTGGATTGTTTAATGACTACCTATGGAGGTATGCTATCCTATGAGTGTATGCGATTAAAAATGTGCATTGTTTTCCTTTGCATATAAATGATACTTGATGAGTTGCTAGTATAAATTGGAGTCTTTTATGGAGACTTGAATTGTAAATATAGTATGCATGCTTATGAAGAATGAGTTGTTAAATTGAACTAATGAAAATTCTCTCTAAAGTAGTAATCACTTTAAGAGAGTAATGTGAAGGTTTTGTATTTGAAATCCTCTATATGTTGGGTTAAGATGCTCTTAAGTTGGTTTACCCTAAGTGGGAGATGGTGTTTGAGTGGTGAGATTGTAGAAATTGTCTACATTGTTCTTCTATTCTTACACGAATTTGAAAATATGAATTCTTAGTATGCTTGTTCATGAAAATAGTCTTGCATAAAGTGTGAATTTCATGATCTTTATATGATTGGTATGAATTAATTGACATCATCTTAGAGACATGGTGAATTTTCCAAAGGGCATGAAAAGAAATTTTTGATAAAATCCATGTTTTCTCTTGTTGACTTGCATTTTAATGTGCTAATTGTGAAGTTGACTTCATGAGGTAAGACAAAGAACTTGGAAATAGTCACTTGTAGGGTAAATTGTTTAGCCTTGCAATAGAAGTTGAGTCTCTTTTACCATGAAATATGTTGACTCTCTTGAAAATTTAGTGACTTGATGATTTATAATATAAAATTGTAGGCTCATTCTTGAAAGGTGAAAGCATGTTTTGCTAAGTGTATACGTGTGTGCCTATGGTTTGTGCTATTTTTCCAAAATGAGGCTTACTTTAAGGGTGAGTAATATGTTAAGAAAAGAGATTTGTGGAATGACTTCCTATTTTGTTGTGATGCACTTGGTGTGACTTGCCATTTAGACTTCACTAGGAAGAAAAATATATGCATGACTTTGCTTGAAAGTTGGAATTTCTCATTTTTAAGGAAATTGACCTTGTACTTTGCTAAGGTGTGAACTCATGATACATGTAATGTGTTGAGGAGCAAGACATTCCTCCATGGACACCACTAAGCATGGTATGGTTGAGTATGACCTTCATGGTACTAGGTCTAACTAATGAAGATTTTTGTTAAATGCAATTAACTCAAGTCTAGGTGCATTGAAGTATGAATGCCTACTTGTTTTGAGTATTGTTGAAATCTGCCTATATGTGGCCTTGCAAGATGATATCTTGATGAATTAAGGTGCAATGACCATGTTATGATTAGGAGAAGTATGTTCCTCCTATGAACATGATAAGAGCCTCTTTGATTAATGCATTAAGGGTGAGTGAATCGAAGTTTTGCTTACTTGTGTGCATGGAGTGCTAAAATGATTTGATGGTATTTTAAATGTGATGAACTGCTCTTATGTGTATTGAAGTCATTGATGTGATTAAAGAGTCCTAAGTGTCATTCGAGGACGAATGTTCCCAAGTGGGGGATATTGTAAGACCTCGAAAATGAGATAAGGTGTCTAGACCTAATATGTTCGTCTTATCGTTATAAGGTCCTAAAAATGCCTTATTATGTCATATAGAGTCAGTGTGCAAAGTTTGAGGTGATTTGGAAGTCGAACGTCAAGGGACGTCCAAGACGTTCGACGAATAGTCGCTAATGTGCCTCATGTGTGTATGCATGCCTAAATTGTGTGAAATGAGTCAAATAAGTCTTGAAATGGTTTTAAATGATGTTTGATGTTATTATATGAAGTTTCGTGAAGTTTGGAGGTCAAACGCCCTAGAACGTCCAAGGCGTTCGAAAGATAGACCCTAAGACGTTCATCGTATGACATGTTGGGGTCAAGGCTATTTGGACGTCTTGTAGGTGTTTGTTTTGGATGAAACTTATGTGGTAGGTCTATAACATGTTAAGGTTTGCAATCGCATTGGAAACGTCCGGGTACGACTTCTAAAGGGCCCCACAAGAGGCCCCAAAAGAAGGACCCCAAGGCTGCCAATACACTGCCTGGGCAGTGTCCTTGACGGACCGTTGGGCCTCCAACGGGCCGTCAAGCAGGTCCCGTCGAAGGAGGGTATCCTTGGGCAGGTTGTGAGCCAAGAAATTGTCTAAGTCATGGGCGACGGAGGGCATGACGCCCCGTCAAGCCCATGACGCCCCGTCAAGGCATGCGTCGCGGGTGGCCTGCTAGTTAGCTGCCTGCGTGCTGCCTCTTAAAGGGGTGAATGGTAAATTCACCCCACGTCCTAACCTGACTATAATAGGTTTAATTAAGTAATTTTAGGTGTATATAAGCCTTCCAAAACGTGATTAACCCATTCCCAAACCCTCTCTCATATTTTAAGCCTTTTTCTCCAAAAATGTTCTCTCTAAAACCACCATTGTTGGTGAAGCTCAAGAACAGATTCAAGCTGGGTTTTTCATGGATGAATCATGAAGTTTTATGGGTCTTCATGAAGATTAAGGTATGGTGATCCTTCATCTCTAAGTAACCTTTCACTTGGAGAGTTCTTCTCAATGTTTTTCAAAGAAATCTTATGAACAAGTTTCCAATCTTCCAATCTAGCCATGGGTTCTTTCTCAAAACGTTTCTAAATATTAAATCATGATGAATTAGTATTAATATGATGATTTGAATGTGATTTCACTCCAATTGCATGATGAACCCATGTTCCTTCCAAAATTGGTTTAGCCTTTGCATGGGCTTTATGATTTCGGCTTGTTCTTGATGAATTGGTGATTCTCTTATGTTGAATTGCTTGTGGTTATTGTTATTTACATTAATTGATGTTGGATTAATGATGATAAGTCCATGATGATAAATATATGAAGTTTTGAGCATGAATAGCCTATGTTTCTACATGTTGTCTTGAAGTCGATTGTGAGATCGGTTGAGTAGACTTTTGATTATGTATGAACTGATTTAGCTACTGTTTTAGGGTGATGTAATGGATGAATTTGATAGGTATAAATCCTTAATGATCTAATTAAGAAGGTCTTGCATGAATTGGTATAGATTCTTTAGGTTATGAAGTCAAGAAGCTAAGTATGTGATGGATCTTGAATTGTGATTAGATGATGCATGACTTAGGCTTGATTTCTTACCTAATTAGCTACTGCCTTAGAATCATATATGTATGAACTATGATCTAAAAAATCAAAGTAAGGGAAGTTAGCTAATGATCAATGTTATCCTACTTTCCTAGTATGTTGAGATGTTGTATTACGTTATGGTATAATCTTGTAGCGACTTGTACATGGTTTCCTATATGTTTAAAGTACATTTAGCTACTGCCATATATGTATTTTATTGATGAATAAGGTGTATTGATCAATGATGATCAAAGGGTGAGAAATTGGTAAGAATGCTTATTCTCTTTACTCTTCTACTTCTCTATTCCTTATAGTAATGTTGATGAAGCCTTGTATGGCATTGTGTGGTATGGTCCACTTATGGTGGCGGTGTTTACTTTATTGTCATTATATATGTGTTCACCATGGCCATGAAGGCAAATTGATGAACTTATGAACATGTGCCTAAAATGATACTATGAGAAGCTTATGCCTACTTTCCTATTCTAGTTGTGAATTAGGTAGTGTGGCTATTGTATGAGCATGTATATAATCATGTTAGGGTATTGTATAGGTGCTGCCATTGATGTGTTAAAATGGTTAATAGCCTCTACCCATGTATTCCTTATATGAAAGTGTAAATAGCTAAAGTTAGGAGTATTGATTTCATGGTATATATTGCCTTGTCTCCTATGCTATTATGTGTTGTGTGCTATGTGCTTGAAAGCATAATGTGGTCTAATAGTGTGGCTGACTTAAGATGATATTGCTAGCCATGATGTGATCATATTGGTCAATGTACACACACTCTCACTTACATGCATATTTCTAGTAGTATGAGTCACTGGGTCTAAATGAAAGGTAGTTCTCATATTCACTAGTGTTTACTACTATGCATATTAAGGTGATGCTTATGAATGTATGATTCCCTTACTAGGATGACTTGAGAGGTGTACTAGTATGGACAAGGGTATGGGACCTTGTCTATGCATTGCACATGTATATCTTGATAGGATAGTTCCTAGGTTTGGTTCTTATGCATATGAAGGATGATTATATGAACATGTTATGAATATGATATGATGAAGTATGAATATGTATAGTGTCTTAGTAGGTTTATATGAAAGGATTTCTCATATAGTTAAGCCTATAGACTTATGCATCGATATATGAACATGTGTGATTTGATGTGTTATGTGAAAGGTTTGCTCGCATCTATATATACACTCACACACATGGATGATCTAGTTAGGGAGAAGAGGTCCAACTAGGAGGGCCCAAGAATACTCCAATACTAGATAGGTGCTTGAATATGCTATAATCATATGAATGATGAATATCCTAAGACTATGTTTTATAAACAAAGGTAATAAAGGCTTTTCAATAAAGGGAACTTAGCCTAGCACCGAGTGAACTTGACATTGAGAGGTGTTGACTTCCCTTAGAGGAATATTTCACCATTTGTCCCTTATAGAGTGTTGACTTCCCTTAGAGGAATAATCACCTATGGACCTATGTATGGTGTCGACTTCCCTTAGAGGAATATTTCACCATTTGTCCCTTATAGAGTGTTGACTTCCCTTAGAGGAATAATCACCTATGGACCTACATATGGTGTTGACTTCCCTTAGAGGAATACTCACCTATGTACTTACATGAAGTGTTGACTTTCCTTGAGGAATATTCACTCATGTTATCTCATGAGGTGAGGCCCCATTACCAAATGGTATATAGAGGGAATACCTATCTCTTAGTTCCATAAACTATGCTTGCCACATAGGATCTAGCAAAGTGAATTCACTTGATATGCTAGCATATGTGTTAATGTTCTACCTTGGCTAGGTAGTAACACCTTCCTTTGGTGTAAGGCTCTACAACACCAAATTCCATGATTAGCACCCATGGTCTTAGTGTCGGTTAAGGCTATGGTTTCCCTAAAGGTAAAATGGACAATGGAAGTAATTGAATAGGATCCTAACTAGGAGGACTTAAGGTAAGTTACTTAGGATAGATGGAAGTAATGAACCCATCTAGACATTGCACAAGTGACTCCTTAGGAAGTCTTAGGAAGGTTCTCTAATGCATATGATTATGTATGTGTCCTTTATGTATGATATTGTAGTCTTGGTTTGACTATGTTTATGTTATACTATACTTCTATGATGGCATGAGTTGTCTTCTGTAGACGCTATATATGGTTTTCTATTGTGTTCCTAAGGTGATGCATTGCACCAAGTATCCCTAAAGGATTACTTAGGAGATTAATGAATTTAAAGAAAGAGTTAAATGCTAAGAAGGGTGAGTTCACTATAAAGTGACCTTTATGTGCACTTATATTCTATATGTGCTTTCATATGATGATTGGCCTTTGATTGTGTTTCTATGACGTATGTGGATGATATAAATGATGTTAACAAAGGTTTTATGATGATTTACTCAAAATGGCATGAAGTATGATTTCAAAGGAAATGTCCCTTTTAAATGCATGTTTTCGCATGGTTGCCATACTTAGTACATTCTTGTGCTAATCCCATTCTTCTTTACTTTTTACACAAAGTGTAGGTATTGGAATGCTTAAAGGAGGTCTATGATCGAGAAGCTTGATAGGTGTTTTCTCAAGCTCAAGGAAAGGAAATCCTTAAGTTCAAGGATGTCCTACTTATGTCTTTAATATGAAGTCTTTAAATATTGTATAGTTATGTAAGGTATCATATTGGGCCGTGTCCCTAATGTATTCTAAAGTTATTGAGTCTAAGATGGCAAAGAGACTTAGAGTCTAATTATGTATTATGACTTATGTTTTATATATATGATGTGATGTTTCTAGCATATGATGTGCTATGAAAAGTTTTAAATTTTCCGCTAAATTTACTATGCCAATGCAATGAATGATATGAGAGGCTTGTCTTAGACCTCCGAGAGGTCGACGACGCCGGTTACAATCCAAGATTGTACCCTATCTTCTAGGGTATGCTTTTGGGTTGTGACAATGAGTCTTTCGCTTTGGGAGGTGATGGAATACTTAGGTATCAGGACAGGCTGTGTGTACCAGATGTGGATGATTTGCGAACCAGGATTGTTGCAGAGGCCCATGGTTCCAGATATTCCATACATCCAGGTTCCACCAAGATGTATCATGATCTTAAGCAGATTTATTGGTGGGATGGCATGAAAAAGGACATTGCAGAATATGTGGCCAAGTGTCCTAATTGTCAGCAGGTTAAGGCAGAACATCTTAAGCCTGGCGGTTTGACTCAGATTATTGAGGTTCCAACTTGGAAGTGGGAGGCTATTAATATGGACTTCGTGGTTGGTCTTCCGAGGACTAGGAAGCAGCATGACTCCATTTGGGTTATTCTGGATAGATTTACTAAGTCTGCCCACTTTATCCCTGTGAAGTCTACTTACAGAGCCGAGGATTATGCGAGACTCTACATTGATGAGATTGTGAGATGGCATGGGATTCCTTTGTTTATCCTTTAGGATAGAAGAGCTCAATCTACTTCACATTTCTGGAGATCTTTCCAGAAGAGCTTGGGCACGCAGGTAAAGCTTAGTACTGCCTTTCATCCTCAGACTGATGGGCAGGCAGAGCGCACCATTCAGACATTGGAGGACATGTTGAGAGCGTGTGTGATTGACTTAAGGGGTAGCTGGGATGACCATTTGCCTTTGATAGAGTTCTCGTATAATAATAGCTATCACTCCAGCATTGGGATGGCACCGTTTGAGGGATTGTATGGTAGAAGGTGTAGATCTCTAGTTGGGTAGTTCGAGGTTGGAGAGTCATCCATTTTGGGTCCAGAGATCATTCATGGGGCCTTAGAGAAGGTCAGAGTGATTAGGGACAGGTTGGCTACTGCTTACAGTCGGCAGAAGTCATATGCAGATAACAGAAAACGGCCCTTAGAGTTTGATGTTGGTGACCAGGTCTATCTGAAGATATCACCTATGAAGGGGGTGATGAGGTTTGGCAGGAAGGGGAAGTTGAGTCCGAGGTATGTTGAGCCATACGAGATGCTACAGCGTGTGGGTGAGGTGTCCTATGAATTGGCATTGCCTGCGGAGCTAGGTTCTGCCCATCCAGTCTTTTATGTATCCATGTTAAAGAAGTGCCTAGGTGATCCAGCATCGATTCTACCTGTGGAAGGTTTGGGGGTCAATGAAGGCTTGTCCTATGAGGAGGTACCTGTTGAGATCTTAGACAGACAGATCAAGCGACTGAGGAACAAGGAGATTGCCACAGTGAAGGTATTGTGGAGAAATCATCTTGTTGAGGGTGCTACGTGGGAGGCTGAGGCCGACATGAGATCACACTACCCTCATCTTTTCAGCTCTTGAGGTTAGACTTCCTACTCTTAAGTCTATGTTTCCTTATCTCTCTATATTTTGTTGCTATTGCTTGACTGTGCATAGTGATTATGTTATGATCTTACTGGCACTACGATATATAGTGGTAGTGTCATTCGGGGACGAATGTTCCTAGGGGGGGGGGGATAATGTAACAACCCTAAAAATGAGTAAGATAAGAAATGCTTAATGTGTCAAGAATGCTTGCGATTAGACCAAGGTTCACACGGATTGATGCGCGTAGAACCAGACCTCAGAACCCTTACTACGGCCAAGCCAACTAACTTGGGGAGTTAGTTGAGCTTGGAAAGGTTGTAACCAACCATGTAGGGTTCTCAAAAATGAAGATTTAATCGAAGGAGTCTTTACCGGACTTAAAAATAGGAAATCTTAAGTTTTGAGGGTCTAGGGGTAAAATGGTCTTTTCCAGGACAAGGGTAATATCTTAATTACCCTAATTAATTAATTAATTTAATTAAGTGGACGGTTTGGGTCGGGTTGACCCGAAATAGCCTATTTCGCGGTGGTCACTCCACCCGGGTTCGAACCTCAATGGAAGCATTGATTTAATGTAATTTAGTTGAGGTTTATAATCTGATTTTGTAAGGGCATAATGGTCATTTCACTAAGCTAATTAAATCAGATTTTTCTTTAAATTAATAAGAAGTCCTAGTTTGACTAATTTCCAAACTAAAACTCCTAATCCTAAGCCACTCTCTCACGTCTATCTCTCACACTTTCACGTTCAATCTCTCTTGTTTTCTCTCTGCCAAATAACGTTGAAGAACAGCAAAATTTTTTTATCAAAGTTCTTCACACTTGAAGAATACACACGAAAACTTTAAGAAAACAAGCTAACCAAAAACGTTAAGGCAAAGGGGAGATTTCCGTCGAGTTGGTGGTAAAAGTTTTGATATTGGATGTGATTTTGGAGAAGGATTTGGGCAGCAAGTTCAATGTTTGAACATCAATTAAGGTATGGGTTTTCTTCTGTTTTTGTATCTTTCCCAAGAGACCCCTTAAGGTTCAGAATATTCATTCCGAAAACTAGGGTTGTTCCCCATTGCATGTCCCTGTCACTAGCTCCAATTGAATCATAGGTTGGGTATGTTTGCTGGTACAAAGTAGGGATGTAATGTGTTTTCGTGATGTTATGTTTAAGTATGCATGCTCGGAATTATGTGAATATTGAATATGTTGTCCGAAATTATGAGAAAAAGTGATGTGTGTGCAACGTGTGGCAGCGAATGTAGTCACTGTTGAAGGCGTGGAATGGCATGTTTAATTCTTGTATTTTATGTGCAAAAGTTGTACACAACGTGATGTTCATATGGGGTGTGAAGTTGTTGATTTTGAGTGAGAAACTCTTGACTAATGTAACTACTAAACTACACCTAATAATGCACTAAATGTTTCATGAAATGTCCTAAGAACTATTGTGAAAAAGGTGATGAAAAGAGCTAAAAATCATGATCAAATTCCAGCATGGTGTAAGTTTGGTTTCGGTCAAAATAAGGTTTAAAATCTGGGTTTTTAAATGAATATAAAATAGGTGAAGTCACTAGGCATTGAACCCGAGACCTCACAAGTGAAGAATGCTAAAAAAGAAAAAAAACGTAAAGGGTGAAATGGGGTTTAGGGGAACGAACCTGTGTGAGAATGGAAATTCGCGAAAAGAAAAGAAATGGTCTGGGGGGATTCGAACTGGGGTCTGCTGGTTGGGAAAAGAGAGAGGGCAACAATTAAATAAATAAATTGGGAGGCGTGGGAATTGAACCCACGACCTCCAGGCAGCGAATGAAAGAAGATAAATTAAAGAAAAGAAAATGTGAGGCGTGGGAATCGAACCCATGACCTCAAGGTTGGAAAGGAGAAGGCGAATTAAATAAGAAAATAAGGTGAGCCTGTGGGGACTCGATCCCACAACCTCACTGCCAAACGCCTAGCTTAGTACATTTTAATTATAAATAAAAGTAAGGAGGCTGTGGGGGTTCGAACCCACAACCTCACAGCCTCTAGCAAAATTAAAAGTAAAATAAGGAGGCTGTGGGGGTTCCAACCCACAACCACCCAATTCCCAGCGAAAAAAAAGAGTAAAATAAAAGAGGCTGTGGGGGTTTGATCCCACAACCTCTTAGTTTAGGCGAAATGGGGCAATAACAGTTTAAATGAAAAATAAAAGGGGTTGTGGGGGTTAGATCCCACAACCCTTCGGCCAAATTAAGGGAAAATCCAAGGAGAAAAATAAAAATAGAATGTTGAAGTTGGGGTTCGATATAGGGTCCCAATGTCATAAAGACTAAAAATAAAGTCAAGGAAAAATGTAAGTATTGTCCAAGTGGTTCGAACTTGGGTTCCCCTGCCCAAATTTCCGTATTGATACATAAGTCATACGTGAACTAAATGTTCAAGAATAATGCCACCTACTTAGATCAAAATCAAGATCTTGACATATATACAAGATACATAAGTCTTGTATTACATAATCATAGGAATGTATGAGTCACTTAACGAACTATGAATGAAGCCTCATGGCTTGTATGTATAAACCCATAAGTCTAGCATACGTGTAAAAATAAGTGAAACTAAGATGTATGTAATGAAATAAAGTAACTCTAGAATGGGTTAAGTACGAGTGTAAAACAAACTAAATGGCCAAGTGCATTGGCATACGATGAAATGATTATTATGTAATGAAATAACGAAACCCTAGAAGAGTTAAGTAAGAGTGTGAAACACACAAATGGCCAAGCGTATTGGCATATGATGAAATGAACATTCACGTAAAATGGGGTGAGTAATTATGAAGAGCAAATGTTCTAATGTTAATGAATGTGGTGACAACATGATATGAGGCTAATGTAAAAGATAAGAATAATCTCAAATGAGCCTAAGTAAATGTTACCAAAACGTACTCACCTATGAGAGTGTAAAGTTAATGAAGAGACCAGTCTCTATGAACACTCTAATGAAAGTATTGAGATTAATACACTTAATACTAATGATAAGATGAGAAATCATCTGTTGAGCTATGATGTCCTCATATTAGAAGCCAGCTTCCATGACGTATGAGTTGAATGTAATGGAACTTTATACTGAGCACCGATAGACTAGCTATGAGCGGTGATGCCTTCTTTAGGGAAGGGCGGAGGTTCACATAACTCTCATGAGATGAGACTATCCGGCTTGCCGGGTATGGGTCTCCTTATATCTCCTGGTCTTTGAACCTATACTGCCAATATAGGGATCTGGCGGGGTTAAATTCCCATGTACGCTAGCATGTTTTGGGTCACCTTGGCCGGTGATTCCACCTCTTTTTGGTGTGGGGGAGACACTGGATTTCATGATGCTTACATAATCTATGTCGGTTAAAGTTAAAGTTCCCAATGAATGAATGAAGCCAGCCTCAAATGAAGCATATAATAAAATGAACGATACCAAAGGTGTTAGGATAGGATAATCAAGAGGTGAGCTAGACTCAGGTAATGACACTAGGTTATTCTTGATCATTGCACAGAAAACCCGATGAAAGTCTTAAACTACATCCTAGGTATAGCTGGTGTTCACACTGGCCTATGGACGAAATGAAATGAAGTACGTACGAATGAATGAAGCAGACTCTGTGTTTGCTAATGAAGACTCCCTAGTTGAGGTCCCATATGTTGAGCCCTCATTTTGGAAAGTCTTAATGCCAAGTCCATGATTCCAAGGTCTCATGGCACATGAATGAAAGTTATAAAAGATGTTATGTGTTGTATGCTATATGATATGTGTTGTGTGTAAGATGTTATGTGTTGTGTGCAATATGATAAGTATGATGATGCATGTTACTCTCATGGCATGACTTTCCTAATCCAAAATTTGAAAGTTCACTAACTTTCCTAATCCCAATTTGGCAAGTCCACTGACTTGACTTTCCATAATCATGTTGTTAGGAAAGAGTATCCTTTCTCATGCATGTCCTTGGTGTGTGCTTGCATATACCCATACTTAGTACAAGTGTGTACTAACACTATACAACTCTATATTTTTAGGTGCACGCACAGATGGACGCTAGAGCGTACAGGTTGACGTTGCAGCTATCCGGACGTGGAGCTTTCATTCGGACTTGGTAGGCCCTCATGCTTTCGAGGATGTCTACCGTTACTATCTAGCTTACATATAGGCTTTAGCTAGTGGAGCATGTTCCACTAGTGTTTCTTTCCGTTTTTATTTCAGACATTGTATTCGTGCCATTTTGGCAATTATACATTTATTAAAGTATTGCACTATTTCTTTCATTTGATTATCTCTATATTAGATGGTTGATTTGTGAACGCCCATGATGTTAAGTTTAAAATGTTTAGCATAAAATAAGAAAACAAAAAGTTCAAATTTTCCGCTAAAATTAACCTAGATGAAGTAAGAATGACGTAAGTAGGCTTGTCGGCAACCTCTGAGAGGTCAACGACGCCGATCTCGTCTAGGGTCTAGATTCCGGTCGTGACAGGTTTAGTGTTTAATATTGGTGTTTTGGTATTTTGGGCTTGGGATTTAGGGTTTATGGTAGGGTTAGGGTTAAGGTTAATGTTAGGGTTAGGGTTTAGTTTTTTTTTAGGTTTTAGCGTTTGGGGTTAAGGATTTAAGTTGTAATATCTATGGTTTAATGTTTAATGTTAGGATTTTTGTACTTTGGGCTTTGGGTTTAGGGTTTAAGGATTAGGGTTAGGGTTAACGATAGGGTTAGGGTTAGGGTTAGGGTTAGGGATAGGGTTATGGTTTGGTTTTAGGTTTTTTTTAGGTTTTAGGTTTTGGAGTTTAAGATTTTTGGTTTAAAATCTACGATTTAGTGTTTATTGTTTGGGTTTTTGTATTTTTGGCTTGGGGTTTCGGGTTAATTGTTTAGGGTTAGGGTTAGGGTTTATTTATTTTTTTTAGATTTTAGGTTTAGGATTTTTGGTTTAAAATCTATGGTTTAATGTTCAGTGTTTGGGTTTTGGTATTTTGGGCTTGGTGTTTCGAGTTAATGGTTTAGGGTTAGGGTTAGGGTTAAGGTCAGGGTTAGGGTTTGGGTAGGGTCAGGGTTAGGGTTCAGGGGTTTTTTAGGTTTTAGGGTTTGTGGTTTAGGATTTGTGGTTTAAAATCTATTGTTTAGTGTTTAATGTATGGTTTTCATATTTTGGACTTAGGGTTTTGTTTGGACTTAGGGTTTAGGGTTTATGTTTTATGGTTAGGGTTAGGGTTAGGATTAGGTTTAATATCAATTCTTTAGTTTTTAATGTTTGGGTTTTGGTATTTTGGGCTTGGGATTTAGGATTTATGGTAGGGTTAGGGTTAGGTTTAATGTTAGGGTTAAGGTTAGAGTTTAGGTTATTTTTTAGGTTTTAGGGTTTGGGTTTAAGGATTTGAGTTGTAATATCTATGGTTTAGTATTTAATGTTAGGGTTTAGCTATTTTAGGCTTTGGTTTTACGGTTTAGGGTTAGGGTTATGGATAGGGTTAGGGTTTGGGTTAGGGTTTGTTTTAGGGATAGGGTTAGGGGTTAGGCTTTAGGGTTTTTTTAGGTTTTAGGTTTAGGATTTTTGGTTTAAAATCTATGGTTTAGTGTTTAATGTTTGAGTTTTCTTATTTTGGGCTTGGGGTTTCGGGTTAATGGTTTAGGGTTAGGGTTAGGGTTAAGGTTAGGGTTAGGGTTTGGGTTAGGGTTTGGGTTTGGTTTTAGTTTTTTTTAGGTTTTAGGTTTTGTGGTTTAGGATTTGAGGTTTAAAATCTATGATTTAGTGTTTAATGTGTGATTTTCGTATTTTGGACTTAGGTTTTTTTTGGACTTAGGGTTTAGGGTTTAGGGTTTAGGGTTAGGGTTAGGGTTAGGGTTAGGATTAGGCTTAATATCAATGGTTTTGTTTTTAATGTGGGTTTTGGTATTTTGGGCTTGGGATTTAGGATTTATGGTAGAGTTAGTGTTAGATTTAATGTTAGGGTTAGGGTTTAGGTTATTTTTTAGGTTTTACGGTTTGGTGTTAAGAATTTGAGTTGTAATATATATGGTTTAGTATTTAATGTTAGGGTTTTTCTATTGTAGGCTTTGGATTTAGGGTTTAGGGTTAGGGTTAGGGGTTGTGTTAGGGATAGGGTTAGCGGTTATGTTTTTTTTTTTTTAGGTTTTAGGTTTTAAAGTTTAGGATTTTTGGTTTAAAATATATGGTTTAGTGTTTAATGTTTGGGTTTTTGTAATTTGAGCTTGGGGTTTCAGGTAAATGGTTTAGCGCTAGGTTTAGGTTAAGGTTAGGGTTAGTGTTTGGGTTAGAGTTAGGGTTAGGGTTAGTTTTTTTTTTAGGTTTTAGGGTTTGTGGTTTTGGATTTGAGGTTTAAAATCTATGGTTTAGTGTTTAATATTTGGGTTTCGCTTTTTGGACTTATGTTTTTTTTTAGACTTAGAGTTTAGGGTTTAGGGTTAGGGTGTAGATTTGTTTTTAGGTTTTATGGTTCAAGGTTTAGCATTTGAGGTTTTAAATCTATGATTTAGTATTTAATTTTTGAGTTTTGGTATTTTGGGCTTAGGGTTTCGAGTTTATGGTTTAGGGTTAGGGTTTTCGTTTTTTTTGGTTTTTGGGTTTAGGGTTTAGGATTTGAGTTTTAATATCAATTGTTTAGTGTTTAATGTTTAGTTTTTGGTATTTTGGGCTTGGGGTTTAGGGTTTATGGTAGGGTTAGGGTTAGGGTTCATGTTAGGGTTAGAGTTTAGTTTTTTTTTTTTTAGGTTTTAGCATTTGGGGTTAAGGATTTGAGTTGTAATATATATGGTTTAATGTTTAATTTTAGGGTTTGGTATTTTGGGCTTTGGGTTTTGGGTTTAAGGTTTAGGGTTAGGATTAAGGGTTAGCGTTTATGTTTTTTTTAGGTTTTAGGATTTGTGGTTTAGAATTTGAGGTTTAAAATCTATGGTTTATTGTTTAATGTTTGGGTTTTTGTATTTTGGCCTTTTTTTTGTAACTACCCTTAGGAGGGTAGGGGTTGAGCAACACCCCCAGGCCTTAACATAGAACAAAAAGAAATAACTACAGAGAGGGAGACATAAACCTAACCTCCCGAGCATGAGATGGTTCAGAGTTAACTTTCCAAACTAGGAAGTCAACTCCTCCCCTTACAAAAAAGGTGAATCCAAAAATAGTAGGCACCTAGAAGAGAGAACTCATATCTATACATAGTATCTAGGGAAAGATAAATAAGGGAGACTCTCCCTTTACATTTTCAAAAATTACAAAAGAACCTATTCTAACCATTTCAAAGAAGCTATAATACTAACTTATAGCTAAGTTGAAAAGGTTCTAGATAGCTCAAGGGGGTTCCTTAATATTCTTGGTCTTCTTCCTTCTTAAATTAGGCATTTTAAGAAGGTCAAGGTGGTAATAAGCTTTGGCTTCTTTGGGTAATTGTTGATGTTTGAAGTAAAGTTGAGGAGTAGTTGTCTTGTGACTATACTTGGAAAGTGCATCAGCCACTTCATTAGCCTCTCTAAACACATGTATGCATTTGAAGTTTTGGGTCTATGTGATGAGTTGTTGTAATCTTCCCATCTGAGTTATGATGCTCCATCGAGGGATTACTTTTTGTAGGATCCAGTGAACCACCAATTGAGAGTCCAATTCCAACACTATGTTCCTGTATCCAAGTTCTAATTCCCATGTTAAACCAAAAATGGCTGCTTCGATTTCTGCTTTATTGTTGGCGCCTTCTCCCAAAGGGGTTGTGAATGCCATCAGTAATTTGCCAGCCTGGTCTCTCAGAATGCCTCCATCTCCAATCCTGCCTGGGTTGTTGATTGCACTGCCATCTGTGTTCACTTTTATCCATTGATCTGGTGGTCTTCTCCAGGTTACCATGTGTACTTTAATGTCATGAACACATCTTTCACAATTTTGGAGTAATGCTGTCCATTTGGCCAGCCACTTGATTTGGGGGAAGGCAGTGGTCAGTAAGTTGTGGTTGTCTTTGTAGACTAAGTATTTCACCCAGCTGATGTTTGTTGTTTTGCCCCCATATTTGCTAGAACATCTGTTTTTCCACAGGTTCCGACAAATGAAGATAGGGGTAGCCTATAGAAGAAGCTTGTGTGCTGCATACTTATACTTGATTGTCCACCATTGTCTGATCAGCTGCTGCAGTGAGGTGTGATCTGGTTGGATTCGTGCAGTGTTTGCAAAGCTTTCCCACACCTTGGCTGCAAATTTTCCAGAGTTGAAGGTGTGTTCTATGTTTTCCATTGATGTCTTGTTATAACAACAAAAACACTGAGTTGGCTCAATGCCAAAGTTAGTCAACTTGTCATTAGTAGGGAGTTTACCCCTTAAGGTTCTCCAAAGTAAGAATGAAGATTTAAAGGGGATGTTTTGTGCCATAAAAGAGATTTGAAGTGATTTTTGGTTCTCTTTTCTCTGATCCCTTCCCAAGCAGAGGAACAACTGAAGGTTCCATTACTATTGAGTGTCCACACATCTTGATCTTGCATATTATGTTGTGGAGAGATCTCTGTTGCTATGATGTTGTCGAATATATTAGCAGGAGCCTGTTCTATCAACTTAGTGCAGTTCCAATGCCCTTCTTCCCAAAACTCAGCAACTGTAATGTTGTTGAATCTGTGACTATTGGTAGAAAATTGTGCCAGTGGCCCAATGCCAAGCCAATTATCCCACCAAAAGGAACAGTTCCCTGTTTGAAGTTTCCATTGGATATGTTGCTCCACTTGGTGTCTGTTTATCAGCATATATTTCCAAGTCAAGGAGTCACCATTATCCCATTTTTTGCATACTGGGTTGGATCTTTGACAGTATTTTGCTCTCAAAAATTTACCCCAAAGGGTCTTTTTAGTCCTAAAGACCCACCACTGTTTGTATTGGAACACTAAGCAAATATCTTTCAAGTTTCTCATCCCAATCCCTCCTTCATCATATGGAAAACTGATATTTTTCCATGATGCCCAATGATATCTCTTCTTATATTTTTTCCAACCCCAGAAGAAATCAGCAAACATCATTTGAATCCTTTTAAGCACAGAAGAGGGAGGAGTTACTGCAGACAGTAAATGTATAGGAAGAGCCTACAAGACATGCTTTGTAAACACTGCTCTGCCACCATAATTTAGTTGTTTGGTTTGCCATTTTGTAATCCTGCATACAACTTTGTTAACAATGTCAGAGAAATAAATATTCCTAGGCCTACCAATAAATAAAAGGCAGCCTAGGTAGGTGAGAGGGCCTTGCTTTTGTCTGAAATCTGTGAGTCTTTTTATTTTGTCTCTTGTGCTGTTGAAGGCATTTGAGTGCAGCATAAAATGACTCTTGTCTCCATTGATAATTTTTTTTTGCTGTTCTTCAACGTTATTTGGCAGAGAGAAAACAAAAGAGATTGAATGTGAAAGTGTGAGAGTTAGACGTGAGAAAGTAGCTTAGGATTAGGAGTTTTAGTTTGGAAATTAGTCAAACTAGGACTTCTTATTAAATAAAAATTTGATTTAATTAGCTTAGTGAAATGACCATTATGCCCTTGCAAAATCAGATTATAAACCTCAACTAAAATAATTTAAATCAATGCTTCCATTGAGGTTCGAACCCGGGTGGAGTGACCACTGTGAAATAGGCTATTTCGGGTCAACCCGACCCAAACCATCCACTTAATTTAATTAATTAATTAATTAATTAATTCCTTAGGGTAATTATGATATTACCCTTGGCCTGGAAAAGACCATTTTACCCCTGGACCCTCAAAACATAAGATTTCCTATTTTTAAGTCTGGTAAAGACTCCTTCGATTAAATCTTCATTTTCGAGAGCCCTACATGGTTGGTTACAACCTTTCCAAGCTCAACTAACTCCCCAAGTTAGTTGGCTTGGCCGTAGTAAGGGTTCTGAGGTCTGGTTCTATGCGCATCAATCCGTGTGAACCTTGGTCTAATCGCAAGCATTCTTGACACATTAAGCATTTCTTATCTTACTCATTTTTAGGGTTGTTACATTATACCCCCCCCCCCTTAGGAACATTCGTCCTCGAATGACACTACCACTATATATCGTAATGCCAGTCAGTTCATAACATAATCACTATGCACAGTCAAGCAATAGCAACAAAATATGGAGAGATAAGGAAACATAGACTTAAGAGTAGGAAGTCTAACATCAAGAGCTGAAAAGATGAGGGTAGTGGGATCTCATGTCGGCCTCAGCCTCCCACGTAGCACCCTCAACAAGATGATTTCTCCACAATACCTTCACTGTGGCAATCTCCTTGTTCCTCAGCCGCTTGATCTGTTTGTCTAAGATCTCAACAGGTACCTCCTCATAGGACAAGTCTTCATCAACCCCCAAACCTTCCACAGGTAGAATCGATGCTGGATCACCTAGGCACTTCTTTAACATGGATACATGAAAGACTGGATGGACAGAACCTAGCTCCGCAGGCAATGCCAACTCATAGTCCACCTCACCCACCCGCTGTAGGATCTCATATGGCCCAACATACCTCTGACTCAACTTCTCCTTCCTGCCAAACCTCATCACCCCCTTTATATTTGATATCTTTATATAGACCTGGTCACCAACATCAAACTCTAAGGGCCTTTTTCTGTTATCTGTATATGACTTCTGCCGACTGTAAGCAGTAGCCAACCTGTCCCTAATCACTATGACCTTCTCTAAGGCCTCATGAATGATCTATGGACCCAAAATGGATGACTCTCGAACCACCCAACTGGAGATCTACACCTCCTACCATACAATGCCTCAAACGGTGCCATCCTAATGCTGAAGTGATAGCTATTATTATACGAGAACTCTATCAAAGGCAAATGGTAATCCCATCTACCCCTTAAGTCAATCACACACGCTCTCAACATGTCCTCCAATGTCTAAATGGTGCGCTCTGCCTGCCCATCAGTCTGAGGATGAAAGGCAGTACTAAGCTTTACCTGCGTGCCCAAGCTCTTCTGGAAAGATCTCCAGAAATGTGAAGTAAATTGAGCTCCTCTATCCTAAATGATAGACAAAGAAATCCCATGCCATCTCACAATCTCATCAATGTAGAGTCTCGCATAATCCTCGGCTCTGTAAGTAGACTTCACAGGGATAAAGTGGGCAAACTTAGTCAATCTATCCACAATTACCGATATGGAGTCATGCTGCCTCCTAGTCCTCGGAAGACCAACCACGAAGTCCATATTAATGTCCTCCCACTTCTAAGTCGGAACCTCAATAATCTGAGTCAAACCGCCAGGCTTAAGATGTTCTGCCTTAACCTGCTGACAATTAGGACACTTGGCCACATATTCTGCAATGTCCTTCATGCCATCCCACCAATAAATCTGCTTAAGATCATAATACATCTTGGTGGAACTTGGATGTATGGAATATCTGGAACCGTGGGCCTCTGCAACAATCCTGGTCCGCAAATCATGCACATCTGGTACACACAGCCTGTCCTGATACCTAAGTATGCCATCACCTCCCAAAGCAAAAGACTCATTCATCTTTATCAACACTGAGTCCTTCAGCTCCATCAACACAGGATCGAGATGCTGACCCTGCTTGGCTTCAACTACCAAGGATGATTCAGAACTAGGATGAACTGAAATACCCCCACTAGTAGAGTCAACCAATCGTACACCCAGTCTGGCCACTCTGTGTACATATTTCGCCAACTCCTTCTTCTCATCCTCAATGTGGGTTGTACTTCCCATGATCATCCTGCTCAAAGCATCAGCTACAACATTATCCTTACCTGGATGGTAGTGAACATTCATGTCATAATCCTTCAATAGGTCCAACCATCTCCGCTGACGTAGATTCAACTCCCTCTGTGTGAACACGTACTGGAGACTCTTGTGGTCTGTGAATACATCCACATGCACTCCATACAAGTAGTGCCTCCACAGCTTCAGTGCAAACACCACAGCTGCTAACTCCAAGTCATGAGTTGGATAATTCTTCTCATAAACCTTGAGCTGTCTAGACGCATAGGCTATCACCTTACCAAACTGCATAAGAACACAACCCAAACCAACCCTAGATGCATCAAAATAAACAGTGTAATTCTCACCAAACTTAGGCAAAGTAAGAACTGGGGATGAAGTGAGTCTGTCCTTGAGCTCCTGCAAACTCTTCTCACAAGTCTCCGTCCATTCAAACTTGCTTTCCTCTTAGTCAAAGCTGTCAATGGGGCAGCAATGAAAGAAAATCCCTCCACAAACCTGCGGTAGTAACCAGCCAATCCTAGAAAGCTACGGATGTCAGTGGGAGTAAGAGGCTTTGGCCAGTTCTTCACAGCCTCAGTCTTCCTGGGATCCACCTCCATGCCTTGATCGGACACAACATTACCCATGAAGGTCACTGATCTAAGCCAAAATTCACACTTGCTAAATTTGGCATACATCTGATGTTGTATAAGTACCTGCAAGGTTAGTCTCAAATGTTGTTCATGCTCTTCCTTGGTCCTAGAGTAGATGAGAATGTCATCAATGAATACTATGACGAAAGAGTCAAGGTATTCACGGAAGACTCGGTTCATGAGGTCCATAAATGCAGCAGGTGCATTCGTAAGACCAAATGACATGACTAAGAACTCATAATGACCATAACGTGTACGAAAGTATGTCTTTGGGATATCTCCATCCCTAACCCTAAGCTGATGGTACCCTGAACGAAGATCAATCTTAGAGAAGAAACTAGACCCTTGGAGCTGATCGAACAAATCATCTATTATGGGAAGTGGATACTTATTCTTTATAGTGACTTTGTTGAGCTGCCGATAATCGATACACATTCTAAGAGTTCCATCTTTCTTTTTCACAAACAACACTGGAGCGCCCCAAGCGGATATGCTCGACTGAATGAAACCCTTGTCAGTGAGATCTTTTAACTGCAGCTTCAACTTTTTGAGTTCAGCTGGAGCCAGTCTGTAAGGAGGAATTGAAATTGGTTTAGTATCGGGTTCTAAGTCGATACCAAAATCAATCTCTGGAGGGGGAGGAACTACAGGAAAATCATCAGGAAATACATATAGGAACTCATTCATTACAGGCACTGAGTCTATGGAAGGAATGTCATGATCTAAATCATTAACACTCACAAGATGACACAATAACCCCTTGGACATCATTTTATTGGCCTTAAGGTTCGAAATCAAAGGGTTAGGATGACTCGAGTTGTACCCCTCCCAGACTAGCTCCTCTTCATCAGGGAAATGAAATCTCACCACTCTACTACGACAGTCCAAACAAGCATAACAACTGTGAAGCCACTCCATGCCAAGAATAACATCAAAATCATGCATGGGTAACACAACCAAGTCTGCACACATAATCTTACCATTTACAACTATTGAGTAATCCTTGTATACTCATCAGTTCTTACATTTTCTCCTAAAGGTGTACTAACCACTATAGGATCATGCAGAACTTCAGGCAATATCTCAAAAGTGAGAGCAAGCAAAGGAGTTAAAAAGGAAAGCGTAGACCCTGGATCAAGTAAAGCATAAACAGAAGTTGAGAATACTTGCAGCATACCTATGACCACATCAGCGGACTTTTCCTGCTCCTCCCTGCCCTTCAGGGCATAGAACCTGTTCCTCTTAGGAGGCTCGGCTGCTGCTGCACCCTGTGGATTAGGCCTAGGCTGAGCATTACCTCCAGCCTGACCTCTATTCTGTGGTCAGTCTCTAACCATGTGCCCACTCTTACCGCAACCGAAGCAGGCATTAGTGCCCTGTCTGCACTCTCCACTGTGAGCACGGCCACACTTAGCACAATTCTTTTTGGGACGCTGCATCTCACCTCCATTGCCCTTATTGGGCTTAGGTCTGCCTCTTCTAGGTGCTGTACTCCTATGAGAATTAGAGTTCCCAGAACTCTATTGCCCCTTCTTGAACCTGGGCTGCTCACGGACGCCAAAATTGTTTTTGTGACCTCCATGGCTGGGACCTGCCTGATCTTGAGGCTTAGGCCTCCTAGCATCACGAATACCCCTCTTTTTGCGTCTGTCCTCTACCTGTTGGACATGCACTATCAACCTGGATAGGTCCATATTATCATCGAGCATCGCAGACCGACACTCCTCCTCCAGATCTCCATTGATTCCTGTGAGGAACCTGCTCAACTCATCCCTGCTGTTAGATACAAGGGAAGTAGCATACCTGGATAATTTAACAAACTTCAGTACTCATCTCATCCTTGCTGTTAAAAACTAAGGAAAGTAGCATACCTGGATAGTTTAACAAACTTCAGGGAATACTCCCTGACTATCATAGATCCCTGCTTAAGGTTGATAAAATCTTCAACCTTTGCCTCCCTAATCTCCCTGGGAATGAATCTCTTCAGGAAGGCTGTCTTAAACAGCTCCTAAGTGACCTGAACTCCGCCCAATGCTTGGATATCCTACCACATCTTGCACCAAGTTTGTGCAACATCCTTGAGATGATAGGAAGCCAACTCAGCCTTCTCAGTATACGGATGTCAATGGGAGTAAGAGGCTTTGGCCAGTTCTCCACAGCCTCAGTTTTCCTGGGGTCCACCTCCACGCCCTGATCGGACATAACATGACCCAGGAAGGTCACTGATCTAAGCCAAAATTCACACTTGCTGAATTTGGCATGCAGCTGATGTTGTCTAAGTACCTGCAAGGTTAGTCTCAAATGTTGTTCATGCTCTTCCTTGGTCCTAGAGTAGATGAGGATGTCATCAATGAATACTATGACGAAAGAGTCAAGGTATTCACGGAAGACTTGGTTCATGAGGTCCATAAATGCAGCAGGTGCATTCGTAAGACCAAATGACATGACTAAGAACTCATATTGACCATAACGGGTACGAAAGGCTTTCTTTGGGATATCTCCATCCCTAACCCTAAGCTGATGATACCCTGAACGAAGATCAATCTTAGAGAAGAAACTAGACCCTTGGAGATGATCAAACAAATCATCTATTCTGGGAAGTGGATACTTATTCTTTATAGTGACTTTGTTGAGCTGCCGATAATCGATACACATTCTAAGGGTTCCATCTTTCTTTTTCACAAACAACACTGGAGCGCCCCAAGGGGATATGCTCGGATGAATGAAACCCTTATTAGTGAGATCTTTTAACTACAGCTTCAACTCTTTGAGTTCGGCTGGAGCCATTTTGTAAGGAGGAATTGAAATTGGTTTAGTATTGGGTTCTAAGTCGACACCAAAATCAATCTCTCGAGGGGGAGGGACTCCAGGGAAATCATCAGGAAATACATCTAGGAAATCATTCACTACAGGCACTGAGTCTGTGAAAGGAATGTCATGATCTAAATCATTAACACTCACAATATGACACAAAAACCCCTTGGACATCATTTTATTGGCCTTAAGGTTCGAAATAAGGAGGTTAGGACGACTCGAGTTGTACCCCTCCCAGACTAGCTCCTCTTCAATAGGGAAATGAAATCTCATCACTCTATTATGACAATCCAAGCAAGCATAACAACTGTGAAGCCAGTCCATACCAAGAATAACATCAAAATCATGCATGGGTAACTCAACCAAGTCTGCGCACATAGTCTTACCACTTATCACTACTGGGCAACCCTTGTATACTCTATCAGTTCTTACATTTTCTCCTAAAGGTGTACTAACCACTATAGGATCATGCAGAACTTCAGGCAATATGTCAAAAGTGAGAGCAAGCAAAGGAGTTACAAAGGAAAGCGTAGACCCTGGATCAAGTAAAGCATAAGCAGAAGTTGAGAATACTTACAGCATACCTGTGACCACATCAGCGGACTTCTCCTACTCCTCCCTATCCTTTAGGGCATAGAACCTGTTTCTCTTAGGAGGCTCGGCTGCTGCTGCACCCTGTGGATTAGGCCTAGGCTGAGCATTACCTCCAGCCTGACCTCTGCTCTGTGGGCAGTCTCTAACCATGTACCCACTCTAACCGCAACTAAAGAAGGCATTAGTGCCCTGTCTGCACTCTCCCATATGAGCTCGGCCACACTTAGCACAATTCTTTTTAGGACGCTGCATCTCACCTCCATTGTCCCTCTTGGTCTCAGGTCTGCCTCATCTAGGTGCTGTACAATTCTGAAAGTTAGAGTTCCCAGAACTCTGTTGCCCCTTCTTGAATCTGGGCTGCTCACGGATGCCAAAATTGTTTCTGTGGCCTCCATGGCTAGGACCTGCCTGATCTTGAGGCTTAGGCCTCCTAGCATCATGAATACCCCTCTTTTTGCGGCTGTCCTCTACCTGCTGGACATGCACCATCAACCTGGAGAGGTCCATATTATCATGGAGCATCGCAGACCGACACTCCTCCTCCAGATCTCCATTGATTCCTGTGAGAAACCTGCTCATCTCATCCCTGCTGTTAGACATAAGGGAAGTAGCATACCTGTATAATTTAACAAACTTCAGTACCTTATTCTTGCTGTTAGATACTAAAGAAATTAGCATACCTGGATAGCTTAACAAACTTCAGGGAATACTCCCTGACTGTCATAGATCCCTGCTTAAGGTTGATGAACTCCTCAACCTTGGCCTCCCTCATTTCTCTGGGAAAGAATCTCTCCAGAAAGGCTGTCTTAAACAGCTCCCAGGTGACTGGAACTCCGCCCAAAGCTCGACTATCCTGCCACATCTTGCACCAAGTCTGTGCTACATCCTTGAGCTGATAGGAAGCCAGCTCAGCCTTCTCAGTATCTGTGGCCCCCATAGCCACCATAATCTTATGCACCTCGTCCACAACCTCCTGGGGATCCTGTGTAGTCTTGGAACCTATGAAAATAGGAGGATTCATCCTCTTGAAGTCTCTCAGCCTGTCAGCCATGCTACGAATTGGTGGGTTTTCCCTTTGAACATCCTTCCGGTTGACCTGGGCAGTCATAGCCTGGGCCTGCATAGTAGTGGCCTGTGCCATCTGGGCCAGAGATGCCCTCACCTAAGCATCAGTCACCCCAGCTGGGTTAACTGGCATAGCCACTCCATCAGCTGGAGCATGGGGTGGAACCTGATTATTCCCAGCAGCTGCTCCTCCTCTCCTCTAACCAACGTTCCTCCTAGTATTCATTCTCTGAAAACAATAAGAATTGATGTTAGACACGCTCATAACACCAAGAAATTAGACATTAGGAAAAGCACTATAAGATCAAAAAAAGGGAAGTTTTCCTACGCATCATGCAGTCTTTAATCAAGGATAGTGGTGCACTTCACTACCATGACTTAGAAACTACTCAATGTGGTTGATGTGAACTCATTATTATCGGAATTTAACCTAGTGCTCTGATATCAACTTTGTCACGACTGGAATCTAGACTCAAGACGAGACCGGCGTCGTTGACCTCTTAGAGGTCGCAGACAAGCCTACTTACGTCATTATTACTTTACATAGGTTAATTTTAGCGGAAAATTTGAAACTTTTTATTTCTTAACAAACTCATTAAACATTCTCATCATTTCATAATCGTTCACCATCAACCATCTAACATTAAAAGATAAGCAACTGAAAGAAATAGTTCAATTCTTATAAAGTGTATAATTGCCAAAATGGCACCAATACATAGTCTGAATAAAAACAGGAAAGAAACGCTAGTGGAACATGCTCCACTAGCTCAACTCTAAAATTAAGCTAGAATATAAAACAGTAGCATACTCGAAAGCATGAGGACCTACCAACTCCGGATGAATGCTGGACGTCCGGATAACTACAACAATGATCCTGTAGCTCTATCGTCCACCTGTGCCTGCACCTAAAACAGTAGAGTTTGTATAGGGTTAGTACACACTTGTACTAAGTATGGGTATATGCAAGCACACACCAAGGACATGCATGAGAAAAGATATCTCTTTCCTAGCAACATGATTATGGAAAGTCAAGTCAGTAGACTTGCCAAATTGAGATTAGGAAAGTTAGTGAACCTTCCAAATTTGGATTAGAAAAGTCAGTGAGCTTTCCAAATTTAGATTAGGAAAGTCATACCATGATAGTAACATGCATCATCATAATTATCATATTGAAAATAGCACATAACATCATACACATAGCACATATCATAGCACATAACATATAGCACATAGCTTCTTTCATATCATTCATTCAAATGCCATGAGACCTTGGAATCATGGACTTGACATTAAGACTTTCCAAAATGAGGGCTCAACATATGGGACCTCAACTAGGGAGTCTTCATTAGCAAACACAGAGTCTGCTTCATTCATTCATACGTACTTCATTTCATTTCATTCATAGGACAGTGTAAACACCAGCTATACCTAGGGTGTAGTTTAAGACTTTCATCGGGTTCGCTATGCAATGATCAATAATAACCTAGTGTCATTACCTGAGTCTAGCTCACCTCTTAATTATCCTATCCTAACACCTTTGGTATCATTCATTACATTATGTGCTTCATTTGAGGCTGGCCTCATTCATTCATTGGGAACTTTATCTTTAACCGACATAGATCATGTGAGCATCATGAAATCCAGTGTCTCCCCCACACCGAAAAGAGGTGGAATCACCAGCCAAGGTGACCCAAAAACATGCTAGCGTACATAGGAATTTAACCCCACCAGATCCCTATATTGGCAGTATAGGTTCGAAGACTAGGAGATATAAGGAGACCCATACCCGGCAAGCCAGACAGTCTCATCTCATGAGAGTTACGTGAACCTCCGCCCTTCACTAAAGAAGGCATCACCGTTCATAGCTAGTCTATAGGTGCTTAGTATAAAGTTCCATTACATTCAACTCATACGTCATGGAAGCTGGCTTCTAGTATGAGGACATCATAGCTCATTAGATGAATTCTCATCTCATCATTAGTATTAAGTATGTTAATCTCAGTACTTTCATTAGAGTGTACATAGAGACTGGTCTCTTCATTATCTTACAGTCTCATAGGTGAGTACGTTTTGGTAACATATACTTAGGCTCACCCCATTTTACGTGAATGTTCATTTCATCATTTGCCAATATAATTGGCCATTTGTGTGTTTCACACTCTTACTTAACCCTCTTAGGGATTCGTCATTTCATTGTATAATAATCATTTTCATCGTATGCCAATGCACTAGGCCATTTAGTGTGTTTTACACTCATACTTAACCCTTCTAGGGTTACATTATTTCATTACATACATCTTATGTTCACTTCTTTAAAACGTATGCTTATGAGTCTATACACACAAGCCATGAGGCTTCATTCATAATTCGTTAAGTGATTCATACATTCCTAATATTATGTAGTACAAGACTTATGTATCTTGTATATATATGCCAAGATCTTGATTTCGATCTAAGAGGTGGCATTATTCTTGGATATTTTGTTCACGTATGACTTATGTATCAATATGGAAGTTTGGGCAAGGAAACCCAAGTTTGAATCACTTGGATATTATTTACATTTTTCATTGATTTTATTTTTAATATTCATAACATTAGAACTCTAGATTAAATCCCAACATTAACATCATATCATTAATTTTCTACTTAGTTTTCCTCTTAAGTTGGCCGAAGGGTTGTGGGTTCGAACCCCCACAACCCCTATTTATTTTTAATTGATATTCCAATGCCCAATTTTGCCTAAACTAAGAGGTTGTGGGATCAAACCCCCACAGCCTCTTTTATTTTTGTTATTTATTTCGCTGGACTAGGGAGGTTGTGGGTTCGAACCCCCACAGCCCCCTTATTTTAATTTAATTTCGCTAGAGGCTGTGAGGTGGTGGGTTCGAACCCCCACAGCCTCCTATATTTTTTTTTATTTAATTTTCGCTAGGCTAAACGTTTGGCAGTGAGGTTGTGGGATCGATCCCCCACAGCCTCACTTTGTTTCTTAATTAATTTCGCTCCTCCCCTTTCTATCCCTGAGGTCGTGGGTTCGATTCCCACGCCTCACACTTTCTTTTTCTTTAGTTTCCCTTCTCTCCTTCGCAGCTTGGAGGTCGTGGGTTCGAATCCCACGCCTGCCATTTATTTGTTTATTTTATTTTTCTCCTCTTTCTCCTCCAGTGACGCAAGTTCGATTCCCCCAGCCCCATTTTCTTTTTCCTTTGTCGCGAATTCACAGCAGCCAAGCGGGTTCGATTCCCCTTAACCCCCTTCACTTTTTTAGCCTCCTGAACATGTAAGGTCTTGGGTTCAAATCCCATCGACCTCACTTATTTTATTTTCACTTTAAAAACCCAGATTTTAACCTCATTGTTGACCTAAACTAGAGTACACAAATCTGGAAATTTAATCCCAACTTTAGCTTCCTTTCATCAACCTTTTAATGCTAGTTTCTTAGGGCATTTAACCAAGCATTTAGTGTGTAATTAGGTGTAGTTTAGGGGTCACATTTAGTCAAGCGTTTTCACTCAAAATTTGTAACTTCGCACACCATATGAACATCACTTTATACACAACTTTAGCACATAAAATACAAGAAGTAACATGCTTCACACGTCTTCAAAATAGTGGCTAAACTCACTGCCAAACGCACACACACATATCATTTTTTTCAATCACACATTGGTTGTCATTTTCATGATTTCACGCACATAAACATATTCACATTCAACATAAAAACATCACACATACCTAAATCTACCAGCAAACAAACCCAACCTACGAAATCATTGGGAGCTGGTATCAGAGCCATGTTAATGGCACAAAACTTTAGCATGATTAGCTAAATTTCTTTGTTGTCTTGGCTGTTAGAAATCATGTGATTGTTTAATATTAAGATAATTTTGACTTTGTTATTATCTTAATAATAATACAGTTAACTTCGATTAATCAAGTTATGGGCCAAGGTTTCTTTATTATCATGTTGAGGTTTTTTCTCTGCATAAGTCTGAGTGTGCCGAATAATTTCAGAGTTAACAATATTATTATCCATGAAGAATAACTAAAAGTTGTCTTTAGGCATGAAAAAACTTCAAGAATTATCATTATCAAGATAATAATAAGACTTTATCAAAAGTTTCACCCTCAAAGAGTGAATTGAAGAAGAGACTCGAAAAGGCTCTATCTGAATTAGATAATGATCCAGATGAAGTTCCAATTAATCAACTTCTAGATAAAGCATCCTCTCAAAGCGATGACAATGGTGATATGCTAAATCCAAAGGCTTTAGCAAATTCATATTTAAATCCATTTGATTAAATTCTAATTGAGGTATTAAAACCGAAATAATTAGTCTTTCTAATAGAGATCTAAAAAGGATCAGAATTATTAGGAAAGAAACAAAGTAGTCTCAAAGAGACAGAATCTTTGTTAAAATAATCAAAATGGAATAATGAATTTCATCATCTAAAGTCCTAATCAGAAGGACCCAGTCAGGACCCACAAAGCGTGGTCGATAAAGTTGGCAGACAAAGACTTTACTAAAGGTAAAGTTAAAAGTAAAGATGCCTTCAAAAAGCAGTGGAGGAAAATAAAACAGCTATCATGCTTTATCAAAAGCAAAAGCAATGGAAGAAAATGAAAAGCCAATCAGAAGATAAGCTTTATGATTTTCTTTATCTCTTCTTGTCTTTATAAGACAATGTAATTCATCATTCAAAGCATCAGAAAATTTACTAATACTAATTGTTCCTCCATGTTTGTAGTAATACCTATCTGCATTGCTCCAATTGAAAGTTCTACAGTGTTCTCCTCACTGTGTTGCCTTCTAGACATCATTTGGCTATAGTTTTCATTGTGATTGTAATTTTGAGCTAAATTATTAGATATGTTCGTAAGATGAACGTCCTCTGCACCTGCCCTTAGTTGCTCATCTTCCCCGTTAACATTTTTTTACGATCGTCGATTTGACTACCAGATTTCAGGTCGCCGGTGGTCTGGGCCTTCTTTGTAGGGTTAGGGTTAAGGTTAAGGTTAGGGTTAGGCTTAGGGTTAGGGTTTAATTTTTTTTAGGTTTTAGGGTTTGTGGTTTACAATTTGAGGTTTAAAATCTATGGTTTAGTGTTTAATGTTTGGGTTTTCGCATTTTGGACGTATTGTTTTTTTTTTGGACTTAGGGCTTAGGGTTTAGGGTTAGGGTTAGGGTTACGATTAGGGTTAGGGTGTAGGTTTCTTTTAAGTTTTATGGTTTAAGGTTTAGCATTTGAGATTTAAAATCTATGGTTTAGCATTTAATGTTTGGATTTGGGTATGTTTGCCTTAGGGTTTCAGGTTTATGGTTTAGAGTTAGGTTTGGGTTTCTTTAAGTTTTTTGGTTTAGGGTTTAGGTTTTAAGGTTTATTATCAATGGTTTAGTTTTTAATGTTTGGGTTTTGGTATTTTGTGCTTGGGGTTTAGGGTTTATGGCAGGGTTAGGGTTAGGGTTACGGTTAATGTTAGGGTTACGGTAAGGGTTTAGGTTGTTTTTTAGGTTTTAGGGTTTGGGGTTAAGAATTTGAGTTGTAATATCTATGGTTTAGTTTTTACTATTAGGGTTTTGGTATTTTGGGCTTTGGGTTTAGGGTTTAGTGTTTAGGGTTAGGGTTAAGGATAGGGTTTGGGTTAGGGTTAGGGTTAGGGATAGAGTTAGGGTTAGGGTTTAGGTTTTTTTTAGGGTTTAGGTTTTAGGTTTGGGGTTTAGGATTTTTGGTTTAACATCTATTATTTAGTGTTTAATGTTTGGGTTTTGATATTTTGGGCTTTTTTTTAAAAATTGAACGACCCTTGTGGTGGGTCAGGGCTGAGCAACACCCCCAGGCCTTATCATTAATAAAAACAAAGAATTACATGAAGGGGGGCATAAACCTTACCTTCTGTCCTATGGTGAGTATAGAGATGGCTTACCTACTAAGGTTAGTCAACTCAACCTCTTACATTGAGATGAAATCTATAGAAAACCTAAGCAATTTTCTAAGAAAACATAAATTAGGAGACTCTCCCTTTACACATATAAAAGAAAGCCTATACAAATAACTATGTTAACTATAGTCTTATGAATATGCTTATTATTCCATTTGTCCAATTGTGAATCTGGAATCTTTGTTCCTCATCTTTGCTGAATCATGTTATCTTCAGTTGCTAGCTTTGCTGTATCTTTCACCTTCCTTTGCTAACTGTAGTTGTAATAATATATAAAATTACTACTTGATATTAAAGCATGCTGATACTGCCTACTATCTTTTTACCTGCAACAACATATATACCATACAAGATACAGAATATCTATATCTATACAATACATAATATATGTTAAAGGCAAATACTGTGAAGCAGTCAAGGAGGTTGTTTAATCTTCCTCATTTTCCTGCGTATGAAGTTTTGTGCTCCATTTTCTCCAGAATATAGCTACCTTTTGCAGCTTGTGGTAGTTGATTATAAGTGTAATAATGTTGTATGATGTCCTGCTTATGACTATGTTTGGATAATATGTCTGCTGTACTGTTTGCTTCTCTGTAAATATGCACACATGAAAATAAAATACATTGGTTAGTAAGCATTTGAAGTTCTTGTACTAACCTTTGTATTCTCCAAGGAGGCTTATCCTTTTGTAATAACCACTTGGTCAATAATTCTGAATCAACCTCAAGAATAATATTTTTATAACCATGTTGAATACACTAATTCAGTCCATATGTAGCAGCTTGTACCTCTGCCTTATTGTTTGTACCTTCCCCAAGAGGAATAGCAAATGCATATATAATGTCACCATATTCATTTCTAAGAATGCCACCCCTTCCAATCTTTCCCGAATTATTCAGTTCACTACCATCTGTATTCAATTTATATTTAGTAGGAGGTGGTTTCCAGATGACTATATTAACCTTTATCTCATGATTGCATTTTTCAAGTAATTCTACCAGATCTGTCCATTTCCCTGGCCATTGAATATTAGGAAAAACAGAGTATAGAAATAGCAGAATATCCTTCTGTATATAGTATTTAACTTTGAAACTGCTGTATGTCTTTCCCCCATATTTCGCAGAGCACCTGTTCTTCCACAAATTCCAGCAAATAACAATAGGTAATATTTTGATAATAGCTCTATGTGCATCATTTTTCCCTTTAGTGTTACACCAATGAATTAACCTATTACTCAAAGAAGACTGCTGAACATTGATTCCCATAGAACTGGCAAAGTATTTCCATATATGTTGTGCAAAATGTCCTTGTAGGAAAATATGATCTACATCATCCGAACCTTGATTCCTACAGCAATAGCACTTAACAGGTTCCACTCCAAAGTTTGCCATATTTTCATTAGTTGGTAACTTTAGTTTTAAAGCTCTCCAAAGTAGAAATGACATTTTAAAAGGCACATTTTTGGGCCAAATAATAGAATTAACCACTTCTACATTACCTCTATATCTTCATACTTCCCAGGCTGAGGCACAAGTAAATTTACCAGATTCAGTAGGCTTCCAGATCACTTTGTCCTTAACTCCTTTTTGATATTGAAATTTGGTATTCAAAATAAGAGGAATTATTAATGGTGGAGCCTGCTTCCTTAACTTCCTTTCATTCCAATTCCCATTAATCAGAAAATCTTCAACAGTATCATTATTTAAACTGGATACATCATCAGTATACTTAGCCAATGCTCCAAATCCTAACCAATCATCCCACCAAAAGGAACAATTGCCAGACTTTATTTGCCATTTAATATGATCTTCCACTTTGTGTTTATTATTCATCAAATATTTCCAGACCAATGATTGACCAGTGTCAAACTTCTTTGCCACTGGGTTAGCTCTTTGACAATATTTAGATTTAAGGAATTGTTTCCATATGGAATTGTTGGATCTAAACAGCCACCATTGTTTATATTGAAGAGCAGTACATACATCTGTCAGCCTTCTAATCCCAACTCCCCCTTCTGATTGAGGTATACTCAAAGTCTCCATTGAAGCCCAATGGTACTTCTTAGTATCAGAATTCCTTCCCCAGAAAAAATTAGATACAATAGAGTCTATATATTTTATAGTACTACTAGGAGGAGATATTGCAGCCATAATATGAATAGGAATATAATGTAAAACATGTTTGATCAAAGTTATTTTTCCCCCAAAACTGAGAATTTTTGTCTGCCAACCTGAAATCTTTTTGGAAATTTGCTCTACTAAATGTGAGTAATATATAATTTTTTGTCTTCCAACATATAAAGGGCAACCAAGATATATAATAGGACTCTCTTTCTGAGAAAAACCAGTAACATGTTGAATAGTATGGATAATATCTTGAGAAGTTTTATCTGGAACCATAAAATAACTCTTCTTTTTATTAATAAGTTGTTGAGAAGACTGTTCATATTCTTTCAAAATATCCATAACTATATGCATAGATTCTCTATTAGTGGAGGTTAAAATAATCACATCATCCGCAAAACTTAAATGATTAATTTGTGGTCCTTTAGGCTCCATGCTAAATCCTTTATAAGCAGGATTATTATACACATTATTAAGCATTCTAGTTAAAACTTCTGCTCCTATAATAAAAAGAGCTGGAGATAATGGATCACCTTGCTTAAGTCCTCTTGTTGAGTGAAAAAAACCATGTCTATGACCATTAATAATAATTGAATACCAATTGTTACTCATGATTGTCCATACTAAGTCAATGAATATCTCCCCAAATCCAAATCTTCTCAACACTAAACAAGTAAATGACCAAGACACACCGTCATAACACTTTGTCATATCCAGTTTAATAACAACATTGTGACCTACATAAGGCTTCTTAATATCATGAATAATTTCCTGAGCCAGCATAATATTTTCAGTAATACACCTTTCTTTTACCAAAACCTGACTGATTGTCAGATATTATTGAAGGAAGAATATTTGCCAGTCTCATGCTTAATAATTTGGAAATAATTTTATTAGTAAAATTGCTTAAACTAATAGGTCTAAGATCAGTGAATCTGTTAGGCTGATCATTTTTGGAAATCAACACCAAACAAGCATGTGACATAAATTTTGGCATCACATGACCACAGAAAAAATAATGAACTGCTGCTAATAAATCCTTTTTAATAATATTCCAAAAAGCTTGATAAAATTTACCCCCAATACCATCCGGACCAGGAGCTGAATTTGGATTCATAGCAAATACTACTTGTTTTAATTCTTCCATAGTAGGCATATCTTGAAGCATCTGATTTTGGTCAGGAGTAACTAAAGTAGGAATATTTTGAGGAATCCTTTCATCTATTTTGTTATTCTGACTAGTAAAAATATTGTGATAATAATCACAAGCAGCCTTTGCAATCTGATCATCACCCTCAATCCAGTTATCATTACTATTGCAGATTTTATGAAGTAATAATCTTCTTCTCCTTCCTCTCATTAAAGCATGAAAGTACTTAGAATTATTATCTCCTTCTTTAAACCACTGTAACTGAGTCTTCTGCTTTAGAATAGAATCTTCCAATTTCAAGTATCTAATATACTTTGCATTCAATCTCTGTAATTCTTGTCTATTAGTATCAGTTTTATTAATAAGAAAATCCTCTTCAGCCTTCTTAATAGTTTCTTCAAATTCTCTGACTTTAGCAAAAATATCCCCATATTCATTCTTTGACCAAACACTAAGAGTTGCAGTCAACCTCTTCAGTTTTTGGTGTAATTGCCAGAAAGGGTTGCCAGTGACTCTAACATCCCAACACTTTTGGACAATATCCATAAAACTTGGGTTATCTACCCAACAATTTAAGAATTTAAAATATTTGATATGATGAACTTCTTTTTTAATAATTTCTAACAAAAGAGGACAGTGATCTGAACCTACAGCAGAAAGATTTTCAATAGTAGTTTGAGGCATGTTTTCTAGCCATTTGTCATTAACCATAGCTCTATCTAGTCTTTTCCAAACTCTTGCATTTGCATCCCTTTGATTACACCAAGTGAATGGAATCCCTGTGTAACCTAAATCTGTTAAACCACAAGCTTCTATTACACTAATAAATTCAAAGCTTTTATTAATGTTATAAGGTATTCCCCCTAACTTCTCCTCTATAGAAGTAATGACATTTAAATCTCCAATAGTACACCAAGGGATATACATATTAGAAAAGTGAATTAATCTTTCCCACAAAGGTCTCCTCAGATGGTCTTTACATTTAGCATATATACAGGAAATCAAGAACTTCTCCTTGAGATCTGCCATTCCAAATTCTCCTGTAATATGCTGATCATTGATCTCTAAAATATTGACATTGAGTTCCTTAGACCAGAACAACCAGATTTTACCATTAGAGTTGTTAATTGCATGATCCATTTGCAATTGCATTCTCACCATGTTAAGTTGATTATTATTTGCAGAAGGTTCTAGAATAACAATCAAAGAAAGATGATGAATTTTTCTTAAGGTTTGGAGTCTTTCCAAAGAACTTTTGGTATTAATACTCCTAGCATTCCAACAAATGGCTTTAATCATTAAAAACCTTTAGATCTAGATCTAGTCATGGGCCTGCTAGAGGTTTCAGAAGTACTAGTATGATGTTGAGAAGTTTGTTTGTCCTGTTTCCTACCTCTAGGAGACAGACCTTGCTTTGCAGTAATGTCTTGAATTTCTTGAGACCATACATTCTGGGACTTGGAACTTAAATCAATACCCTGAGGATTGTTGATTTGAGTTCCTTCTTCCTCAGAATCATACAAAGATTGATTATCAGGATCCCACTCATCCTCAGAGTTAATAGCCTCATAATCATCATGTTCTATATTTTCCTTACTTTTTCCTGCATCACTCAAGTGTTGCTGCTTCTTTTTAATATTGTCTCTTTTCTTTTTATTCAACCTACTTCCAGATTTACTATTAAACATTTCAGTTTGTTGACCTGTATCAGGATCAATTTGTTTTGTAGTTTTTTTAGAGCCAGATATAGGGTCATCCAAATTTCTAGAGTCAATAGTATCCCCCCTCCCTGTGGATCTCCCTTCCTGCATATTAATGGTTATCTCCTTTCCCCCTTCCAAACATCCAACAGCTACACCAACAGATATACCAGTATTTAGGGGTATAGGGATAGGGAGCCTTGAGTCAATACCTGTTCTGTTTACAGTAATTTGTTGGTGACTTCCTCTGTGTTTTTCAGTCTCTGGATCATCTCTAAATACATCATGAGTCTTTGATTTATCTTTATACTGCTGTTTGTTTCCAGTAGCAGTAATTTGAGGTCTTTGATCATGTGTGTGATCTGTATTTTCCTCCCTTTCTTCACCTCCTGTTATTACTTCCTGCACATCCATATCAATGTAAGTATTTTTTTGTAGGAATAGAGATTATACCTGTTTGTTCCTGCTGCTGTTGAACTACTGCTCTGTTTATATTATATCCAGACTGTTGTTGATTATTCCTTCTCCTCTGAGTCTGCCATTCTTGTTGCATATTTTTCTGAATTTTCTCACCTTGATAACCTTGTTGCTGGGCATCATCTTCCCTTATACCTGTTTCCCTGTTATCATAAACTGGCAATTCTCTTTGAACATTATGAGGATTGTCTTTTTTTTTGTCTATTTTTATCCAACTCTTTCTTTTTTTTTACTATCCTCATATCTTTGTTTAATAATGCAATCACATTCTTTATGACCTTGATGTTTACAATAAAAACAATAATCAGGGATACTATCATAAACAATTTTCTGCCACCTACCATCTGTAATATCCTCCCCAATATAACCCATCCAAATATAAGGAGGTCTATCTTTAGTAAGATCTACTTGAACTTTTACACGAGCTTGACTTCCCCTAGTTTTGTTTATAGATGTAGAAACTAAGTACAACACTCTACCAATAGGAAATAATAAACTAGTAATAAACTCCTTATTATAACAATGCCAAGGTAATTCCGGAAGCAAAATCCAAATAGGTACTAAAGGAGTTTCTTCTTCTGGTTTAAAAGTAGGAGTCCAAGCTTGAATTCTCATAGTTTGCCCCTCTATAGTCATACGTTGTTTAGTCCAAACCATGTTATAATCTTGTTCATTATCTAGATCTATATAAACATGACAAGAATTATAATGTGCTATCTTCACTCCCCCTGAAAGCTGTGTTTGAAGAATGAAGTTCTTCCTTATTAATTCAACTTTAGGCATCGTATAAACAAATTTTCCTATAAGAGTGAATTTACAAACAGCAGCTAAATCAGAAATAACTTCATTTTTAACATACAGAACAACAGGTAAACCTTGTTTAGTGGTGATTTCAGGATCAGACAACTTAATACTCACACCACTCTTCGATTGATCATATCTCAATCTATCAGCATAGGTTTTAGGGTTTGTGGTTTAGGATTTGAGGTTTAAAATTTATGGTTTAGTGTTTAATGTTTGGGTTTGGGTATTTTGGTCTTAAGGTTTATGGTTTAGGGTTAGGGTTAGGGTTAATATTTTGGGTTTCTTTAAGTTTTTTTGTTTAGGGTTTAGGATTTGAGGTTTATTATCAATGATTTAGTGTTTAATGTATGGGTTTTGGTATTTTGGGCTTGGGGTTTAGGGTTTATGGTAGGGTTAGTGTTAGGGTTAATTTTAGGGTTAGGGTTAGAGTTAATGTTAGGGTTAGGGTTAGGGTTTAGGTTGTTTTTTAGGTTTTAGGGTTTGGGGTTAAGAATTTGAGTTGTAGTATCTATGCTTTAGTGTTTAATGTTAGGGTTTATGTATTTTGGGCTTCGGGTTTAGGGTTTACTGTTTAGGGTTATGGCTAGGGTTCGTGTTAGGGATAGGGATTGGGTTAGGGTTTAGGGTTTTTTAGGTTTTAGGTTTTGGGGTTTAGGATTTTTGGTTTAACATCTATGGGTTAGTGTTTAATTTTTGGGTTTTGGTAGTTTGGGCTTGGGGTTTCGGGTTAATGGTTTAGGGTTAGGGTTAGGGTTAGGATTAGGATTAGGGTTAGGATGTAGTTTTTTTTTTAGGTTTTATGGTTCAGGGTTTAGCATTTGAGGTTTAAAATCTATGGTTTAGTGTTTAATGTTTGAGTTTTTGTATTTTGGGCTTAGGGTTTCTAGTTTATGGTTTAAGGTTAGGGTTAGGGTTAGGGTTCCAGTTAGGGTTTGTGTGAGGGATAGGGTTAGCGGTTAGTTAGTTTTTATTTTTTAGGTTTTAGGTTTAGGATTTTTGGTTTAAAATCAATGATTTAATGTTTAATGTTTGGGTTTTGGTATTTTGGGCTTTTTGTTTGTTTAATTACGCTTGTAGGGGTAGGGGCTGAGCAGCACCCCCAGTCCTTAACATTAATAAAAACAAAAATACAAGGAGGGAGACATAGACCTAACCTCCAAACCTATGATGGTTCGGAGTCAACTTTCCAAAAGGAAGTTAACTCCTCTCCTTACAAAGAAGGTGAATCCAAAATTCTAAGCACCTACAAGAGAGGACTCCTCTCCATACATAGAATCTAGGAAACATAAACAAAGGAGACTCTCCCTTTACATTCTCAAAACAATAAAACAAACCTATACTAACCTATTCAAATGAGCTATAACTTTAAATTATAATTCAGTTGAAAAGGTAACAGTAAGTTCAAGGAGGCTCTTTAATTTTCTTGGTCTTCTTCCTTCTAAAACTAGGCATTTCCAGTAAGTCGAGATGATAATAGGCCTTTGCTTCTTTAGGTAATTCTTGACTGTTGTAGTAGAGTTCTGGACTAGTGAGGTTGTGACTGTGTTTGGACAAGGCGTCAGCCACCCAATTTGCCTCCTTGAAGATGTGTATACATTTGAATTCCTGTGTGTGGGAGATAAGTATTTTCAACCTTTCCATCTGTATACAAATATGCCATTGTGGTGTTGATTTTTGCAGAATCCAATTCACCGTTAATAGTGAGTCCACTTCAAGAATGATCCTCCTGTATCGTAGTCCCAATGCCCAGGACATTCCAAAGATAGCTGCACCTATTTCCGCTTGATTGTTTGATCCTTCTACAAGGGGGGATGTATAAGCCATTATTAACTTGCCTGTTTAATCTCTCAGTATACCACCTGCCCCAATCTTGCCCGGGTTTCTTAATGCACTTCCATCTGTGTTGATCTTGATCCATTGTTCAAGTGGTCTTGTCCATGTTACCATTTGTACCTTGATGACATTCTCACACCTTTCTGCTATCTGAATGATTCATCCATGTAGAAGGCCAATTAACCTGAGGAAACTGAGAGGTTGTTAGTTTATAATTGTTATTATAGATTGCATACCTTACTCTTCTATAATTGGATGTTTTGCCTCTATATTTACCAGCACATCTATTCTTCGAGAGATTCCAACAGATAAGAATAGGAGTGGCCCGTAAAATGAGTTTATGAGCTTTATTTTGGTATTTCATTGTCCACCACTGTGAGATTAATTGTTGTAGTGAACTGTGATTAATTTTAACTCCATCCATAGTTGCAAAGCTTCTCCAGACTTCTGCTGCTAGTGCTCCAGTGCGGAAAATGTGGTTGATTGTGTTTGTGCCTGACCTGTTACTACAACAGAAATAGTTTGTTGGCTCAACGTTAAAAGTGGTTAGCTTTTCATTAGTATGTAATTTGCCTTTTAAAGCTCTCCATAGTAAGAAGGAAGCTTTGAAAGGTATGTGTTTATGCCAAATGAAAGAATTGAATTGAGACTTTGGTCTCTTTTCCCTGATTTAATTCCATGCTAACGAACAACTAAACTGCCCATTGGAGTTGACTTTCTAGTAATCTTGGTCAGGAAGTTGCTGCTGTGGATAAATTGTTGTTGCTAGGATGCTTGCCAGTTGACATGGAGGAGCCTGCTTAATTAACATTTGATAGTTCCACTGCCCGTCCACCCAGAAATCTTCCACTTTGCGATTATCAAATTTGTGACTGTTAGTAAAGAATTGAGCAAGCTAGCCTTCACCTAACCAATTCTCCCACCAAAAGAAACATGTTCCCGAGTTAATTTTCCATTGAATGTATTGCTCAATATTGTTTCTGTTATGTAACATATGCTTCCAGCTCAAGGAATCACCATAATCCCATTTCTTACAAATTGGATTGGATCTTTGCCAATACTTGGCTTTTAGGAATTCACCCCATAAGGTGTGTTTAGTCCTAAATATCCACCATTGCTTATATTGGAATGATAAACACACATCTTTGAAATTTCTCATTCCAACCCCTCCTTCTTCAGTAGGGTAGCTTAAGTTCCTCCATGATGCCCAATGATATTTTTTCTTTGCACTCTTCCATCCCAGAAGAAATCTACCATAAGCATTTGAATCTATTTAACTACTGTGGAAGGAGGAGTTATTGCTGAGAGTAAGTGAATTGGGAGAGTTTGAAGCACATGCTTAATCAAAACTGCTCTTCCCCATAGCTTAGTTGCTTTGTCTGCCACACTGTAATCCTGCAAATCACCTTATTAACAAGGTCAGAAAAATAATTGATCCTAGGTCTACCCACAAAGAGAGGGCACCCTAGATAGGTAAGAGGACCCTATTTTTGTTTGAAACCTGTGATTTATTTAATTCTGTCTTTTGTACTGTTGAAGACATTCGAATGCACCAAAAATGGCTTTTATCATTATTGATCAGCTGTCCAGAATTTTCTTCATAATCCTTGAGAGTTTGCATTATGAGTTGGAGAGTTTTGGTTCTTCCTGAAGTGAACAGAATGGTATCATTTGTAAAGCTCAAATGATTTACCTGAGGGCCTCTCACTTCCATGAAAAAGCCATGGTATTCCGGATGATTATGCAACCTATTTATAGATCTTGAGATCACCTCTGCACCTAAAATAAATAGGGCAGGGGAAAGAGGGTCACCTTATTTGAGGCCCCTAGTGGATTGGAAAAAACCAAATCTCCTCCCATTAATAATGATGGAATACCAGTTGTTTGCCATAAATCTCCACGCCATGTCAATGAATATCTCATTAAATCCCATCTTTCTTAAAATCAGACAAATATAGGCCCAAGAGACTCTGTCATAAGCCTTTGCCATGTCTAGCTTTATAATGACATTATTACCTATATTAGGCTTTTTGATCTGATGTATAATTTCTTGAGACAGCATGATGTTTTCAGAAATACTTCTACCCTTCACAAATCCAGACTGATTGAGAGAAATCAAGTTAGGAAGAATAGGGCTCAATCTTGTGCTCAATAGTTTGGATATTATTTTACTAATGAAATTGCTAAGGCTGATAGGCCTGAACTCCTTCATTTTGTTGGGGTTACTCACCTTGGGTAGAAGTACAATGCAGGAATGTGAAAAATACTTAGGAATCTCCTGGCCACTGAAAAAAGCCTTAATCACTCCCATAAGATCCTGTTTGATGATGTGCTAACATTTTTGGAAAAATACCCATTCATTCCATCCTGCCCTGCTGCAGACATAGGGTTCATGGAGAAGAATACTTCTCTCAATTCTTCCGTGTTAGGAATGTTGATTAGTTTGTCATTCTGTTCCTGATTGACCATTCTAGGGATACAGTCAAGATTCTCTTAATTGATAATTTTGTCATCCCCTGTAAACATTTGTTGAAAGTAATCACAGGCATCCCTACCAATGTTTTCCTCTCCCTGCAACCATTCCCCATTTTCATGAATTCTGTGAATGAACAATATTCTCCTTATACCTTTTATCAGAGAATGGAAGAATTTGGAGTTGGTGTCTCCCTCCTTGAACCATAGCAACTGTGATTTCTGTTTCATAATGGAGTCCTCCAATTTGAGATATCTAATGTTATTAGCATTAAGTTCATGGAGTGCCTCCAGGTTGATGTCACTGTTGTTATGAATAAGATTTTCTTCAGCACTTCTAACCTTTTCTTCATACTTTCTAACCTTTAAACAAATGTCACCAAATTCTCTCTTAGACCAAGAACTAAGAGTGTTAGATAAATTTTTCATATTTTGGTGAAATCTCCACATTGTATTTCCTTCCACCTCCCTCTCCCAGCAAGATTTCACACTCTCCAGGAATAGAGGGCTTTCTACCCAGCAGTTAAGAAATCTGAAATACTTAATGTGAACTTCCTCTTTGTTGGCTATCTCCATTAATAATATACAATGATCCGAGCCAGTAGAAGATAAATGAGTAATGATGGTTTGGGGCATCAGGTCAAGCCAATTATCATTATTAAGGGCTCTGTCAAGTATTTTCCATATTCTGTGGTTGATATCTCTCTTGTTGGACCAAATGTATTTTTGACCACTAAATCCAATATCCATTAGCCCACAATCCTCAATAATAGCTATGAAATCCATGCTCTTTATAATGTTGTAAGGTATCCCTCCCATTTTTTCCTTAATAGAAGTTATTACATTATAATCTCCCACTGAGAACCAAGGCTTGTCCTCTCCCTCAGCATGTTGGAGCATTTTATCCCATAGAGGCCGTCTGAGATGTTCTTTATATTTGGCATAAACAAAAGTAATGGTGAATTGATTTTGTAACTCATTATGATTAAAGTACGAGTAATTTGTTGTTCATATTCATCTCTAACATTACAGTCAATATCACCATTCTAGAAAAGCCAAATTTTGCCATTACAGGTGCTCACAACATTATCCATGGCTAATTGATTTTTGAAGTTCATCACATTAACTATGTCTGCAAAGGGCTCCAGAATAACAATAATAGATAATTGATGCATTTTCTTTAGTGTTTTAAGGCTTTCCATAACTCCCTATGTGTTAATCCCCCTCACATTCCATATGATTGTATTAATCATTGGGAAACTCTAGAGGAGAAAAGTATGGTATTTGGTCTGCCAGTTGTGACAGTTTTAACATCCTGATTCTTGAAGTGAAACTTTTCATGTTGCAGCCCTCTTGGAGATAAACCTTGGTTTTGAGTTACTTGTTGAATCCCTCTTCAAGGGCCTGATCATTTTGGGGAATAAAAGCTCTTATTAAAGCTTCACTAGTCACATCATCATCATCTGGATCTTGAAGAGACTGATTATCTCTGTCCATCTTATTTTCAAAATTTTCCACTTCATATTCATCTATAAGAGGTATAGTATTAACTTGACAATATCTTTGTTCCTTATCCGGAGGGGATATTGGAGGTGGTGTCATATTTTTAGCTTGTGAGGAAGGGCTGTTCTGTCCCTGTTGATTATCTACCATCAAGAGTTTGTTGCCTGTTTCCTCCCTCCTGTCCTGTTCCCCTTCTTGTTCATCATCATGTTGCTTGTTTAACCTTCTCTTAGCTGCATCTCTTTTTTGCTTTCTTGGCTTGTTTTTGCTCTTGGGGGTATTTTCAGATTTGCTATTGTTGCATTGTTCCCCATCTCCTTAGCAGTAGTACCCTTGCTTTGTTTTTCACTGAAGTTAGTTTCCTTGTTTTGTTTTCCCTTGTTTCCTGCATTAGAACATGTATTGTTTGCTTATGTCTTCTATGCATTCATTGTCATTTCCTGTTTCCCAGCTTGTTGTTGTTGTTGTATTTTCCTATTTCCCAGCTTGTTGTTGTTTTTTCCTGCTAACATGTAGGGTTCTCCTGACTTCCCCCATCCTTTCCTCCTTTAGCTACACCAATCATAACCTATTTCAATTGTATTTTATTGGAGTTAAGTTTTACAGCTATGATACCTGAGTTTCTTATCTTATTTTTGTTTAGCCATCCTTTGCTGATTTTGACTGCTCCCAGTTCCAACCTGTATTAACTTTCTTGAGTTGTGTTTTCCATATGATTTGCTTCCTCTGCTGCTGTATTATTTTGTGCCTGCATAGTCATATTATTAAATATGTTATTTTGAAGATTGGTCCTTACACATTCCTGTTGTACATGCCCTTGCTGGTTTTCTTTTGCTTCCTGACTGGTTGTTGCAGTAGGCCTCCAAACTGTTTTTTGACCAACCTTCTCTTGATATTTTTGGCTTTTCTTTCTTTGAGTGTGCCATTCATCCTCCTCTTGCTGAATTTGTTTTTTTTGTTTATCACCTTCTTTATTATTTTGTTGCAGCTGATCTTTACCCTACTTTGTTTTGCCCTGTTGATTTTCATGTTCTTTGTTGTTCTGTTTTTCCTTGCTTCTATTCTTCTTCTCATTTTCTTGTTCCTTTCTCTGTCTGTACTCCTCATCCCTCATCCTTGATTTACATTCTTCTACATAATGGCCCTTGTGTCTGCAATATTCACAATAAGGAGGAATGTTCTCATATTCTACTGGCTGCCATGTACCTATGGTATCATCTTCATTATGTAGCCCAATCCACACATGTCTAGGCCTAGGTTTGGTCAAATCAATTTGCATCTTAACCTTAGCCATCCCTGCCCTAGATCTTTTGATAGAGGCTGTATCCAAGTATAAAACCTTGCCTACAGATTCCAATAATGGAGTGAGGAAAGGTTTTTTCTAGCAGTGCCAGGGTAAGCCTGACAATAAGATCCAAACTTGGACAATAGGTGTCTCCTCTTCTGGTGTAAAGAAAGGTGTCCAAGCTTGAATCCTCATTAGTTTACCCTCGATGGTCATTCTACGTTGTGTCCACACTGTGTTGTAATTCGGCTCATTTTGGAGGTCAATAAAAACATGTTTAGCATTATAGTGAGCAATGTTGACCTCCCCACTAAGTTGGGTTTGTTGAATAAAGATTTTTATGATCAACTCAACTTTAGGCATTGTAGTACTAAACTTCCCAACCAAGGTATATTTACAGTCCATAGTAAGAGTATGCATATAGTCCTGCAAATCAAATATCACCGCTGGTTGACCTTGTTTAGTGGTCTGTCTAGGTTTGGTTTTTAACACTATATTTGGACTCTAAGCTTCATGGATGTGTCTCAATCTAGCAGCCAATGTTTGGACCACTGTATACAGAGGTGGTTCCATGACATGTTCCTGCTAGTTAGTAGGAAAAACTTTAGGAGTGGTGGATTCATTTTGTCTGGAAGTGATAGCATTTTGGTTGTAATTGTGGACTGTTGGGGTTCTTTTATCAAAATTACTAGAGATCTTAGGGAATTCTCTATGATAGGTATTTTGGTCACCACCCTTTCCCATCTCTAATTTCTGCAATTGCCCCTAATTCCTAGCCTCATGAGTTTGATTTTGTTCCCTTTGGAAACAAATTTTTTTGATAGTATGCTGTATCTGTTCACTAGTCATAACAGCTTAATTTCCCATGGCATTATCATGCACATGGCCAACACTAGCACTATTTATGAAATGATTATGACTAGAATTAGGAGCAATGTTAGAGTACTTACCTGCTCGCTGTTCCTCATTAAGTTGATTTTTACAACATGTGCTGGTGATCCTGTATTTGGTTCCTTACAGCCTCCTCCAAGTCCTTTGTCTAAATACCTGTTTGAGCTATTCCAACATTGTGCTGAAGTTTATCCATCGGATTGACTCCACATGAAAACTGAGGAGATCTTTCTACATCTATTACTTCCAATGCAGCATGTACACTCTTATCTTGGTGGTTCTTATTAGTCAAACCTTCTTCCATGATTTCAGTTTTCCTTGTTCCTCCTTTTGGAATCATATCCATTGCATTTTGCTCAATCTCTTTAACTAAATTTTGTTTTTGAGCCAAGTGGTCGGATACATTAGTAGGATGGATATCATAACCATTAGACCTCACTCCTTTAATCCCCCCGCTATCAACTTGTCTTTGACTTCCTTAGTGCTCACCGGAGTTTTTGGCCTCCGTGATATGACCTTCCATTCCACTTGATATTGTTGTAAGATGGACCGTATCTCCTTGAGAGTAAACCCTAGTGGGTATTTCATCTCGATTCATTTGGGAGGAGGTTCGATTTTGGGATTGACTATCTCGCAGCTCATCTGCGACCACCCCAACATTCGCCTTATTAGTTCTCTCGATTGCCTGGGTAGAATTCTGCGATTTTGAAGTATGTTGTAGTTCGTAGTGAGTATAATCGTTTCCAGTAGCTTTTTGTTCTTGATTAAACTTAATGTAATCTGGGGAAATAATTGCAAGGTTCTATTCAGGTTCACTCCGTGACTTTGCCCTGTTCATTAGTTCTTTGGATTGCGAATTTCTGGAGTAATACAATGAAATTGAAGAGTGATTCATGGATGAATGTATTAGTCTTCACCAGGCGCCCCTTTTGGAACTGGTCCGGCGGTCTGGAAGGTACCACTGGCGGCTCACGCGCCTTGTCAGCCAGGCTGAACTAGCAGTTGGAGCGGGATGCGTTAGTTAGCTGTAGGGAGCATTTGGCTTAGTGAGATACATTAGAGAGAGAACTAATGGTATTTTGGGCTTGGGGTTTCGGGTTAATTGTTTAGAGTTAGGGTTAGGGTTAAGGTTAGGGTTAGGGTTTGGGTTAGGGGTAGTTTATTTTAGGTTTTAAGGTTTGTGGTTTAGGATTTGAGGTTTAAAATCTATGGTTTTGTGTTTAATGTGTGGTTTTCGTATTTTGGACTTAGGGTTTTCTTTGGACTTAGGGTTTAGGGTTTAGGGTTAGGGTTAGGGTTAGGATTAGATTAATATCAATGGTTTAGTTTTTAATGTTTGGGTTTTGGTATTTTGGTCTTGGGATTTAGGATTTATGGTAGGGTTAGGGTTAGATTTAATGTTAGGGTTAGGGTTTAAGTTGTTTTTTAGGTTCTAGGGTTTGGGGTTATGGATTTGAGTTTTAATATCTATGGTTTAGTGTTTAATGTTAGGGTTTTGCTATTTGAGGCTTTGGGTTTAGGGTTTAGGGTTAGGGTTAGGGTTTGTGTTAGGGATAGGGTTAAGGGTTAGGGTTTAGAATTTTTTTAGGTTTTAGGTTTTAATATTTATGATTTTTGGTTTAAAATCTAAGGTTTAGTGTTTAATGTTTGGGGTTTGGTAATTTGAGCTTGGGGTTTCGGGTAAATGGTTTAGTGTTAGGGTTAGGGTTAAGGTTAGGGTTACGGTTTGGGTTAGAGTTAGGGTTAGGGTTTAGTTTTTTTTAGGTTTTATTTTGTGGTTTAAGATTTGAGGTTTAAAATCTATGGTTTGGTGTTTAATGTTTGGGTTTCGCATTTTTGGACTTAGGTTTTTTTTTTGACTTAGGGTTTAGGGTTTAGGATTAGGGTTAGGGTGTAGATTATTTTTTTTAGGTTTTATGGTTTAAGGTTTAGCATTTGAGGTTTAAAATGTATTATTTACTATTTAATGTTTGATTTTTGGTATTTTTGGGCTTAGGGTTTTGAGTTTATGGTTTAGGGTTAGAGTTTTTTTTTTTAGGTTTCTGAGGTTACGGTGTAGGATTTGAGTTTTAGTATCAATGGTTTAGTGTTTAATGTTCAGGTTTCGGTATTTTGGGATTGGGGTTTTGGGTTTATGGTAGGCTTAGGGTTAAGGTTAAGGTTAGGGTTAGAGTTTAGGTTTTTTTTAGGTTTTAACATTTTGGGTTAAGGATTTGAGTTGTAATATCTATGGTCTAATGTTTAATATTAGGGTTTTGGTATTTTGAGCTTTGGGTTTAGGGTTTAAGGTTTAGGGTTAAGGTTAAGGGTTAGCGTTTATGTTTTTTTTTAGGTTTTAGGATTTTAGGTTTACAATCTATGGTTTAGTGTTTAATATTTGGGTTTTGGTATTTTCGGCTTGGGGTTTCGGGTTAATGGTTTTGGGTTAAGGTTATGGTTAGGGTTTGGGTTAGTTTTTTTTTTTTAGGTTTTAGGGTTTGTGGTTTAGGATTTGAGGTTTAAAATCTATGGTTTAGTGTTTAATGTGTGGTTTTCGTATTTTGGACTTAGGTTTTTTTTTGGACGTAGGGTTCAGGGTTAGGGTTAGGGTTAGGGTTAGGATTAGGTTTAATATTAATGGATTAGTTTTTAATGTTTAGGTTTTGGTATTTTGGGCTTGTGATTTAGGATTTATGGTAGGGTTAGGGTTAGATTTAATGTTAGGTTTAGGGTTTAGGTTGTTTTTTAGGTTTTAGGGTTTGTGGTTAAGGATTTGAGTTGTAATATCTATGGTTTAGTGTTTAATGTTAGGGTTTTGTTATTTTAGGCTTTGGATTTAGGGTTTAGGGTTAGGGTTATGGTTTGTGTTAGGGTTTAGTTTTTTTTTAGGATTTAGGTTTTAAGGTTTAGGATTTTTGGTTTAAAATCTATGGTTTGATGTTTAATGTTTGGGTTTTCGTATTTTGGACTTAGGTTTATTATTGGACTTAGGGTTTAGGGTTTAGGGTTAGGATTCGGATTAGGGTTAGGGTGTAAGCTTTTTTTAGGTTTTTTGGTTTAGGGTTTAGCTTTTGAGGTTTAAAATCTATGGTTTAGTGTTTAATGTTTGAGTTTTGGTATTTTGGGCTTAGGGTTTTGAGTTTATGGTTTAAGGTTAGGGTTAGGGTTAGAGTTTTGGTTTTCTTTAGGTTTTTGGGTTTAAGGTTTAGGGTTTGAGGTTTAATATCAATGGTTTAGTATTTAATGTTTGGGTTTAGGTATTTTGGCCTTGGGGTTTAGGGTTTATGGTAGGGTTAGGGTTAGGGTTAATGTTAGGGTTAGGTTTCTTTTTTAGGTTTTAGCATTTGGGGTTAAGGATTTGAGTTGTAATATCCACTACACCATTTTAGGCCTATGGCTACCCCATAAAAGGGTAGCCTAAACTACCAAAAAGTGTTGTCTTTGATAAAAGGCCACACTTTATGACTTTAGGCAACACTTTTTAGGGGGTGGCCTAAAGAAGCGTAACCTTTGACATTAGACCACTTTTGAAATGTTGCCAAATCAGCAACACTTAGAAAGCGTGACCAAAGAGGTCTAAAGGCCACGCTTTGGAATACTTCATTAGCAACACTTTTTATCAGATTATATTACACTTAAAAGTGTGACCTTTGCGTTGTTATTGGTTACACTTTAAAAGTGTAGCCTTTTTGTCACGACCCAAAATCGAGCCGCGAGTGGCACCCACACTTATCCTACTATGTGAGCGAACCAACCAATCTAAAACCCCAACATATTGAACAAAATACAAAGCGGAAGACTTAAAACTCATTAAGGAAATCAATTAAATAACTTCTAAAATTTATAACTCATTATCCCCAAAATCTGGAAGTCATCATCACAAGAACATCTATCCTCAAGTTACTAATCTAAAAGTATCTAAGAAGCTAAAATAAATAAAAGGCTAGTCCATGCCGGAAGTTCAAGGCATCAAGACTTGAAGAGAAGATCCAGTCCAAGCTAGAAGCATTAGCTCACCCTGAAATCCGGTGTAGTGAAGACTGGCTAGAATTGCTGTTGAGTTGAAGACGACGGTACGTCAGTACAAAACACAAGTACTGAGTAGGTATCATCGGCCAACTCAAAATAGAAAATAGTATATATCAGTTCATATCATAAATCAACTACAATACTCAACATGTAGCAACAAGTACTATAATCATCAATAAGTACTACCAAGTTCATCCATGAGGACTCAATCCTCAATACCACACTCATTTGGGAAAATTAGGTTCATTACATTGAGTATATTAACATCTCTCAAGATTCATTATCTTTCTTCCTCTTGTGTCGGTACGTGACACTCCGATCCCCTACTTCTACGTGTCGGTTCATGATACCCGATCCCCTAATACTATGTGTCGGTACGTGACACTCCGATCCCCTACTTCTACGTGTCGGTTCGTGACACCCGATCCCCTAATACTATGTGTCAGAACGTGACACTCCGATCCTCTAATTCTACGTG
>JABWTJ010000088.1:2150000-2398096 GCA_016801875.1 Solanum sitiens | reverse complement strand
GTGATTTTTTGCCACGTCATAAAGCTACAACAGTTAAAAAAATGTAAAATCTCCACTTTTTTTAATATTAACAAAAAGTATTCATTACACCCAACATTGACATGGTTCCCAAACCTATAAATCAAGTAACCGATGTTTTCAATCTTATTGGCTATCCATGCCATCAACATTCCTATCAAAATGGTTGAAATTGCATTTATTTGCTCTTTTTGTGTTCCTTAGCATAATCGTTAACTAAGGCTTCAACATCTTTCCAGAATAGGCCCTCTACAAGAACTCCATATTTGGCAAACCTGCAAAAACATATTTATCTCATCAAAAGCAAGTCATTCAGTTTATGAAACTCCCACATGTGTAGGGAGTTTGGAATTTCATGAGTACAAACACGAAGCGCCATTTTTCTCTCTTGTTTTGGGGGGCTTTGGTTAGAGACGGGTCCATAATATACTTTGCCAATTTTAAATCTTGTGTTCCTTTCAAGAATGGCCTTGTACTGGTAATGGAACCATTATTATAGTGGAGATGAGACGGGAGAGGTGGAGGAGTTGGAATATGATATTTATTTTTGCCATTTTAATTTATCTAGGTGACTATTATTTATCCAGGTGGAAATCCACATCATCACTATTTTTGCCAACTGACACACGTGTGTAGTCACACTAGGAGCAGCGGACAAAAAGGTGTACGTGATAGTGGAATAAATAAGTTTGAGGGGGTAATTAAAACAGAATATAGTTTAAGTGTACACAAAATAAAAAGCTTCAAGTTCAGGGGAGTGATGAATACTTTTGCCTAAAAGTTATTTATGATAAAAATCAAATGCGTGTTTGTACCTTAGAACGTACATATTTGAGTTGTACATGTTCATTATAATTCATTGGAAAAATGATGCCTACTCCTCAAAGTCAGAATCAGCGCAACGGAATCAAGTGCTCCATGTGGGCCACACATAGGACGTAGCATGTGGGCATCAAACATGCACATTAACGAACGACAGACGACATCGGTTATGGCCCGCACGCATCGGACGTGTACATATGCAAAATGACATCCACCAACATCAGGCGACATTCTCGAAGGCCCACACACATCAAACATGGTGTGTGTGCATTGCCGGAGTGACATAAGTCGTGGCTTGCGTGCATTGGCCAACGGCAGACAACATTGATCATGGCCTGCACACAACGGTATAACATGTACGCATATGACAAACGACATTTGGAGATGTCAGGCGAAATCGTCCAAGGCCTGAACACATCAAAACTTGTGTGTGCGCATCGGCTGGGCAACATTGGTTATGGTTTACAGGCATCAGACGTAGCATGTGCGCTTCTGGCAAACAACGTCTGCAAGTGTCAGGCGACATCGTCCAAGGCTATGCATGCATCAAATATGGTGTGTCCGCAACGTCAGGTGACATCGTTCATGGTTTGCACGCATCAAACATTGCATGTGTGCATCAGCTGGGCGACATCAGTCGTGGCATACGCACATCGGCCAACGACGGTCGACATCGGTCATGGTCTGCACACGTTGGAAGTGCACATATGGCAAACAACGTCTACTAATGTCAGGGGCCATCGTCAAAGGGATTTACACATCAAACCGGTTGTGTTCGCATTAATTGGGCGATAAAGGTTGTGGCCTGCACATATCTGCCAATGGCGACATCAGTCATGGCTTGCACATATCAGCGAAACATGTGCGCATATGGAAAACAACGTTTGAATTCGTCAGACGACAGTGGCCAAGGCCTATACGTATCTAACGTAGTGTATATGCAATAACAGGCGACATCGGTCATGGCTTGCACGCATCATATGTCGCATGTGCTAATCTGCTTGGCGACATCGGTCGTGGCATGAGTGCATCGATAGCGTCAGTCATCATTGGTCATGGTCTGCTTGCATCGGACGTGCGCATATGGCTAACAACGTCTACCAACATCAGGCGACATCATCCAAGGCATGCATGCATCAAACATGGTGTGTGCGCATCGACTGGGCAATATTTAGGGGCAAACCCACATTGGGTCCAAGGGGTTCACTCGAACCCCCTCAGCAACAAAATAAATGATATATATAAGGTAGATTTTCTGTATTTTTTTAGATGTACATATTTTCAACCCCCTCAATAACAAATAAAAATTGATGGCTTGGTGGAAAGAACCCTTAATATTAAGGTTTCACACCCCCAGTTCGAATCGCTGCGACAATATCTATTTATTTTCCTTTTTTAGTATAAGTTTATTTTTCTTTTAAAAAGAAGAGTTCTGTTTTTCAAGCATTTTTAACTTTGTTTTTTATTTAAAAAACATCATAAAAGTGTGGTTTTATGCCCAAACAAATTCAAGGGTCCCACTTTGAATTACTTATTTAAACATTTATTTTTCGAACCCCCTGAATAAAAATTATGGATTCACCACTGGCGACATAATTCATGGCATGCGCACATCAACAAATAGTAGAAGGCATGGGTTATGGCCTGCACGCATCGGGTGTAGAATGTGCATATATGGAAACCGGCTCCTGCCAATGTCAGGCGACATATGCAAAGGCATGCATGCGTCAAACGTGGTGTGTGCACATAAGCTAGGCGTAATCGGTCATTGTCTAAAAGAATCGAACATAGCATGATCGCAAGTGGAAAACAACGACTTCCATTGGCAGAAGCATCAGCCAAGGCCTGCAAGCTTCATGCGTGGCGTGTGTGCCTCAGCTGGGTGACATCATTCGTGGCCTATCTTGGACAATGTCATATGACATCGTCCAAGGCCTGCAAGCATCAGTTGTGGCGTCTGCACATCAGCAGGGCGATATCAGTCATGGCCTCCACACATCGGCCTACAGAAGAAGACAACGATCATGGCTTACACGCATCGGGCATAGCATGTGCGTACATGGAAAACAACGCCTGCCAATGTGAGGCAAGATATCCCAAGGCATTCATGCATCAAACATGGTGTGTGTGCACCGACTGGGTGACATCAGTCATGGCATGCCCGCATCGGCCAACATAAGAAGACATCGGTCATGGAACACACATATCAGGCGTAGCGTGTGCGTATATGGAAAATGACGCCTGCCAATGTTGGGTGACATTTGCCAAGGCATGCATGCATCAAATATGGTTTGGGTACATCATCTTGGCATCATCGGTCATTGTCTGCAAGCATCGGACATAGCATGTGCGCAGGTGGCAAACGATGTCGTCCAATGGGATCAACATCAGCCAACACCTTCAAGCTGTGTGCGCATCGGCTGGGCGAAATCCTTCATGGCCTACACGCATCGGCCAAAGCCATATGACATCGGCCAAGTCCTGCAAGTATTAGTTATGGCGTGTGCACATCTTCTGGGCGAAATCAGTCGTGTCCTGCGTGCATCTGCAAATAGAAAAAGACAACGGTAGCATGTGCGTATATGGAAAACGACGCCTGCATATGTCAGGCGAGATCAACCAAGTCATGTATGCATCAAACGTGGTGTGTGCACATCAGCTAGGTATAATCGGTCATGGCTTGCAAGCATCGGACGTAGCATGTGTTCAAGTTGCAAACGACATCTTCCAATGGCATCAACATCAGCCAAGGCCTGCAAGCTTGACGTGTGGCGTGTGCGCATCGGCTGGGCGACATTATTCGCGGCTTACAGTCATCGACCAACGTCATGTGACATCATCCAAGGCCTGCAGGCATTAGTTTTGGCGTGTGCGCATCAACTGGGCGACAACAGTTGTTGCTTGCATGCATCGGCCAATCTCAAAGGACATCGTCCAAGGCATGCACGCATAAAACATTATCTATGCACATCGATTGGGAGACATCAGTCATGGCCTGCGCGCATTGCCCAAAGGCAGACGACATCAGTCATGGCCTGCACGCATCAGATGTTGCATGTGCTTGTATAGGTAAACAATGTATGCCAAGTTCAGGCTGCATCGGCCAAGGCATGCACGCATCAAATGTGGTGTGTGCGCATCGGCTAGGCAACATTGGTCATGACCTTCACGCATTAGACATAGCTTGTGCGCATGTGGCGAAGAACATCCGCCAATGGCATCAACAACAGCCTAGGCCTGCAAGCATCACTGATGGCGTGTACTCATTAGTACGGCGACATCGGCCATGGCCTGCGAGCATCGGCCATGGCCTGCACGCATCGGTCAGGCGATGTCGGCCTACGACAGGCAACATCATCAAAGTCGTGCACGCATATGATGTGTCCTGCGCGCATCGACATTATACGTCACTCAAAAGTAGGTACCATCAGTCAAGGCATGCATGCATCTAAAGTGGCATGTGTGCATCAGCTGGGCAAAAGTGGCGTCTTCCATTCAGCATCAACCTATTTTTACATACATCATACGTGGAATGTGCACGTTGGTCAACAACATACGTCATCATCCAGGAGACATTGGTCGTGGAGTACCCGCATCAGTCATGGCCTATGCATCTTCCTCAAACGACGTCGACCAAGGACTGCCCACATTGTGCACATTACTTAGTTGTCTTCGGGCGTGGCCTATAAACATCGTTCAACCAACATTTTGCGTGGCCTGCCCCCATCGCACTTGGCCTACACACAACTGTCAGCGACGTCGGACATGGCCTGTGCGTATCAACTTTGGCTTGCACGTAACGTTAAACCAACATCGAATGTGGCCTGCATATATTTATTTGCCGACGTCGAACGTGGGCTGTCCTTATCATTTTTAGCATACTCACATCGGTCTGCCGACGTCAAACGTCGTCTGGCTGCATCGTTCGTGACCTGCATACATCAGTTTGGGTAAGTTAGACGTTTGTGATCGCATTTTTGAAATAAAGGAATTTAAGATTACTATATTTATTTTTGAATTTTTAGTGTTAATTTCATGTTTTTTTTTCCAATATTTTTCATACTTTTTTATTAATTAATTAAGCATTTTTTCGGAATTTGTCGGGAGAAAATTAACTATTTCAAAAATAGTTGAAATAGTTAAAAATTTTAAATTTAAGTTTACTATGATTATATGCGAATTTTTGGCGTAAATTTTATATTTTAAACATATTTTTCCTAATTTTTATTAATTATTACTCATTTTTGGGATTTGCTGAAAAAATAAAAGTTCAAAAAAATTATTCAAATTTTTGAATTTAAGGTGACTATATTCATCTTTGAATTTTTGGCGTTTATTTTATATTTTATCATATTTTTCTATTTTGAATAAATTAATTACTCATTCTCGAGATTTGCTCAAAAAAATAAAAATTACAAAAAATTATTGAAAATGTTAAATTAAGGTTACTCTATTTATTTGTGAATTTTTGGCATTAATTTTATCTTTTTATAATATTAATTCTATTTTTATTAATTAATTACTCATATTCTTGATTTGTAGAAAAAATAAAAAATTCAAAAAAAATTGTTGAAAACTATGTATTTATATATATATATAAATTATTTATGATAAAAAAGCAAATGCGTGTTTGTACCTTGGAAAGTACGTATTTGGGTTGTACATGTTCATTATGATTAATTGAAAAAATAATGCCTACTCCTATAAGTTAGAATCGGCGAAACGGAATCAAGTGCTCCATTTGGGCCACGTATAGGACATAACATGTGCGCATCAGACATGCGCATAGGTGAACGACATACGACGTCTGTCATGTCCCGCACGCATTAGACGTGCGCATATGGAAAATGAAGTCCACCAACATCAGGCGACATCCTCGAAGGCTCGCATGCATGAAACGTGGTGTGTGCACATCAACGGAGCGACATCAGTCGTGGCTGCGCGCATCGACCAACGGCAGACGACATTGGTCATGGCCTGCACGCAATGGCGTAACATGTGCGCACATGGAAAAGGACGTTTGCAAAAGTCAGGCGACATCGCCAAGGCCGGCACGCATCAAACGTTGTGTGTGCGCATCGCTTGGGCGACATTGGTCATGGTCTGCACGCATCGGACGTAGCATGTGCTCTACTGGCAAAGGCCTTCACACATCAAATGTGGTGTGTGCACAAAGGTAGGTGACATCGATCATGGTTTGCACGCATCAAACGTTGCATGTATGCATCAGTTGGGAAACATTAGTCGTGGCATGGTCATATCGGCCAATGACGACCGACATCGGTCAAGGCCTGCACACATTGGAAGTGCGCATATGGAAAACGATAACTACCAATGTCAGGGTTTATCGTCCAAGGGCTTTACACAGCAAACCGATTGACAAAGGTTGTGGCCTGCGCATATCAGCCAATAACAAACAACATCGGTCATGGCCTACACGCATCAGCGTAACATGTGCGCATATGAAAAACAACTTTTGCAGACGTCATGCGACATTGGACAAGGCCTACACGCATCAAACAAGGTGTGTTCGCAACGGCAGGCGACATCGGTCATGGACTGCATGCATCAGATATTTATTATGCTGATCAGCTTGTCTACATCGATCGTGGTATGCACGCGTCGACAACACCAACCATCATCGGTCATGGCTTGCTTGCATCTGATGTGTGCATATGGAAAATAAAGCCTGGCAATATCACGAGACATCTTCCAAGGCATGTACACATAAAACGTGGTGTGTGCGCATCGACTGGGCGACATCAATCATGGCATGCGCGCATCGTCGAACAGCAGAAGACATCTTTCATGGCCTGCACACATCGGGTGTATCACGTGCGTATATGGAAAATGACCTCTGCCAATGTCAGACGACATCTTCTAATGCATGCATGAATCAAACGCGGTGTGTGCACATCAGCTAGGCGTCATTAGTAATTTTCTGCAAGCATCAGATGTAGCATGTGCGCAAGTGGCAAAGAACGTCTTTCATTGGCATAAGCATCAACCTAGTTCTACAAGCTTTATGAGTGGAGTGTGCGCATCGGCTGGGCGACATCATTCGTGGCCTACACGCATCGTCCAATGTCATATGACATCGTCCAAGGCCTACAAGCATCAGTTGTGGCGTATGCACATCGGCTGGGTGACATCTGTCGTGGCCTGCGCGCATTGCACAATTGAATAAGACAGCGTTCATGGCCAGCACGCATCGGGTGTAGCATGTGTGTATATGGAAAATGACGTCTGCCAATGTTAGGAGACATCTGTCAAGGCATGCATGCATCAAACGTGGTGTATGTGCATAGACTGGGTGACATCAGTCATGGCCTGCACGCATCGGCCAATAGTAGAAGACATCGGTCATGGCCTGCACGCATCGGGCATATCATGTGCGTATTTGGAAAACTAACCCTGCCAATGTCAGGCGACATCTACCAAGGCATGCATGCATCAGACGTGGTGTGTGCAAATCAACTAGTCATCATCAGTCATTGTCTGCAAGCATCAAACGTAGAATGTGAGAAAGTGGCAAACGACATCATCCTATGGCATCAGCATAAGCCAAGGTCTGCAATCTTCAAGAGTGGCGTGTGTGCATCGGCTAGGCGACATGATTCGTGGCCTACAAGCATCGGCCAGTGTCATATGACATCGTTCGAGGCTTGCAAACTTCAGTTCTGGTGTGCGAACAACGGTTGGGTGACATTAGTCGTGGCTTGCGTACATCGACCAACAGAAGAAGACAGCGGTCATGGCCTGCACGCATTGGGCGTAGCATGTCTGTGTAAAAAAAAACGACATTTGCCAATGTCAAGTGACATCTGCTAAGGCATGCATGCATCAAATGTGGTCTGTGCACATCAGCTAGGCATCATCGGTCTTGGCCTGTAAGTATCAGATGTAGCATGTGCGCAAGTGGCAAACGACGTCTTCCAATGGTATCTGCATCAACCAAGTTTTTCAAGCTTCACGCGTGGCGTGGGCGCATCAGATAGACAACATCATTCATGGCCTACACGCATCTGCCAACTTCATATGACATCGTCCAAGGCCTGTAAGTATTAGCTATGGCGTGTACGCATCGAGTGGGGACATCTGTTGTGGCTGCTTTCATTGTCCAATGTTTGGTGACATCGTCCAAGGCATGCACACATCAAACATTGTTTGTGTGCATCGATTGGGCTACATCGGTCGTGGCCTACGCGCATTGGACAAACGGAGACGACGTTGGTCATGGCCTGCACACATTGGATGTTTCATGTGCTTTTATGGGAAAACGATGTCTTCCAATGTCAAGTGCATCGGCCAAGGCATGCACGCATCAAATGTGGTGTGTGCACATCGGCTAGGCGACATCGGTCATGGCCTGCACGCATCAGACATAGCTTGTGCGCATGTGGGGAACGACGTCTGCATATGGCATCAGCAACAACCAAGGCCTGCAAACATCACCCATGGCATGTACGCATCGGTAGAGCGACATTGGACATGGCCTGCGAGCATCAGCCAACGTCAGATGACATCGGCCAAGGCCTGCACACATCAAACGTGGTAAATATATTGTTGAATTTAAGGTAAATATATTTATTTGTGAATTCAAAAAAATAGTTTAAATTGTTTTATTTAAGGTAAATATATTTATTTGTGAATTTTTTGCATTAAATTTATATTTTTATCATATTTGTCCTTATTTTTTTATAAATTAATTACTCATTCTCGAGATTTGCTCAAAAAAATAAAATTACAAAGTTTATTTGAAATTTTTGTATTCAAGGTTACTCTATTTATTTATGAATTTTTGGCGTTAATTTTATATTTTTATAATATTAATTATATTCTTATTAGTTAATTACTCATATTCGTGATTTACCGAATAAAAATTCAATTTTTTTTTAATTGAAAACCATATTTATATATATGTATAAAAGTTATTTATGATAAAAAGAAAATACATATTCATACCTTACGACATACATCTTTGGGTTGTACATGTCCATTATGATTCATATGAAAAACGATGCCTACTTTTCTAGGTCAGATTCGGTGCAACGGAATCAAGAGATCCATGTGATCCACACATAGGACGTAGCGTATGGGCATCACACATGCGCATCAGCTAAGGACAGACAACATCGTTCATGACCTTCACGCATCGGAGGTGTGCATATGGAATATGACGTCTACCAAGATTAGGTGACATTCTCGAAGGCCCGCACTCATCAAACGTGGTGTGTGTGCATCGACAAAGCTACATCATTCATGGCTTAAGCGCATCGGCCTACAGCAGACGACATTGGTCATGGCCTGCACACAACGGCTTAACATGTGAGCATATGGCAAATGATTGTGCAGACGTCATGCGACATCGGCCAAGGCATGCACGCATCAAACGTGGTGTGTGCGCATCTGCTGAGCGACATTGGTCATAGCCTGCACATATCAAACGTAGAATGTGCGCACGCATCAAATGGGGTGTGTGCGCATCGGCAGGTGACATCGGTCATGGTTTGCACGCAACAAATGTTGCATGTGTGCATCAGTTGGGAGACATCAGTCGTGGCATACGCACATCGGCCAACGATAGCTTACATCGTTCATGGCATGTACACATCGGAAGTGTGCATATGGCAAACGACATCTACCAATGTTAGGGGACATCGTCCAAGGTATTACGCATCAAACGGGTTGTGCGCGCATTAACTGGGCGAGAAAGGTTATGGCCTGCGCATAATTGCAAACAACTTTTGTCATGGTCCGCAGGCATTAGCATAACATGTACGCATGTGGAAAACAACGTCTGTAAATGTAAGGCGGCATTAACCAAGACCTACAGGCATCAAATGTGGTGTGTGCACAACGGTAGGAGACATCGGTCATGGTCTGCACGCATCAGATGTTGCATGCACTAATGAGCTTGGCGACATCGGACGTGGCATGCGCGCGATAACAATGCCAGCCGTCATCAGTCATGGCCTGATTCCATCGAACGTGCTCATATGGCTAACGACGTCAACCAACATCAGGCGTCATTGTCCAAGGCATGCACGGATCAAACATGGTGTGTGTACATCGAATGGGAGACATCATTCATGGCTTACACGCATCGGACAACATCATATGACATCGTCCAAGGCTTGCAAGCATTAGTTGTAGCATGTGCGCATCAACTGGGCGACATCAGTTATCGCCTACTTGCATTGACCAATGTCAGGAGACATCGTCCAAGGCATGCAAGCATCAAACATTGTGTGTGCTCAACGGTTGGGTGATATCGATCAAGGCGTGCGCACATTTGCAAAAGCCAGAGGACATCGGTCATGGCCTTCACGCATCGGATGTTGCATGTGCTTTTATTGGCAAACGATGCCTGCCAATGCCAGGCGGCATCGGTCAAGGCATGCACGCATCAAATGTGGTGTGTGCGCATCGGCTAGGCGACATCGGTCCTGGCTGCACACTGCAGACATAGCTTGTGCGCTTGTGGCGAAAGACGTTTGCCAATGGCATCAACAACAATCAAGGCCTGCAAGCATCACCGATGGCATGTGTGCATCGGTAGGGAGACATTGGTCATTGTCTGCAAGAATCAAATATAGAATGTGAGAAAGTATTAAACGACGTCTTCCTATGGCATCAGCATTAGCCAAGGTCTGCAATCATCAAGCGTGGCGTGCGCGCATCTGCTAGGCGACATGATTTGTGGCCTACAATCATCGGCCAGTGTCATATGACATCGTCCGAGGCTAGCAAGCATCAGTTCAGGTGTGCGCACAACGGTTGGGTGACATCAGTCGTGGCTTGCGCGCATCGGCCAACATACATCTTTGGGTTGTACATGTCCATTATGATTCATATGAAAAACGATGCCTACTTTTCTAGGTCAGAATCGGTGCAACGGAATCAAGAGCTCTATGTGAGCCACACATAGGACGTAGCATATGGGCATCACACATGCGCATTAGCTAAGGACAGACGACATTGTTCATGGCCTGCACGCATCGGAGGTGTGCATATGGAATATGACGTCTACCAAGATCAGGTGACATACTCGAAGGCCGGCACTCATCAAAAGTGGTGTGTGTGCATCGATAAAGCTACATCAGTCATGGCTTCAGCGCATCGGCCTACAGCAGACGACATTGGTCATGGCCTGCACACAACAGCTTAACATGTGAGCATATGGCAAATGATATGTGGAAAAGTCATGCGACATCGGCCAAGGCATGCACGCATCAAACGTGGTGTGTGCGCATCTGCTTAGCAACATTGGTCATAGCCTGCACGTATCAGACGTAGAATGTGCGCACACATCAAATAAGGTGTGTGCGAATCGGCATGTGACATCGGCCATGGTTTGCACGCATCAAACGTTGCATGTGTGCATCAGCTCGGAGACATCAGTCGTGGCGTACGCACATCGGCCAACCATAGCTAACATCGTTCATGGCCTGTACACATCGGAAGTGTGCATATGGCAAACGACATCTACCAATGTTAGGGGACATCGTCCAAGGTCATTACGTATCAAACAGGTTGTGCGCGCATTAACTGGGAGACAAAGGTTATGGCCTGCGCATATGAGCCAATGGCAAACAACTTTGGTCATGGTCTAAAGGCATTAGCATAACATAATAACGTCTGCAAACATCAGGCGACGTTGACCAAGACCTACAGGCATCAAATGTGGTGTGTGCGCAACATCAGGCGACATCGGTCATGGTCTCTACGCATCAGATGTTGCATGTGCTAATGAGCTTGGCGACATCGGTCGTGGCATGCGTGCGATAACAACGCCATCCGTCATCGATCATAGCCTGATTTCATCGAATGTGCTCAAAAGGGTAACGACGTCAACCAACCTCAGGCATCATCGTCCAAGGCATGCACGGATCAAACATAGTGTGTTCGCATCGAATGGGAGACATCATTCATGGATTACATGCATCGAACGACATCATATGATATCGTCCAAGGCCTGGAAGCATTAGTTGTAGCATGTGCACATCGACTGGGCGACATCAGTTGTGGCCTGCTTGCATTGGCCAATGTCAGGAGACATCGTCCAAGGCATGCAAGCATCAAACATTGTGTGTGCGCATGGGTTGGGCGACACCGATCAAGGCGTGCACACATTGGTAAAATCCAGACGACATCGGTCATGGCCTTCACACATCGGATGTTGCATGTTCTTGTATTGGCAAACGATGACTGCCAATTTCAGGCGGCATCGGTCAAGGCATGCACGCATCAAATATGGTGTGTACGCATCGGCTAGGCGACATAGGTCTTGGGCTGCACACAGCAGACATAGCTTGTGTGCATGTGGCAAAAGACGTTTGCCAATGGCATCAGCAACAACCAAGGCTTGCAAGCATCACCCATGGCATGTGTGCATCGGTAGGGAGACATCGGTTATGTCCTGCGAGCATCGTCCACCGTCAGATAACATTGTCCAAGGCCTGATCTCATTAAACGTGGAGTGTGCACATAAGATAGGCGACATCAGTCGTGGAATGTGCACATCGACTTGGCGACATCGGTCATGGCCTGTACGTATCGCTCAGGTGACGTCGGCCAACGACATACATCATCATCAAATGCCTGCATGCATATGAAGTGTCCGGTACGCATCGGCAAGCTACATCACTCAACGGAAGGTACCATCAGTAAAGGTATGCACGCATCTAACGTGGCATAAGCGCGTTGGATTGGCAAAATTGGCGTCTTCCCTTTTGCTTCAACCGATTTTTATATGCATCTGACGTGGAATGTGCTCGTCGGCCAAAGGCACGCGTCATCACCCAAGAGACATTAGCCATAGAGTACCCGCATCAGTCGCGGCCTATGCACCTTGCTCAGCCGATGTCAATCGTGGAGTAGCTTCATTGTGCACATTACTTTTCCTATTTTTTATAAATTAATTACGCATTTTTTTGGGATTTGCCAAGAGAAAAATAATTATTCAAAAAATAGTTGAAATTCTTGAAAATATTGAATTTAAGGTAACTATAATTATATGTGAATTTTTGGCATAAATTTTATAGTTTCCTATTTTTATTAATTAACTAGTCATTTTTGGGATTTAACGTAAAAAATAAAAATTCAAAAAAAAAATGAAATTGTTGAATTTAAGGTAACTATATTTATTTGTAAATTTTTGGTGTGAATTTTATATTTTTATCATATTTTTCCTATTTTTTACAGATTAATTACTCATTCTGGAGATTTGCTCAAAAAAAAATAAAAATTACCAAAAATTATTAAAATTGTTGAAATTAAGGTTACTCTATTTATTTGTGAATTTTTGGCGTAAATTATATATTTTTATAATAGTAATTCTATTATTATTGATTAATTACTCATATTGGTGATTTGCAAAAAAAATTTGTTGAAAACTATATTTTTATATATATAAAAGTTATTTATAATAAAAAGCAAATGCGTGTTTGTACCTTAGAACGTACATATTTGGGTTGTACCTATTCTTTATGATTCATTGGGAAAACGATGCCTACTCCAATATGTCAGAATCGGCGCAACAGAATCAAGAGCTCCATGTGGGCCACCTATAGGACGTAGCATGTGGGCATCAAACATGCACATCAGCGAACAAGAGACGATATAGGTCATTGCTCGCACGCATCGGACATGCGCATATGGAAAATGACGTCCACCAATATCAGGCGACATCCTCGAACGCCCGCACATATAAAATGTGGTGTGTGCTCATCGACGGAGAGACATCAGTCGTGGGTTGCGCGCATCGACTGACAGCAGAAAACATTGGTCATGTCATGTACGCAACGACATAACATGTGCGCATATGGAAAACGACAGTTGCAGACGTCAGGAGACATCAGCCAAGGCCCGCACACATCAAACGTGGGTTGTACGCATCGGCTAGGCGACATTGTTCATGGCCTGCACGCATCAGACATAACATGTGCGCTACATGAAAACGACGTATTCCAATGTCAGGCGACATTGGCCAAGGCTTGCACGCATCAAATGTGGTGTGTGCACAACGGCAGGCGACATAGGTCATTGTTTGCACGCATTAAACGTTGCATGTGTGCATTAGTAGGGTAACATCATTCGTGGCATGCGCACATCGGCCAACGACAGCCGACATCGATCATAGCCTGCACACATCGGAAGTGCGCATATGGAAAATGACGTCTACCAATTTCAGGGGACATCATCCAAGGGCCTTACGCATCAAATAGGTTTTTTGTGCATTGACTGGGCAACAAAGGTTGTGGGCTGCGCATATCGGCCAATGGCAAACGACATCGGTCATGGCTTGCACGCAATAGCATAACATGTGCGCATGTGGAAAACAACGTATGTAGACGTCAGGAGACATTGGCAAGGACTACACGCATATAACGTGGTGTGTGCACATCGGTAGGTGACATCGGTCATGGCTTGCACGCATCAGATGTTGCATGTGCTAATCAGCTTGGTGACATCGGTCGTGGCATGCGTGCATCGACAATGCCAACCGTCATCAGTCATGGAATGCGTTCTTCGGACGTGCGCATATGGTTAATGACGTCGACCAACATCAGGCGACATTGTCCAAGGCATGCACGCATCAAACATGGTTTGTGCCATTCGATCGAGCGACATCAGTCATGGATTGTGCGCATTAGCAAATAGTAGAAGACATCGGTCATGGCCTGTACGCATCAGATGTAGCATGTGCGTATATGGAAAATGATGCCTCCCAGTGTTAGGTGACATCTGCCAAGGCATGAATGCATCAAACATGGTGTGTGCACATAAGCTAGGCGTCATCAGTCATTTTCTACAAGCATCGGACGTAGCATGTGGGCAAGTGGCAATCAACGTCTTCCAATGTCATCAACATCTGCCAAGGACTACAAGCTTCACGCGTGGCGTGTGTGCATCGGCTGGGCAACATCATCCATGTCCTACACACATTGGCTAATGTCATATGACATCGGTAAAGGCCTGCAAGCATTAGTTTCGGCGTGTGCACATCATCTGGACGACATCAGTCATATGTTGCGCACACCGTCCAACCAAATCTAGATTAGTTATGGCCTGCACGCATCAGCGTTGCATGTGCGTATATGGAAAATGACTTATGCCAATGTCAGGAACCATCTGCCAAGGCATGCATGCATCAAACGTGGTGTGTGCGCATCGATCAGGTGACATCAGTCATGGACTAAGCGCATCAACCAATAGCATAAGAAATCAGTCATGGCATGCATGCATCGGACGTAGCATGTGCGTATATGGAAAACGACGTTTGCCAATGTAAGGCAACATCTGCCAAGGCATTCATGCATCAAACGTGGTGTGTGCACATCATCTAGGCGTCATCGATCATTGTTTTAAAGCATCGTATGTAGCATGTTAGCAAGTGGCAAACAACGTCTTCTATCGTCATCAGCATCATCCAAGGCCTGGAAGCTTCACTCATGGCGTATGCGTATCGGCTGGGCGACATTATTTGTTGCCTTCACGCATTGGCCAATATCATATGACATCGGCCAAGGCCTGCAAACATCAATCGTGGCATGTGTACATCGTCTTCTCGACATAAGTCGTGGCCTACGCGCATCGACCAACAGAAGAAGACAGCGGTCATGGCCTACATGCATCGGGTGTAGATATGCGTATATGGAAAACGAAGCCTACAAATGTCAGGCGACATTTGCAATGGCATGCATGCATCAAATGTGGTAAATGCACATCATCTAGGCGTCATCGTTTATGGCCTGCAAGCATTAGACGTAGCATGTGCGAAAGTGGCAAATGACATTTCCAATGGAATTAGCATCAGCCAAGGCCTGCAAGCTTCATGCGTGTCTTGTGCGCATTGGCTGGGTAATATCATTTGTGGCCTACACACATCGGCCAATGTCATATGACATCGTCCAAGACCTACAAGCATTAGTTGTGGTGTGTTCGCATCGAGTGGGCGACATCAGTTGTGGCCTTCTTGCATCGGCCAATGTCAGGCAATATCGTCTAAGCAATGCACTCATCAAACATTGTATGTGCTCATCATTTGGGCGACATCGTTCATGGCCTGCGCGCATTAGCCAAAGGCAGAAGACATCGGGCATGGCTTGCACGCATCGGATGTTGCATGTGCCTTTATTGGCAAACGATGTCTGTCAATGCCAGGCCTGCAAATATGTGACATAGATTTTGCGCATGGGGTAACGACGTCTGCCAATGGATTCAGCAACAGCCAAGGCTTGCAAGAATCACCCACAGCGTGTGCGCATCGATAGTGTAACGGCCTGTATTTTTGTTTGTGGTAGTTCTATTCATGTTATACTTGACATATACTTATAGTGTAGGTGAGGGATCATGTTTCTTACATGATTAGTGTTGGTTTAAACTAGCTTGGAAGGTGATGTAATGCCTTGCACGTTTTAGCATATGTATTGCAAGTTAACTCCGATGGAAAGTATTTACGTAATTATAGTAAGGTGGTAATTGAGCTAGCAGTTGCATCACCTACTTGATCTATATTATAGTTAAAGGGCCCAAGTTTGATTGACCAGATTTAGGCTTATATTTAAGGCTCATTTGAAGCCCAAACCTATTAAAGAAAAATGTGAATGAAAGAAGGCCCAACAACCAAATCTGCCAATTGGCCCATTATGGATAAAGCCCAAGTGAAACTAGGTAAGTGCATGACCTCCTAAGTTTTGTTTTACCATGTTATTGGGCCAAGTGTATACCACCTACTTGCTAATATCTGTCCCAAGTTGAATAAAAGAACAAAGGGAAAATGGACAGCCCAGGTCCAATAATATTAAGTCCAAAAAGGCCCAATTTAAAGGGACAAGCAGGTGGGGCACCTACTTGACATTATATGGCCCAAAATTGGTCAAGAGTGTCGGCCATAACACCTCTTTTTTTCAAAGGATAAGGATCAAGTCTTATTCTCCATTTTGAACTTGCAAAAGTTTCAGATTTCCTAAGTTCTTTCTTGGTCTCTCTTGGCTTCAATTAGCAGCCCTAAAACACCTTAGAGTTCTTGAGTGCTGTCTAATTTTTCAAGTAAGAGTTTGAAGGAGAGTTTGAATTCTTGAAGTACAAGTGTAGAGGATAAATTTTTCAGAATTAAGGTAAGACTTCAACCCATTTGTTTCCTCTCTTTGATAATGTTTGGAGTGGAGAATTTTGTATATGTTTATCAAGAATTCATGGATTGTGATAAATCTTTGAGTCAATATTCTCCTATTATGCTGAAAGATTTGAGATTGATAGTGGCTGCCTTATGAATATTGTGGTTGAGGGCTGTTTGGGTAGCTTGGGAGATGATGTATGAAGTTGTATTAATGTGTAGAGGAAGGGTGTGGTGGTTCACCATTTATGTAAGGGTTGTTTGGGCCTGATTTCCATCAAATATTTTAGCTACTGTTTTGGAGGACCTTATTGTGATTAGCTGCTGATGTTAGCTTATCATGACTTATGTTGTAGATTAGCACCCAATAAGGAAGGCTGAATCGTGATAGTGGTATTGGTCAACAATAAGGTATGTAAGGCTATTCGATTCTATATCCTTTTGGCATGAAATCTGCCACCTGCAATTAATGTCAATGAAGTGATTCTCATAAGTTCTATTTCTAGAAAAGAAAGCATGGTGGCAGCGTACTATCTCCAAATAGCTAACAATATTTCTTTCCCCATTCTAAGTACATGGAACTACTTCATTATATGTTCACTACTCTATACTTGTGTAATTTCCCCTTGTGCTGTTATAGAAATGGTATTTGCAAAAGAAAGTTTAGTGAATCCTTCTCCTAAGCCAATTGAAGTCAATTGTGCCATTAAGGTCTTAAAGTAAGGTGTTGATGTTTCATAGCTCCTTATGTCATTGTTACTGCCTCAAAGTATTGTTTTCATGTATTCCACTACTGTTCCGTAATTTCATGTCTCCAAGATGATTATGACCACCAAATCAACATCTCAAAGTGTTACGATTATCCAAAATAACATCTCAAAAGAGTTATGAACTGATTAACAATAATCTCAAAGATTAAAGAATCTAAGTGAAGAAATCTATTTAATTAAGGGTGGCAGCTCAGGGGCGAAAGCCTAGCATGGGCCGATCCCTATTGGTATAGAAGGGTGGCAGCTCAGGGGCGAAAGCCTAGCATGGGCCGATCCCAAGTTGTGTAATTATGAGGACCGCATCCCAGGGGTTAATACGCCTAGCATGGGTCATCCTCTTCTACCACTGATCAGCTGGTCACTTGTATCACATGCCCAACAAAGATTATAACATACAAAGAAGGTAAAGAAAAGAATCTAGCTTACTTGATTCTACAAGAGTAAGAAAAGGTGGTCTTCTCTCCTAATCTATGCACTCATATGTTGCTACTTGATTTCATTTGTGCCTTGTATTACATATACTTTTTGCCTTACATATTCAGTACATTTTTCGTACTGACGTCCCGTATTGGGGACGCTGCATTTCATGCTGCAGGCTCAGGTACTCCAGCTAGTAGACCTCCTCAGTAGAAGCACTCAAAATTCTGCTACTTTTGGTGAGCTCCAAGTTGATTCGGAGCTTTATTAAGTCCTTGGTAAATTCGTTTGGTATTTTATCGTAGTTAAGGGTAAGGCGGGGTCTGTCCCGACCTACTCTAGTCTTCTATCTTTTAGAGGCTTTGTAGACGTATGTACATGGTTCAGTTGTGTCTTAAGGAGTTGTGGCCTAAATGGCCAAGTCTTGTATATAACTTTTGGATCTACTTACGTTGGTTTGTATCGCTGCATCCAAAGTTAACTTGTCTCAATTGTTATAGTATATGCTCAGTAAGAACAGGTTGCAGGTTGGTTCTCTCGGGCCTTTAGGGCATCGGGTGCCTGTCCGTCTTAATGGGTTTTGAGGCGTGACAACCGCAATCTATCGACATCAGATTGACCTACGGCACCTAGGTCCTGTCCGTTAGTCGCTCCAACAACAATTAAGTCAGGGGTCTTTTGGTCTTTTTCTATTTCATTGGACCCCTAATCTACGTCTTTTAAACCCTAACTTATGAGGTTGAGTGACTTTAAGCTTAGAAACATAACTAGAACTTATCTAAATCAAATTATTAATCAAAACAAAGAAAATTAGAAGCAAAAGAGGAGAAAAAAATGTCAACCAACCCTAGCTCCAAGAACGCAACAAGATTTCATCAGTTTCAATCCGGAATTCGAAAGATTTCTCTATGGAATTCATCATCAGGTATGTGGAATTACACTAGTGTGTTCCTTTAACCCATTAGGTCCATAATTTTCAGTCAGATTCTTGATACCCTTATTACGACTAGACTTAGGGGTTTCTTGAATGTTAAAATTATTGGGTTCTGAGCTTTTGGAATGCTCCAAATCAGATTATTATGTTATTACTCAGTCTATTACATTAATTTCAGAACCCTAGTTATGTATTTTTTTACTTCATTATTACACATGTTAGGTCTTATATATAAGTTATTTAGTTATAGATTCCTTGGTTATTAATGCATCATTATCCGATTAATTGTTGCATTCTCAGTTTTGCATGTTTAGTTTTGAGCTATCTAGTATTATAGAAACTCAGTCATAATGTGTTAAACACTTAATTCATTGGGAGTAGCAAGTACCCTCCGTATGCATCATTTTAGTGATCACACAAACATGCCTCTATACCTCTTGTAGGGTATATTGTGTCCTCTCGATGGGGCATATATATCGGACATCACATTTAGCTCATGTAGTTTATTGTTTGTTATTAATAGTTCTCATAGTTCAGTCAGAATCTATTGCATTAACCATGCTTATAGATCACTTAGTATTCAGTACGCATGTTATAAATGTGGTCCTTGCATCCAGTTTGATCAACATTCAATATCTATATCATATTCAGATTATATCATTGATTATTTGGTTTGTTCAGTTATATGTTATTTCAGTTTATACTATCTTTTATGCTTAATACCTTTCAAGTACTGACGCACAGTATGCGCTACATCTTCTCGTGATGTTGGTTCAGGTTCTTAGCATCCAGATCACACTTAGATCGGTTCCCGATATATAGTTTAGCTGAAATAGTGGTGAGTCCTCATTCTCCGCTGACAATAGTCATGAGTTTATTTTCAGTATTTTTAGTCCTTTAGTTACAATTTTGCTAGACTTAGCTAGGGCCTGTCCCAGCACTTCTAGATAATCAGAGGCTATTTTCAGGCATAGATAGATTCAGCTTAGTATTGATTTGATATCTTTCTTGTAATAAACTCATCAATATTTCATTTTTCTTAGTAATAGTATATGGGTATTTCCCATCTTTTCATTTTGTTTGTTATTAAGCTTCCGCACAATTTCTATCATTCTGTTTATATTTAGTATGCTCATGATCATTCGAGCAGGGTTAGGATGGATCACTTGTCGTCCTAGACCAGGGGGTAGCCTCGGGGCATGACAAACTTTGTATTAGAGTCAGTTTTAAGTCTCCTAGGATGTCTGATAATTCACACACAGTAGAGTCCTTTTCATGGGTGTGTAGTGTGCACCACATCAAATGAGAGGGAGTCTAGAAAGTGTTTTACGAAAACTTTATTTTTATGTTACTCTTATCATGCGTAAGGTATGAACAATTCCATTCTATCTCGACGTTCTACGTTTCACTGATCATGCCTATTAGTAGAGATAACGCAAGGAATGCAAATGCCAGAAATGCTTACGCAACTCCTCCAATCCCAGATCAGAAAGTATCTAATGGAATTCAGGAATGCCATTCAGATGTTGGCTCAGCTGGAACAATAAGCAGGTTCAAGCTCTTTTTAATGTAAATAGTGGATCAGCAGTAGCATTGGTCTATGACTTTGTTAGGATGAATCCGCCTGAGTTCTTAGGATCCCACACTTGTGAGAATCCCCAAAATTTCATAGATGAGATAAAGAAGAACCTTGAGATAATGTAGATGTGGCTCATTTATGGTATACTCAGTTGAAAGAAAACAATGGTAGAAATGTCGCTCCTATCACTTGGGATATTTTTAGCGAAACCTTTCTAGACAGGTTCTTCCCAAGGGAGGGAGGCAAAGGATCAAGAATTCATGAACCTCGAAAAAGGTACTATGACGGTCCAAAAGTATGTTTAAACTCTCCAAGTATGCTCCTCATATGGTTATTGATTCCAGAGCTCAGATGAATAAGTTTATGTATGGAGTGTTAGACTTGGTGAAGACAGAGTGTAGAAATTCTATGTTGCTAGCAAATATGAGCATCTTTAGTCTCACGAATCATGCTTTACTGGTTGAGGGTGATAAACTTAGGGAACATGCTAAGGAGAACATGAAGGCTAGGACTAGGAACAATGAATATTTTGAGTAGAAATTCGGTGGTGGAAGCTGCACACAGAATCAGCAGAAGTTTTCAGCCCCAACCCCTTCATTAGCTAGCATTCAATCCTCTAAGAACAAGTACGATAAGAAAGGTAGGGCATCAAGATGTAAGTTTCGCGGAAGTGTTTCAGGTACCAAAACCTACCCCACTTTCCCTATGTTTTATAAGAACCATCGGGCGAGTGCCTTGCGGGAAAGGAAGGATGTTTTGGATGCGGTCAGTCTGGTAAAAGGTTAAGGAATTGTCCTTCAAGACAGGGTCAAGGAAGAAGTTTTGGATGCGGTCAGTCTGGTAAAAGGTTAAGGAATTGTCCTTCAAGAGAGGGTCAAGGAAGAAGTAATGGTAGAGCTCAACCTACAACATCAGAAGCACCACTATGTCGCCCGACTCAGTAGGGTAACTCATCTACTACAGGTCGCCGTCAGTGTCAAAATAGGTTGTATGCTCTTCAGGCTTTCCATGATCGGGAAGGTTCTCCTGATGTAGTCACTAGTACGTTATGAGTCTTTGGCCTTGATGTTTATGTATTGTTAGATCCAGGGGCTACTCTCTTCTTTGTAACACCTTTTATAAAAATCAACTAATGTCAGTCCAAAATCTCTCTTAGAACCTTTCTCAGTCTCTACTCCAGTCGGTGACCCTGTTATAGCTAGACTATACAGCAATTTCCTTATCACACTATATATGAAAGTCACCTCAGTAGATCTTGTAGACTTAGAAATGGTAGACTTTGATGTTATTCTAGGCATGGATTGGTTACATTCCTGTTTATAACACTCCAAAAGTTTATGACTTGGTCTAGAGCATCACATGATGAACTAAGACATAAAACGTTGTTTCTAAGACTATAATAATGTATTTAAACTAATTAGGAAGTGTTAGAGTCAAAACGTCAAGAAACGTCCATGATGTCCAGAGACTAGTGAAATTAAGGTTAGAGTGCCTTGGCATGTTTCATGGGGTTTTAAGATTCAGAAATTAACAAAAAATTTTAAAAAGGTGTTAAAGATGTGCTATAGTGTGTTTAGGGTCGAAACATCCTGGTACGACTCCCCAAGGGCCACTTTAGGGGTCCTTGGAGAGGACTCTTCCAATGGACCCACAAGGCTGTCTCTTGACAGTGCACGCCTACGAGCCAAACGACGGGTTGTTGTTTGGTCGACGAGCCATCGATGGCTCCGTAGGTCACACTTATCCATTTTACAAAAGGCCCCAAAATTCCAGTCTCTGACCCAATCGACGCCTTGACAGTACAGTGGAGTCGATGGACCTACGGAATGTAGGTCGAGGTCTCGTAGGTTGGTGTGTTTTGGACTGCCTAATTTTTAAAAGAATGATTTAATTAGTTAGTTACTTAGGAGTTTAATTAATGGTTAGGGGGTGTTTAATTTAGTTATTTAAGGGACTATAAAATAACTAACCCTCATTAAACTAACTTCGCACGACACAATTCAAAAACTCACATATATGTAACATATTTCTATCCTCTCTCTTCCCCAAACTTCAATCTCTATTGAAGAACACTAGAGCTTCATGTCTAGGACGACTTCACCAAGGATTTCATCTCAAATTCGTGACAAGATCATCACTAATGTATGGTTTCTTTCACTATTGGGAATTCTTTCCCCAAGAGGCCCTTCCAAAGATGATTTTCAACTTCCCCAAAACAAGGTTTTCAATCTAGACATGGGTTCTCTCAAAACAAAATTGTTAATAAATTATGATGAATTATAGTCTTCTATCACTGTTTAACTAAGTATTAATGGTGAATTTTTGTTAATCACTCAGGATTGCGCCTTTGAACCCTTGTTGCTCCCTACACTCATAATGCCTTGTAACTCTATAGTAATTATGAAAGATGATGACTATATAAATATGTAGAATAGTAATTGCTATGTATTACTTCTTGAATTTAGCTTGTTGATGCATTGGCCATGTAATTATTGGTAATTGAAGTATGAAGGCAATGAAAGGGCAATAAGGTATTAAGATTGATTCTTCTTGAATTCGATTATAAAGTATGATTTACTTAGTTTGTAATGCTTCTATTTCTAAAGTGTAGTTGTGATGTTGATAGCAAGTATTTCTCATTGGTAACCCTAGATTGGCTATGAAGTATGCAAGTATGTTAAGATATGATTATTTTATGATTGAAAGTAACTTCTCATGATTATGATAAAGTGGTGAGTAAAATGTTTACTCACTTGTATGTGGTTTTCTAAAGTGAAAGGGTACTTCTCACTTATCAAAACCTATTATCTACTATGATGAATTGTTCAGATAGGGGTCTAGAAGAGACTAATATGATCTTGTATGAAGAGTATGATGACTACTAAAGTGAAGAGATGTTTAGCACCTAAAGTGAATGTAAATGAGATGGAGGTCTCACGTTTAGTAAGTCAAGCCTCCCACATTGGTTTCTTGACATTTAGTAAGTCTGGATTCCCAAGAGATATGTTGTCTCATGAGATGTAAACCTCCACGTTAGTAAGTCAAGGTTTCTAGTAACAATATCCTTGATCCTTAACTATGTGCCCACATAAGACTATAGCTTAGTGGATCCACCTAGATAGCTATGTAAGAATGGTAACACCTTACACAAGTGTTGACCCTTTCTTTTTGGTGTGGGAGGTAAACACCGAATTCCGTGTAGCTCACATGGTCTTATATCTGTTATTGCACTACTTTCCCTGATGTAATAAGGTAAATGAATGAGTCAAGTATGTGAACTATTATTAGGGCCTGTCTTAAAGGTTACTACATAGGTGAGAAAGGTTATGGGACTTCTCTTACTCATTGCACATGTCGGATCCTAAGGGATGGTTCTAGTAGTGAGTTTGTGTGATTAAGTTTGTTACAAGATATGTATGTTAAGTTTTATATGATCTTATGAATCAAGAATGTTATGATAAAGTATGAGACTATGTTGTATACATGTTGTAAGTGACTTAATATGATGCTTAGCTTTGGATAGGGTTATGGGATTTTATTCTTGGCATTGAACAAGTATTGCTTTAGGTTGCTCATATGTTGGGTTAATATCATGTTGGGTTGACTTATAATGTTATATATATATATGTATGTTGAGTTATTGAACATAATGCATGGTTTTGAATAAATTGTGCATTTTCTCATGCATTAATTATTTTATGCATAGGAGTCATACTTAGTACATGTGTTTTGTACTAATCCATATTTCTTCCCTTTTTTCCAAAATTGTAGGTTCCGGCCATTGAAGAGCTTATAGGCCACTTTGCAAGGATACTTGGACTTCTTCCTCCAAGAAGTTGGTAAGTCCTCCAAGTTCGAGGATGGTGCCTTTTGATCTACCCTAGTAGTATAGATATCGTCTGAAGACATTCATTTCTTCCTTATTCTTGAAGACATTTGTTGTAAGCCCTATGTGGAAATATGTACTTGTGTAATTGCTATACCCAAATATTGTACTTTGTTTAGATGATTTTATTTGAGACGATATTATTAGACTAAATCATTATATGTTGGTTATGTTGTCTATATGAGAAGCCTATGTAAACTTCCTATGCGAGGAGTCTAAGTAAACTCCATATGTATATATAAAGTAAGCGAGTGGTCTATGTATACCTCAATTTGTATAAAGTTTTAAATTTTCCCATATTTTTGACCTATGATGTGTAATGATGAATGCTAAGAGCTAGTTAAGTCCTCTTCGAGGACGAAGACGCCGGTTACGACTAGGGGGTGCTCCCCGGTCATAAAAAACTTGGTATCAAAGCATGAGGTTAAATAGTCTTAGGATTGATGTCTCACTAAACCACGTCAAGTAGATTCTTGTTCATGATTGTGAAGCGTGCCACAATTATGAACAAGGGGTTATGTGATGCCTAGAAAAGTCTCACTTTATTGGCATTCTTGAAGTCGTGCCTCTAGAGTCTTAACCCTACATGTACTTATCTTCTAATTTCTTTCTTGAAATGAATACAAGAAGGAACAACGCTCGAAGGGTCAAAGAGGAGAATGAGAATGAGGTAGTTCCCCCTCAAACTACTCAAAACCCTCAAATTTCTATTGAAGAAGTGGTTATGTCTAATGTTGATATAAGGGTGGCCATTCATAGCTTGACCCAAGTGTTGGCTACTCAAGTTGCTAGGGATTCTAGGGTCCAAGTGTACCCCAATGATAGCACCACCGCATCAAGGATAAGGGATTTCACAAGGATGAATACCCCTACTTTCTTTGGCTTAAAGATGGAGGAGGACCCGTAAGGGTTCATTGATGAAGTGTTCAAGGTACTAGATGCTATGGGTGTATCTTCTCAAGAAGGAGGAACTAGCCTCCTACCAACTAAAATATGTGACTCAAGTTTGGTATGAACAATGGAAGGATGAGAGGCCAATTAGAGAAGGCTAGATCACTTGGGGAGTTTTCAAAATGGTCTTCCTTGATAATTTCTTTCCCTTGGAACTAAAGGAGAGGAAAATGAAAGAATTCATCGACTTACGCCAAGGGGGTATGAGTGAGAAGGAGTATAGTCTCATGTTCACCCAATTATCAAAGTATGCTCCTACTATTGTTGCGGATTCTAGAGCTAAGATGAATAAATTTGTTATGGGGTTATCCGACCTTGTGGTGAATGAATGTAGGTCGGCTATGTTGGTTCCTAGCATGGATATCTGTCATCTCATGTTTCATGCGAAACATATTGAGGAGCAAAAGCTTAATCAAGTTGGTAGAGAATTGAAGATGACAAGGGCCGAAGATCAAAATTCTTCTAAGGCTAGATTTGAGGTGCAAGATAAGCCAAAGTTCAATACAAGGTTCCCCAATCAAAGTCCTTCTACCATTTCAAGGGTCAACAAATGTAAAGGGTTTACAACTAAGACTAAGGAGGGAAAGGTAGTGGTCCTTATGTTGAGAAGTCTACTTGTGCTAAATGTGGTAGAAAACATGAAGGCAAGTGTCTAGTTGGTACGGGAAATTGCTACGGTTGTGGAAACAGTGGTCACATGAAGAGGGATTGTCCTATGATGAAGGATCAAGGGAGATAAAATGCTCAAGCACAAGCAAGTGCTCCAATCCCGATGCTCCTAAGAACAATCGCCGTTATGCTCTCCACTCTAGAGGCGATTAAGAGAAGTCTCCCGATGTCGTCACCGGTATGTTACAAGTGTTCTCTATTAATGTTTATGCTTTACTAGATCCGGGTGCTACTTTATCATTTGTAACTGCTTTAGTAGCTAGAGATTTTAATGTGTTACCCGATGTCCTAATGGAAACTTTTATGGTTAAAACCCTAGTGGGTGACTCTGTGGTGGCTAGAAGAGTCATTAGGAGTTGTCCTATATCACTGCCCAATAGAGTTACTTTGGTTGACTTTGTTGAACTTGATATGATTAATTTGATGTCATCTTGAGAATTGATTGGTTGCATGCTTGTTTTGCTTGCATAGATTGTAGAACAAGGGTAGTCAAGTTCAAATTCACAAATGAAGCCGTCCTAGAATGGAAGGGGGCTAACTCAATCCCTAGAGGTTGAATTATTTCGTGTCTAAAAGCTTACAAAATGATCTCTAAGTGGTGTTATTACCATGTTGTAAGGGTCAAGGACCTTGAATCCGAAATCCCTCCATTAGAGTCGGTACCCGTAGTAAGGGATTTTCTGGAAGTCTTTCCCAATGAATTTCCCGGAGTTCCACTTGAATGGGAAATAGTCTTCGACATAGACTTGTTGCCAGATAAAAAACCTATCTCAATCCATCCTTAACGGATGGCTCCGACCGAGTTGCAATATTTTAATCTTCAACTCAAAGATTTACTTGACAAAGTTTTCATAGGACATAGTATTTTTCCCTAGGGTGATCCGATATTGTTTGTAAAGAAGAAGGATGGGTTCTTTAGGATGTGCATCGACTATCGTCAACTAAATAAGGTTACCATAAAAAACAAGTATCCTCTCCCTAGGATCGACCATTTGTGTGATCAATTACAAGGGGCAAGCAACTTTTCTAAGATTGACTTGAGATCAGGTTATCATCAACTTAGGGTGAGAGGAGAAAACATACCTAAAACGGCTTTCCGAACTAGGTATGGTCACTATGAGTTCCTAGTCATGTCCTTTGGTCTAACCAATGCCCCGGAGGCTTTCATAGACCTAACGAATAGGGTGTTCCCATATTACCTTGAATCCTTTGTGATTTTCTTTATTGATGATATTTTGGTGTACACGAAGAGTGAACATGAACATATGGATCATTTGGCGGTAGTGTTGCAAGTCCTTAAGGAACACCAACTATTTGCCAAGTATAGTAAGTGTGAGGTTTGGTTAAGATCGGTTGCATTCCTTGGTCATATTATCTTAAGTGAGGGTATAGAGGTCGATCCAAAAAAGACGGAGATGATTAAGAATTTGCCTAGACCTTTGACTCCAACCGACATAAGAAGTTCTTGGGTTTAGCCGAGTATTATAGGAGGTTTGTAGATGGTTTTGCGTCCATTGCTTTTCTTTTACCTACCTTGACCCAAAAGAGTGTTAAACTTTAATGGTTGGAGGCATGTGAAAGAAGCTTCCAAATATTGAAAGATAGACTTACCTCCGCTCCAGTGTTTACTTTATCAGAGGGTACCAAGGGTTTTGTGGTATATTGTGATGCTTCCCGAGTGGGTTTGGTTTGTGTCCTTATGCAACATGGGAAGGTAGTAGCCTATGCCTCTAGACAACTCTACGTGCATAAGAAGAATTACCCAACTCATGACCTTGAATTAGCAGTCATAGTGTTTGCCTTGAAAATATGGAGGCATTACTTGTATGGTGTTCATGTGGATATATTTACATACCACAAAAGCCTTCAATATATGTTCACCCAAAAGGAGTTGAATCTCCGACAAATAAGATGGTTGGAACTCTTAAAGAATTACGACATGAGTGTTCTCTACCACCCCGGAAAGGCCAATGTTGTTGCGGATGCTTTAAGTCGTATGACCATCGGAAATGTGTCTAAGAAATACCTAGTAAAAGATGTTCATAGGTTAGCTTTGTTGGGTGTTCGGTTGGATGATTCTCCAAATGGTGGAAGTGTGTCTCGTGTGGAAGGTGGTAAGAAAGACATAGTAAAAGATGTTCATAGGTTAGCTTTATTGGGTGTTCGGTTGGAAGATTATCCAAATGGTGGTTTTGTGGTCCATCATAACTCTGAATCCTCTTTAGTGGTTGAGGTAAAGTCTAAGCAACATCTTGATCCTTTATTGATAGAGTTGAAGGAGTCGGTACTTGGCAAGTTTAATAAGTCATTCTCCCAATGGGGGGATGGTGTACTTAGGTACAAAGGTAGATTGTGTGTACCGGATGTTGACAACTTGAGGGATAAAATTTTAGAAGAAGCTCATGGGTCCCGATATTCTATTCATTTGGGAGCTACCAAAATGTACCGTGATCTTCAAGAAGTCTATTGGTGGGAAGGTTTAAAAAGGGGCATAGCGGAGTTTATGGCTAGGTGTCAAAATTTCCAACAATTAAAGGTCGAGCATCAAAAGGCAAGTGGTTTGACTTAAGTAATGAATGTTCCTACTTGGAAGTGGGAAGACATTAATATGGACTTTGTAATGGGTTTTCCTCGGACATGTAGGTAAAATGACTCAATATGGGTTGTTGTCGATAGATTGATGAAATCCTCTCACTTTATTCCCATTAAGTCTACTTATTCGGCGGAAGAGTATGCAAAGTTGTATCTTGACGATATTGTGAGTTTTTTATGGTATCCCTTTGTCCATCATTTTGGATAGAGGTTCCCAATTAACTTTTTGTTTTTGGAGATCTTTTCAAAAAGGGTTAGGTACTCAAGTGAAGCTTAGCATCGCTTTTCATCCTCAAACGGATGGTCAAGCAGAGTGTACCATTCAAACCCTAGAAGATATGCTAAGAGCTTGTGTTATTGATTTCAAGGTAAGTTGGGATGATCACCTGCCATTGATTGAGTTCTCTTATAATAATAATTTCCATTCGAGTATTTCCATGGCCCTTTTTGAAGCACTCTATAATAGGAGGTGTCGGTCTCTATTTGGGTGGTTTGAGGTAGGGGAGTCTTCACTCCTTGGTCCCTAGATGTTCTATGAGGCCTTAGAGAAGGTTGAGTTGATAAGGGATAGGTTGAAAATGACCAATAGTAGGCAAAAGTCGTATGCCGAAAATAGAAGGAGAGATCTTGAATTTGAAGTAGGGGATAAGGTCTACTTAAACATTTCACCCATGAAAGGGGTAATGAGATTTGGAAAAAAGGAAAAGCTTAGTCCCCAGTATGTGGGCCCCTATGAGGTAGTGAACGGGTCGGGAAGGTGGCTTATGAGTTTGAGTTACCAAGAGAACTAGCCCCAGTTCATCCCGTACTTCATGTCTTCATGCTTAAGAAGTGTATTGGTGATCCCGTATCTATTCTCCCTATTGAATGGTTAGGTGTAGATGAGAACCTTTCCTATGAAGAGGTTCCCATGGAAATTCTTGATCGCCAAGTCAAAAAGTTGAGGAACAAGGAGGTGGTCTCCGTAAAACTCCCATGGAGGAATCACCTAGTTAAGGGAGCAACATGGGAGGCCGAGGCCGAAGTTGAGGTTAGTAATCCTTTTAAAATGAACTAATTAATAATGTGTAATTTGGCTTGATTTTTGCTAATATGTGCATAATTATGATAAAGGTTCATGCTAAAAATGGTTTTTCATGTGAATATGCTCAATTGCTTAACTTGCACTTATTTGTGATGATGTGTATAGTTGTTTCATCAAAGGGTATTGAGAATGTTTAATGTGCCTTGAAGGAAATTTTTGCATACGTGATTGTTATGTTATGTTGAGTTCATGTCGACAATAAAAAGGTAGTTCCTCATGTTGTGAAATTGATCTCTTATATGTGGTAAGTTGAGTTTTGAGTTGCTATGTGAAATGTCATGGTTATGTGTTGATTTGAGTTGTAAACTACTCATATGGGATGTGACTCATAATGGTTTTATGTTGTTGGTTGGGCTGCTAGTCTTGAGTCATCTTCTCCCTAGAAAAGATTTTAGTGTCATTCAGGGACGAATATTCCTAAGGGGGGGGGATAATGTAACACTCTGAAAGTTCATGACTTGGTCTAGAGCCTCACCTGATGAACTACGACTTAAAACACTGTTTATAAGCCTAAAATAATGTATTTAAACTAATTAGGAAGTGTTAGAGTTAAAACATCAAGAAACGTCCATGACGTCCGGAGACTAGTGAAATTGAGGTTAGTGTGCCTTGTCATGTTTCATGGGGTTAGAGTCAGAAATTAACGAAAATTGGTAAAAAGGTGTTAGACATGTGTTAGAGTGTGTTTATGGTCGAATCTTCTGGGTACGACTCCCCAAAGGCCACTTTATGGGTCTTTGGAGAGGACTCTTCCTATTGACCCACAAAGCTATCTCTTGACAGTGCACACATACGAGCCAAACAAGGGCCATTGTTTGGTCTATGAGATTTCGATGGCTCCGTAGGTGAATACTTAGACAATTTCCAAAAGGCCCCAAAATTCCACTCTTTGACCCAATCAACGCCTTTCCAGTACGAAGCCTAAGCAGATACAAATCTTTCTAAAAGATTTGGTATTTGATGGAGAACGGGAAATCCTTCAGTGGGCTGTTATCCTTAATTTGATGAAACAATGGTTGACTTGGCTTTCTTGGTGGCGTCGGTGGACGTACAGACTGTAGGTCGAGGTCTCGTAGGTTGGGTCTGTTTTGGACTACCTAAATTTTAAAGGAATGATTTAATTAATTAGTTATTTAGGAGGTTAATTAAGGGTTAGGGAGAGTTTAATTTAGTTAGTCAAGGGACTATAAAAGGCCTAACCCTCATTAAACTAACTTAGCACCACACAATTCCCAAACTCACTTCTCTCTAACATCTCTCTATCCTCTCTTTTCCCCAAATTTCAACCTCCATTGAAGAACACTAGAGCTTCAAGTCTAGGACGAATTCACGAAGGATTTCATCTCAAATTCGTGTCAAGATAATCACTAAGGTATGGTTTCTTTTACTCTTGGGATTTCTTTCCCCAAGAGGCCCTTCCAAAAATAATTTTTAACTTCCCCAAAACTAGGGTTTTAATCTAGACATGGAATCTCTTTTCAAAACGGAATTGTTAATCAATTGTGATGAATTATGGTCTTTTATCATTATTTAATTAAGTATTAATGTTCATTTGTTGTTAACCACTCATGATTTCCCCTTTGAACCCGTGTTCTTCCCTACACTCATTATGCCTTGTAATTCTATAGTAATTCTGAAAGATGATGACTATATAAATATGTAGAATAGTAATTGCTATGTATTACTTCTTTAATTTAACTTGTTTATGCATCAGCTATGTAATTCTTGGTAACTGAAGTATGAAGGTAATGAAAGGACAATAAGGTATGAAGATTGATTCTTCTTGAATTCGATTATGAAGTATGATTTACTTAGATTGTACTACTTCTATGTATAATATGTGGTTGTGATGTTAATAGCAAGTAATTCTCATCCTTAACCCTAGACTATTGAATTGTCTATGAAATATGCAAGTATGTTAAGATATGATTATTATATGATTTAAAGTAACTTCTCATGATTATAATAAAGTGTTGAGTGAAAGGTTTACTCACTTGTATGTGGTTGTCTAAAGTGAAAGGGTAGTTCTCACTTATAAATACCTATGAGCTATTATTATAAATTGTTCACATGGGGGTCTAGAAGAGACTAATGGGATCTTGTATAAAGAGTATGATGACTACTAAAGGGAATAGTTGTTTAGAACCGAAAGGGCATGTAAATGAGATGAAGGTCTCACGTTTAATAATTCTGGCCTCCAACATGTGTTTCTTCATGTTTAGTAGGTCTGAGTTCCCAAGACATGTGTTGTCTCATTATATGGAAACCTCCACGTTAGTAAGTCAAGGTTTCTGGTAACAATCTCCTTGACCCATAACTATGTGCCCACATAGGACTATACCTTAGTGGATCCACCTAGATATCTATGTAAGAATATTTACACCTTAGACAAGTTTTAGCCTTCTCTTTTCGGTGTAGGAGGAGAACACCGGATTCCATATAGCTCACATGGTCTCTTGTCGGTTATTGCACTCCGTTCCCTAGTGTAATAAGATAAATGAATAAGTCAAGTATGTGAACTATCAATAGGGCCTTTCTTAAAGTTTACTACATATGGTGAGAGAGGGTATGAGATTTCTCTTACTCATTGTACATGTCGGATCCTAAGGGATGGTTCTAGTAGTGAGTTTCTTTGATTAAGTTAGTTACACATTATGTATGTTAAGTTTTATATGAACTTATGAATCAAGAATGTTATGATAAAGTATGAGACTATGTTCTATGCATGTTGTAAGTGACTTAATGTGATTCTTACCTTTGGATAGTGTTATGGGGTTCTATTTTTGGCATTGCACGAGTATTGCTTTAGGTTGCTCATATGTTGGGTTGACTTATAATGTTCTTTATATGTGCATGTTGAGTTATTGAACATAATGCATGGTTTTTACTAAATTGTGTTTTTTCTCATGCATTAATGATTTAATGTAGAGGAGTCATACTTAGTACATGTGTTTTGTACTAACCCATATTTCTTTCCTTTTTCCCCAACATTGTATGTTCCGGCCATTGAAGGGCTTCTTGGTCACTTTGCAAGGATACTTGGACTTCTTCCTCTGAGTAGTTAGTGAGTCTTTCATGTTCGAGGATGGTGCCTTTTGATCTACCCTAGTAGTATTGATATTGTCTAAAGACATTCATTTTTTCCTTATTATTGAAGACATTTGTTGTAAGCCCTATGTGGCAATATGTACTTCTGTAAGGGTTATGCCCAAATATTATACTTCATTTAGATGGTTTAATGTGAGACGATTTTAGTGGACTAAATCCTTATATGTAGGTTATGTTGTCTAAATGAGAAGCCTATGTAAGCTTCATGTGCGAGGATTCTAAGTAAACTCCGTATGTATATATAAAGTAACCGAGAGGTCTATGTATACCTCAATATGTATAAAGTTTTAACTTTTTCCGTCTTTTTGACCTATGATGTGTAATGATGAATGCTAAGGGATAGTCTAAGTCCTCTTTGAGGATAAAGACGTCGGTTACGAATAGGGGGTTCTCCCCGGTCGTGACATGTTATGCCTCAGTTGATTATAGATCTAGGATTGTTCATTTTCAGTTTCCATATAAACAAATCTTAGATTGTAAGGGTAGTAGCTTAGTTCCTAAGGGTCCATTTATTTTTTACCTTAAGGTTAGAAAGGTTATATCTAAAGATTATCTCTATCATCTAGTTTGGGTTAAGGATTCTAGCTCTGAAACCCCAACTCTTGAGTCAGTTCGAATAGTCAGTGAATTTCCTGAAGTGTTTCGAGAAGATCTTCACCATGATCACCTTCAACATCAAATACTACAATTCACCATGAAAACCTCAGGAAGCATCACATAATCATCATAGGAACATCATTGAATGCTACCCACTAGATTGGGATCACAATCAAGCCTTACCCACAATGCAATCGCAACCCTCTCTATATTGGGGTTCCTTGGATTCACAATTGAGGAAAACTAGGGGGGATCCATGAATTGAAGAATCAATGGATGAATATTGTAACATTCCAGAAAATTACATGTCTAGTGAAGAGCCTAGTAGGTCTTTAAGAATGCGTATTGGGGGTACATAGGCATCCCAATGCCCAATATTGAGAAATATTGGGCATAGTATAGAAAATTGGCTAAGGGGTCTTAGCCAATTTCTATATATACCCAAATAAGCATAATATAATCCAAGATTGTTTAGAAATTCTACCTGCTTCACATGAAGGCCCTAAGCTAAAACATATAGATCCACAACGCAACGCATTAGGTACTAGACATCCTAGTGTCAAGCCTAGTACCATAGTACATAACTGTTTAAAATGATCATGTAGATTAAGCAGTGCCCAAGGACATAGTGAGGATCCTTGGGACAATAAGTAAACATTCCAAATGAACCTTCCAAAATAGTTAGTAGGGAAAGTCCACGCAACACATGTGCAAGCACATGTGCAAACACACGTGCAACCGGCGAAGGGGACCACTCTAACCAATTTGGTTAGGGAGGTTGGGGACAGGCACGCATCCAGGTTAGCCCACGTGGGGCCAGGGACCCTAACCGGTACTAAGCCCTAGCTAAATGACCTAACTAACTAACTAACCTAGGACAAACCAAAAATAGCTAAGTAAGGGACCCGACAACCTAATACCAAACCGGATGTCACCTAACCGTGTAACTAACTAAGAGATAACCTAGTACCTAACCTAGGATGGTCCAAAGGGTTGGCTAAGGTCCTAACAACTTAGGGGTACTTTAGTAATTACCCTAGGTTACTTAATTAATTAATTTAGAAACTTAATTAATTAAATTAATTGGACAAAACCGAAATCACATAGCATTTATTTCCAGATTTCGGTTAAGTCAAATAGTCTTCTAATTCTAGTCAACTTAGGAGGGGCATTTTGGTAATTGGCTACTCAAGCTATTTTAGTTAAGTATATAGTCTAAGTTGAATTAGTTGACATTCAGTTCTCAAAGATTTAGACACTAGTTATTCGCCATACACGCCGCAACTTAAGAACAAGAGAAAACGTAAAGAAAACCATAATTGATAGCAAGAGTTCTTCAAGGTTTTCATGCAAAGTGCAAGGGGATCTTCGTAGATTTAATTCTAAAGTAAGGTATGGGTCTTGTATCCTGGAATTCATTATCCAAGAGGCTTTTCAAATATTTTTACTTCAAGAATATCGAAACTAGGGTTGTTCCCAATGAATCACATGTTCACTTCCCTATTTCTCCCGATTTTTTATTCTTGTAGTATCTATAGTGAAATTCTTGATGCATGTTATTTGTATGTGGTGTTAACTAATCATTATGTGTATGTTTTAGTGTTTTATATGTCGAGTGAAATGTACATGTTAGATCCGCATACTTAGGGTGTTATTTACATGAATTTTTAATGTTATAATGCCTACTTGTGTTCGAGAACATCAGAATGTTATGAGTATTCGTTGAATTGTTTTATATGTTAATCAAAGGTTGAAAGTTGTCTTGTTTAACATGTTAGATTACTATAATGTATTCCTGAATGATTGAATTGTCTTGCGATAATATCATAGTTTGATTTATGCCAACAAATTGGCTCAATAATATTATCTCCCAAAATATGTGAAGTCATACCAATCTTAACTCAATGAACTCATAACTTAGGGTATGCCAATCAATGGGACAAGTCCAAACATACCCTATCCACACGAACTTGTGAACGTAATAGCATTGTATAAGAAGTTATAATTATTATAAAGAATGATACAAGACTAGTAAGTAACGTAAACAAGTTAAGGTGGATAAAGAAATAACTAAAAGCTTAAGTTATGAAATTGACCTAATATAGAGTGTTAAAGAAGTGAGACAAGTCTAAAATACACTTAATCGTTATGTAAAAAATACTCACATAAGAGGGTGCTAGAGTCCGTGAGACAAGTCTCACTCGCACCATGATGATAATGCAAGACTTAAGTTCATATTCATCAAGCAAAGAGAGGGATGACCAGTCATCCATAGAGTAAGTAAACCTCATAACTAGAAGCAAGCTTCCATAATATTTGAGTCAACTATAAAAGATAATAAGATAAAATCTAAGCTTACCACCGATAGACTAGCAATGAGCTTGTGCCAGCACATGTAAGTCTCATGAGATGAGATCACCAACCCGGTTCACCAGGGTCTCCGTACGTCTCCTAGTCTTCGAACTATGTTGCTAACATAGGGTCACCTAGATAGTGGATGCCGCCCACTAAAAACGCTAGAAAGTTCAGTTTCCCCTTGGCCGGTGATTCCACCTCTTTTCGGTGTGGGGGAGACACCAGATTTCATGTTTAGCTCACATGATCTATGTCGGTTATAACTCAGGAAAGTATGCAGTTCACTTCAGCCATGAAATCCCCTTTTCGGTGTGGGGAAGACAAAGACACGGTATCACCTTAGCAGGTGAACCCCCCTTTTCGGTGTGGGGTAGACACAGAACTTGGTTCACCTTAACAGGGGAATCACTTCTTTTCGGTGTGGGGGAGACACAAGATTTCATGTTAGCGCACATGATCTACTTTCGTTAATGCTAAGAGAATTCTTTAAGAGAGTAAGAAAGAATAAAGTAGCATGTTCAAAGTGAACAAAAGAACAAAGAAGTAGAATCATAGGTTCATAGTGAACTGAGTAAAGTAAGAGCTTAAAGAACATCAATCACTAGTGTTTGATAAGAACAAGTTAGTGGTCTGAGCCAATAATGGAGTATTGATTATGCCCCAAAGATTATTATATTAGGTTAACAACCAATTAATTGGCATAGACAATAAAGATTGGCTAATAATATATTTATGCACATTCAACATGAGTTAAAGAAATCTAACTTGTAAGTAATGTAGCCAAATCATTTCCTTAGTCCTGTGAGTTACTTACTCGACTCATTGTAGGTATGGGACTACAATGAATCATTGCAATTGTAAGTAAAATATAAGATCAAGGGAGATCATTGAACTACACGCTAGAAAGAAGAAAAGACTGAAAAAAATCTAAGTATGGGGAAGGCAACTTTCGGCCTAAGGAGCAAATTAATAAACGGTTGTTTAAGTGGTTCTAAAATTATGTTCATTATTCCAAGGTCTTATGTTCATATAGAAAATGAGTTGTGTTCCTTAATTGCGTGAGAACATGTCATATTCATAGCATGAGTCACGACTAACGAATTAAGAAAGTAAGTGACTTAACTTTCCAGAAATGACATGTTGCTTTAGGAAGAGCTTTCCTTGTTCATGCATAGTCCTTATGTGTTTATTTCCATACACCAATACTTAGTACAAGTGTGTACTAACCATATATTATTACTATTTTTATAGGCGCAGGTTCTCAAGAAGATTGAAGTGTTGACGAAGTAGTTTGGAATCGCAATCTCCAGACTTTGGTAGGTCCTCTTGAGTCCGAGGATGCTGCACTTTATTATTCTAGCTTAGTACATTAGATTTAGCTAGTGAATATTGTCCCTAGCATTTCCTTTCAAGTATTTGTTCAAGTGTTTGTAATAAGGCCAATTGGCAAACTATTATTATTATTATTATGATCATTTATTTCAATTGTTTAATCTTTAATATATGGTTGTTTAGTTTGAGCTAATAGAATATCACTCTTATGCATTACTATATGAAGCCTATGTATACTTCGATAAGTATTAAAAAGTTTTAAAGTTTTGGCAATTTTAACTGTATGATTGTGATGAAAGCTAAGAAGAGGCTTGTCTGCGACCTCTGAGAGGTTAACGACACAGATCGCGTTCGGATTCCAGAATCCGAGTGTGACAAAAATGCTTCACATACCTTAGGTTAGAGCCTTAATACCAACTTGAATCCTTGGTATAGTTTTTCCTAAGATCAGCCCCCAATTTCTGTTTTCTTCTATGGTGTTCTTGAGAGAGTTTTGGAGAGGAAGAGGTTTTGATCTTGGAGTCTAATGTCTAAATGGGATTCTTATTATTTAATACTCATAAAATCCCTAACACCACCTAATTTAAGCTCCCATGCATTTATTTGTACGTGTGGTGAATTTCCCATTCACCCCTTAAGTAACCAGCATGCATGAAAGAATTGCACGCATCTTATCGACGGTGTAGTCGACGGACCGTTGTTGGAACGACGATGCCGTGCTACACAACCATCGTTTGGGAAAGATACCTGCATTATGGGGGTTGAGCTCACACGTCTAAGTGTTGAGCATCGTCCTTAATCGACGGGGCATCGATTCATATAGGAGGCATCGACTTGTGGGTCGTCGATTGCACACTACCAAGGGAATCCTTGTCCATTCTTTGGGTCCTCCTCAAGGACCCTTTGGGTGGAACTTGGGGAGTTGTGTTCAGATGTTTTGCACCCCAAATACGTCCGTCTGGATGTTAGGAACACAAGCACATCTCAAGGCTAACTTTCGAACGTCTTGGATGTTCTGGGACGTTTGACCACAAAACTCTTCCAAACTCCATACATTGCCCCTTAACACTATAATTAGTCATTTTAAGACCTAAATCATTTTGGGGTCCTTAAAATATCCCCCACTTAGGTCCTCGAATAACACCTTTTTAAACACTTCTTAAAGGACCAATTCTAGACTAGCATCCCATCGTACATGCATTATACCTAAACGCACGTACCCAAATCAAGGAAAGAATTCACTTCCAAGCTAAATATAACTACACATAACCATATAAAGACCTCATGAAAAGGATCCTTATCCCCCCACTTAGGAATAATCTACACATATCTTTCTATATCAATTCAAGATCATTAGGAAAATAACAAAATCAAACACATACTTAAGAGGGAACTAAAGAGATGCTTTGAGATCACCCTTGGATAGGAGAGCATAGAACCTATTCCTCTTTGGCGGACCATCTTCCACCTTCTTAGTAGCAACTTGCTTGCCTTCTCTCACATTAGCCTTTGCCTTAGGGAAATCTTTCATCATATGACCACTCTCACCACATCCGTAGACCCCATCTCTACCGGCTAAGCACCTATCCTTATGTTTCTTACCACACCTAGGGAAATTAGGTCGGGAATACTCAATACTCTTCTCATACCTAGAAGTACTACACTAGCCTTGTCTAGAAGACATTTATCGATTCTTAGAACAATTATGTCCATTGGACCCTTCATTTTCCATCATAATTCTCTTTCTCTCCTTCTTAAGCTTAAATTCCTCTATTTGTTGAGAAAACACCATTAGTCGGGAGATATCCATGTCATCAACAAGCATTGCCATACGACACTATTCTTTAAGTAGTTCGGACACCGCCGTCATGAACCTATTCATCAAGTCTATAGGGTTTGCTACCAAGCTTGAGTCTACTTAGACAATTGAGTGAACTTCAAAGCATACTCCTTATCGCTCAACTTGCGTTGCTTGAGTTTTATGAATTCCACCAACTTAGCCTCCCCCAATTCCCTAGGAAAGAACCTATCAAGGAAAGTGACTTAAAAGTCTCCAACTCTATGGGACCGCCCTTACCGGCCTAGAATCTTTCCATTGTTCATACAATACTTGAGATACATCTTTCAATTGGTAAGTGGCTAGCTCCGCTTTCTCCTTAGAATTTAAACCCATTATAGCAAGAGTCTTATAAACATCATATATGAAGAAATTTGGATCCTCCTCCACCTTGGATCCACTAAATTCCGGAGGGTTCATCTTCAAGAACTCCCTAATCCTATAGGCACACATTCCCCATATAGGGTTTTCCACCACCTCCTTATTGGATTAGGCCTTCAAGGCTTGAGCCAACAAGTTCATAGATGTTCTAAATTCCCCTAGAGAAACATTTACCACTTGAGGAGCACTAGGAACTTGGGGAGGTACTTGATTCCCTTGGGGAGGAACCTCTTGATCCTCAATTCCATCTCCTTCCCTTCTTACATTAGCTCTAGTGTTAGCCATAACCTGTACAAAATCATAGGCAAACATTAGAAGCCAAACTCTATGGCATGACTTGAAGAATAAAGAAGTGAAACTTTTCTAAGCATCCCATAGCATCCTACACATAGATGTGTCGCGACTCACACCGATGAATAACACTCTACTAGATGTTGTTTTGAGACATCCTAAGACCATTTAATGACCTTATGCTCTGATACCAAGTTTTTCACGACCCAAAGTACACCCTAGAGGATAGGGCATCCCTCAGGTTGGAACACGGCATACTTGACCTCTCGAAGGTCTTGTACAAGCCCTTAGCATCATTCGTTGCATATAAATGAAAAATAGTGCAGAATTAAAACTTTTTCTTCAAAAACATAATGCGGAATCATTTTATAAAACTTCTAACATACGTCTCAAAAAACATCTATGACATCATTAATACAAATGTCTTGGGTCACAGTCCATAAAAGACAATATAGGAGTGATGTCCTCGGATGCTATGAGGACTCCCTAATCGTCACTTCTTGACAAGCCTTGAAACTCTACCCTTGAAAGCAACTCAATCTCCTCAAGACCCTACATTGGATTAGAATGTAGGCAAAATATGCGTTAGTACGAAAATGTACCAAGTATGGAAACTATCATACCAAAACATAAGATATCTCAAAGGGTTAGTCAATAATAGACATAATCGTAAGAGATAAAGACATAAGCATAACATGAATATCATAAGCATAATAAAGAATCATAAATCATATAAGAGTTCATACTTAACTCATTGTCCTTTTTACTCAAATGAACTACTTCACAAGCCACCTCCAAGTATACTTGTGCAAGGTTAAGGTAGCATCTCATACTACTACCAAAGCTAAGTACCTCTCTTTCGTCATTCTTTATCATAATTCACTTTCATAATTAAGACCTTAGGTTTATAATAACATATGAGAACTATGCCCCTAGGCAACCTCAAAACACACTTGTGCAATGCATGTGAAGTATCTCATTCAACCTCACACACTAAGTATATCTTGAAGTCGCCCTTTTCATTCTAGTTTAGCAGTCTCAAGAAGACCTACTTAATATTGATAAGGTACTATTATATTAAGTCAATCATGTCATGGAAAGCAACTATAGAAACTATCCAAGATAATCATACATATCATAGGGGTCATGTCATAGGTAGCTCAAGTCATACTTGTGCCATGTATGGATAGCATACCATACTACCATCCACACTAAGTACTTCTCTAGGCTAACCTAATCCAATAAAACTAAGGAAGGAAACACCCATCCTAAGTATCATGCAACCAATCATGTAGATTCAAGGTAATCATAGGGGAGCATCAATTCTCAAACGTAAGCTATCATAAGAAACTAATCTCAAGGTATGTCATCAAATGCACCTTGCATACAAGTCATGCTATCATGAAATGCACCTTGCATGCAAGTCAAGCTAACATTTGGAGAGTATAGGCCTTTCCCCTAAAGCTATCATGAAATGGTTTAGGCCTAACCAAGTCAAGCTATCATGAAGGCACTCTAGTCATGCTACTTCAAGCTATTTTTAGGAGAGCTTCATTACTCATTCCAAACTATCATAAGAACCACCATTCCCAAGCTATCATCAGAACCACCATTCCCAAGCTATAATGATTAAGCATCCTAGCAACACATGACCAAGCTAAACATGAGAGAGCTTACTTCCTCTATGTCAATCTAACACACATTGGTCTTTTCTTACTAAGCCAACTAAACAATAAGAGGCTACTCAATACAACTTCAACCTATTCTAGTTCATCATGTCTTGATTTATTTTAGGTTTTTAAGTCAACCTAGACCCCATCTATGTGAGAAAACTTACTTCCCGTAACTTGTTTATGTCTAAGTGTAGAAGAGAATAAAATATCATCACACCTATTCATAATTAATTTACCACCAAAGCCCTAGCATCAATGGCATACAAGCCCTACAATTGATTACTTCCCCCAATTCATTATGATCCATGTTCAATTACAAGTTAATTCATTCAATTTGATCATTAGAAGGTAAGTCTAGGAATACATGATCACATAGGTTCAATTCCAACTTCACAATTCAAGACCATCATAGATAAATTAGGCCTAGTTCAATTCATATCTAGTTTATTCAATCATGATCAATTGCATGTAATACAATTGAATTAAGAATATCAACTTAGAACCTTCATCTTGCCTCTAATGGCCTAAAATCACCATGATAACCTTCAACATAGAATACTACAATTCACCATGAAAATCTCATGAAAACATCACAAAATAATCATATGAACATCATTAGATGCTATCTACTAGATTGGGATCACAATTAAGCCTTACCCACAATGCAATCACAACCCTCTCTAGATAGGGGTTCTTTCGATTCACAATTGAGGAAAACTAGGGGGACTCCATGAATGGAATAATGCATGGATGAATAAGCTTCACATACCTTAAGTTACAGCCTTAAACCCTGCTTGAATCCTTTGTTAAATTCGTCGTAAGAGCAGCCCCCAATTTCTCTTCTTCTTCTATGGTGTTCTTGAGAGTGTTTTGGAGAGGGAGAGGTTTTAATCTTGGACTCTTATGTCTAAATGGGTATCTTATTGTTTAAATACTCATAAAATACCTTACAACACCTAATTTAACCGCCCATACATTTATTTGGACGTGGGGTGAATTTCCCATTCACCCCTTAAGTGACAAGCGTGCATGACAGAATTGCAGGCCTCCCATCGACGGTACAGTCAACGGACCATCATTTGAACGACGGTGCCGTGCTGCACAAACGTCGTTTGGGACAGATACTTGCATTATGGGGGCTGATATCACACATCTAAGTTTTGAGCAACGCCCCCAATCGACGGGGCATTGATTCATCCACAAGGCATCGACTTGTGGGTCATGAATTGCACAATGCCAAGGCAGTCCTTGTCCAGCCTTTGGGTCCTCCTCAAGGACCCTTTGGGTGGTCCTTAGGGAGTCACGGACGGACGTTTCCACCCCAAATTTGACCTTATAGATGTTAGGAACCGTTTTTATCAATTTGAGCTCCAAACACTACATGAAACCTCATGAAACATACTAAGGCACGCAAGCATGTCTTAATGCTAACTTTCGAACGTCTTGGACGTTTGAGCTCCAAACTCTTCCAAACTCCATACACTGCCCCTTAGCACTATAATTAGCTATTTTAAGACCTTCTAATCTCATGGCACACATGTTGGCTCTATTTGGACCTAAATCATTTTGGGGTCCTTACATCCAGTTCAGCAGAATCAGTGGTGAGTCTGCATTCTCCGAGGACAATAGTTATGAGTTTCTATTCAATATTTTTAATCCTTAAGTATCAGTTTTGCTAGATTTATCTTGTCACAACCCAAAAGCATACCCTAGAAGATAGGGTACAATCTTGGATTGTAACCGGCGTCGTCGACCTCTCGGAGGTCTAAGACAAGCCTCTCATATCATTCATTGCATTGGCATAGTAAATTTAGCGGAAAATTTAAAACTTTTAATAGCACATCATATGCTAGAAACATCACATTGTATATATATAAAACATAAGTCATAATACATATTTAGACTCTAAGTCTCTTTGCCATCTTAGACTTTATAACTTTAGAATACATTAGGGACACGGCCTATACGATACCTTACATAACTATACAATATTTAAAGACTTCATATTAAAGACATAAGTAGGACATCCTTGAACTTAAGGATTTCCTTTCCTTGAGCTTGAGAAAACACCTATCAAGCTTCTCGATCATAGACCTCCTTTAAGCATTCCAATACCTACACTTTGTGTAAAAAGTAAAGAAGAATGGGATTAGCACAAGAATGTACTAAGTATGGCAACCATGCAAAAACATGCATTTAAAAGGGACATTTCCTTGAAATCATACTTCATGCCATTTTGAGTAAATCATCATAAAACCTTTGTTAACATCATTTATATCATCCACATACGTCATAGAAACACAATCAAAGGCCAATCATCATATGAAAGCACATATGGAATATAAGTGCACATAAAGGTCACTTTATAGTGAACTCACCCTTCTTGGCATTTAACTCTTTCTTTCAATTCATTAATCTTCTAAGTAATCCTTTAGGGATACTTGGTGCAATGCATCACCTTAGGAACATAAGAGAATACCATATATAGTATCTACACAAGACAACACATGCCATCATAGAAGTATAGTACAACATAAACATAGTCAAACCAAAACTACAACATCATACATAAAGGACACATACATAATCATATGCATTAGAGAACCTTCCTAAGACTTCCTAAGGAGTCACTTGTGCAATGTCTAGATGGGTTCATTACTTCCACCTATCCTAAGTAACTTACCTTAAGTCCTCCTAGTTAGGATCCTATTCAATTACTTCCATTGTCCATTTTACCTTTAGGGAAACCATAGCCTTAACCGACACTAAGACCATGGGTGCTAATCATGGAATTTGGTGTTGTAGAGCCTTACACCAAAGGAAGGTGTTACTACCTAGCCAAGGTAGAACATTAACATACATGCTAGCATATTTGCTAGATCCTATGTGGCAAGCATAGTTTATGGAACTAAGTGATAGGTATTCCCTCTATTTACCATTTGGTAATGGGGCCTCACCTCATGAGATAACGTGAGTGAATATTCCTCAAGGAAAGTCAACACTTCATGTAAGTACATAGGTGAATATTCCTCTAAGGGAAGTCGACACCATATGTAGGTCCGTAGGTGATTATTCCTCTAAGGGAAGTCAACACTCTATAAGGGACAACTGGTGAAATATTCCTCTAAGGGAAGTCAACACCTCTCAATGTCAAGTTCACTCGGTGCTAGGCTAAGTTCCCTTTATTGAAAAGCCTTTATTAAGTTTATTTATAAAACATAAGCTTTAGAATATCCATCATTCATATGCTTATAGCATATTCAAGCACCTATCTAGAATTTATAACATTCTTGGGCACCCCTATCAAGGCCCCTATAAATTACTAGATCATCCATGTGTGTGAGTGTATATATATATATATGTGAGAAAACCTTTCACATAACACATCAAGTCACACACTTTCATATATCAATGCATAAGTCTATAGGCATAACTATATGAGCAATCCTTTCATATAAACCTACTAAGACATTATACACATTCATACTTCATCATATCATATTCATAACATGTTCATATAATCATCCTTCATATGCATAAGAACCAAACCTAGGAACTATCCTATCAAGATATACATGTGCAATGCATAGACAAGGTCCCATACCCTTGTCCATACTAGTACACCTATCAAGTCATCCTAGTAAGGGAATACAAATCATACATTCATAAGCATCACCTTAATATGCATAGTAGTAAACACTAGTGAATATGAGAACTACCTTTCATTTAGACCCAGTGACTCATACTACTTGAAATATGCATGTAAGTGAGAGTGCGTGTACATTGACCAACATGATCACATAATGGCTATCAATAACTCCTCAAGTCAGCCAACCTATTAGACCACATTACACTTCCAAGCACATAGCACACAACACGTAATAGCATAGGAGACATGACAATATATACCATGAAGTCAAGACTCCTAACTTTAGCTATTTATACTTCCATATAAGGGATACATGGGTAGAGGCTATTAACCACTTTAGCACATCAATAGCAGCACCTATACAATACCCTAACATGATTATACACATGCCCATACAATAGCCACATAACCTAATTCACAACTAGAATAGGAAAGTAGGCATAAGCTTCTCATAGTATCATTTTAAGCACATGTTCATAAGTTCATCAATTTGACTTCATGGCCATGGTCAACACATATATAATGACAATAAAGTAAACACCGCCACCATAAGTGGACCATACCACACAATGCCATACAAGGCTTCATCAACATTACTATAAGGAATAGAGAAGTAGAAGAGTAAAGAGAATAAGCATTCTTACCAAATTCTCATCCTTTGATCATCATTGATCAATACACCTTATTCATCAATAAAACACATATATGGCAGTAGCTAAATGTACTTTAAACATATAGGAAACCATGTACAAGTCACTACATGATTTTACCATAACATAATACAACATATCAACATACTAGGAAAGTAGAATAACATAGATCATTAATCAATTTCATTCATATGGATTATAGGTCATATTTCATGAATCATATCACCCTAAGGCAGTAGCTAATGAAATCATAATCTAGATGAGACACTACTACAATTTGCCATTAAGGTCGATACAAGCATACTTTATATAGGGAGTTCATGGAAAGTAAGTTTACATAGGTTAATCATATTCAACCTATCATGAATTGACACATATTGTATTAATTACATATAATTAATCCTCATATTTCATTATAGGCAGCAGCTATAGACATTAACCATAATCAATTCTTATAGCGACTAACCTAACGTTAAGATCACAAGTTACAACTTCATAGACAAGAAGAACCTAGATTAATTCAAACCAAGCCTTCTCTACTTTTGTCACACATGATTTATATCCACAATTCAACCATGGTATTAACCTAAAACAGAAGCTACAAGAACCACAACTTAATCGAAACTCACTTTGGATCACAAGAAAACCAATGTTACAATGACTATAGAAAACTAGGCTAAACATGCTCAAATCTTCATAGATTGATCCTCATGTATCATTCAACATCAATTCAACATAAATTCATGTAATTAACAGTATATACAATCACTTCAACATAAGGGAATCGTAATTCAATCGATAACAAGTCAAGATCACAAAGCCCATGCAAGAGCTAAACCAATTTTGGAAGGAACATGGGTTCATCATGCAATTGGAGTGAAAACACATTAAAACCATTGTATTAACTTCAATTCATCATGATTTAATCATTAAAAACGTTTTGAGAAAGAACCCATGGCTAGATTGGAGAAGAAGAACTTTGATCATAAACTTTCTTTGAAAACATTGAGAAGAACTCTCCAAGTGAAAGGTTACTTAGAGATGAAGGATCACCATACCTTTTATTAGTTCAAAACCTCTAAAACTTCATGATTCATCCATGGAAAACCCAGCTTGAATCTGTTCTTGAGCTTCACCAACAATGGTGGTTTTAGAGAGAACATTTTTGGAGAGAAAGGCTTAAAATATGTGAGAGGGTTTTGGGAATGGGTTAATCACGTTTTGGATGGATTATATACACCTAAAATCACTTAATTAAACCTATTATAGTCAGGTTAGGACGTGGGGTGAATTTACCATTCACCCCTTTAAGTGGCAGCACGCAGGCAGCCAACTCGCAGGCAGCTTGCGACGAGGTCCTCGACGGGGCGTCGTGACCATGACGGGCCGTGGCAGCCTTCCATCGCAGGACACTTAGCCAATTTCTTGGCTCACAACCTGCCCAAGGCAAGTCTCCTTCGACGGGACCTTCTTGGCGGTCCGTTGGGGTCCCAACGGTCCGTCATTGAGTCCGTCAAGAGACACTGCCCAGGCAGTGTTTAGGCAGCCTTGAGGTCCTTCTTTTGGGGCCTCTTGTGGGGCCCTTTAGAAGTCGTACCCGGACGTTTCCAACGCGATTACAAACCTTAACATGTTATAGACCTACCACATAAGTTTCATCCAAAACAAACACCTACAAGACGTCCAAACAGCCTTGACCCCAACATGACATACGATGAACATCTTAGGGGCTATCTTTCGAACGCCTTGGACGTTCTTGGGCGTTTGACCTCCAAACTTTACGAAACTTCATACAATAACATTAAACATCATTTAACACCATTTTAAGACTTATTTGACTCAGTTCACACAATTTAGGCATGCATACACACATGAGGCACATTAGCGACTATTCGTCGAAAGTCTTGGACGTCCCTTGACGTTCGACTTCCAAATCACTTCAAACTTTGCACACTGACTCTATATGACATAATAAGGCATTTTAGGACCTTATAACAATAAGACGAACATGTTAGGCTCTAGACACCTTATCTCATTTTCGAGGTCTTACAATATCCCCCACTTGGGAACATTCGTCCTCGAATGACACTTAGGACTCTTTAATCACATCAATGACTTCAATTCATATAAGAGAAGTTCATCACCTTTAAAATATCATCAAATCATTTTAGCACTCCATGCACACAAGTAAGCAAAACTTCGATTCACTCACCCTTAATGCATTAATCAAAGAGGCTCTTATCATGTTCATAGGAGGAACATACTTCTCCTAATCATAACATGGTCATTGCACCTTAATTACTCAAGATATCATCTTGCAAGGCCACATATAGGCAGATTTCAACAATACTCAAAACAAGTAGGCATTCATACTTCAATGCACATAGATTTGAGTTAATTGCATTTAACAAAAATCTTCATTAGTTAGACCTAGTACCATGAAGGTCATACTCAACCATACCATGCTTAGTGGTGTCCATGGAGGAATGTCTTGCTCCTCAACACCTTACATGTATCATGAGTTCACACCTTAGCAAAGTACAAGGTCAATTTCCTTAAAAATGAGAAATTCTAACTTTCTAGCAAAGTCATGCATATATTTTTCTTCCTAGTGAAGTCTAAATGGCAAGTCACACCAAGTGCATCACAACAAAATAGGAAGTCATTCCACAAATCTCTTTTCTTAACATATTACTCACCCTTAAAGTAAGCCTCATTTTGGAAAAATAGCACAAACCATAGGCACACACGTATACACTTAGCAAAACATGCTTTCACCTTTCAAGAATGAGCCTACAATTTTATATCGCAAATCTTCAAATCACTAACTTTTAAAGAGAGTTCACATTTTTCATTGTAAAAGAGACTCAACTCCCATTACAAGGCTAAACAATTTAACCTACAAGTGACTATTTCCAAGTTCCTTGTCTTACCTCATGAAGTCAACTTCACAATTAGCACATTAAAATGCAAGTCAACAAGAGAAAACATGGATTTTATCAAAAATTTCTTTTCATGCCCTTTGGAAAATTTACCATGTCTCTAAGATGATGTCAATTAATTCATACCAATCATATAAAGATCATGCAATTCACACTTTATGCAAGACTATTTTCATGAACAAGCATACTAAGAATTCATATTTTCAAATTCCTGTAAGAATAGAAGAACAATGTAGACAATTTCTACAATCTCACCACTCAAACACCATCCCCCACTTAGGGTAAACCAACTTAAGAGCAACTTAACCCAACATATAGAGGATTTTCAAATACAAAACCTTCACATTCCTCTCTTAAAGTGATTACTACTTTAGAGAGAATTTTCATTAATTCAATTTAACAACACTAAGGCATTCTAAACCTTATCATCTTAGGCAAATCATCCTCAACCATCAACTTTGATCATACTATTTGATTCACATAAGGTCTTCCTACAATGCAATAGACACTAAGGTCATACATCATTAGCGGAAAACAACAAGGAAGTTCATACACAACAAGAAGTTTAGAAATAACTCTACAACTCATCATGTCATTTATATGCAAAGAAAAACAATGCACATTTTTTTAATCGCATACACTCATAGGATAGCATACCTCCATAGGTAGTTATTAAACAATCCAAGTTCAAATCCAAATATTTGGATACTATCATACAAAATCATGTAGGAATACACGATTTAAGAGAAATCTCTTTAACCACTATAACTTCTAGCATGCTTCAACTATATCATGACATACATCATCGACATAACATGCTATTTCACATAGATTTAATATATTGCCATAATTGGCATCACATCATCCAATAAGAGACATTTCATATAAAGCAAGGTAAGATGACCAATCATAATCCTCATAGAGTTAACATGTGCAATGATCACGTAAAGCTCCATAACTTCACTAAACCAAGTAACCCAACAAGAACTACAATTAGCATCACACTCCACTCATCTATAACCTTCATGCATGGATAACTCCATATCTTTAGCACATTAGGCTATTTACATGATTATAAGCATAGAGATCATCTCATAAGCACATTCACATTTATCATCATACACATACATAGTATTACCCTCCTAAGGTCTCTATCAAGGAAAACTAGTGCAAGACATAGGTAGAGTCCCATACCCCTACCTAAGTCTAGTTAACCCTTCAAGTCGCCTTAGTTAGTATATACATCATCAAATAAGGACAAATGTCACCTTCACACATACTCATTCAAACCATAAAACAAGGATAAGCATTTCAAACTCACCTTTTCTCCCTCAAGCATAGAGAACTCTCATCTAAGCAATCACATCTAAAAGACCACCGGACAAGAAAACATAAGAGAGAGATCTTATAGAATTAAGTTCTATGGCACGATATGAGATTGATGAAGAAGGGAAACTCTATCGTCCTATAGCCTCTCGTACCATTGAATATGTCGCGACTCACCACCAATGATACGAGACTCTACTAGACGTGGCAATTTGAGACTTTTTAGAACCTAAAACCGCTTTATAAACCTCATGCTCTGATACCAAGTTTGTCACAACCCAAATGCATACCCTAGAAGATAGGGTACAATCTTGGATTGTAACCGGCGTCGTCGACCTCTCGGAGGTCTAAGACAAGCCCCTCATATCATTCATTGCATTGGCATAGTAAATTTAGCGGAAAATTTAAAACTTTTAATAGCACATCATTTGCTAGAAACATCACATCGTATATATATATAACATAAGTCATAATACATATTTAGACTCTAAGTCTCTTTGCCATCTTAGACTCAATAACTTTAGAATACATTAGGGACACGGCCCATACGATACCTTACATAACTATACAATATTTAAAGACTTCATATTAAAGACATAAGTAGGACATCCTTGAACTTAAGGATTTCCTTTCCTTGAGCTTGAGAAAACACCTATCAAGCTTCTCGATCATAGACCTCCTTTAAGCATTCCAATACCTACACTTTGTGTAAAAAGTAAAGAAGAATGGGATTAGCACAAGAATGTACTAAGTATGGCAACCATGCAAAAACATGCATTTAAAAGGGACATTTCCTTGAAATCATACTTCATGCCATTTTGAGTAAATCATCATAAAACCTTTGTTAACATCATTTATATCATCCACATACGTCATAGAAACACAATCAAAGGCCAATCATCATATGAAAGCACATATAGAATATAAGTGCACATAAAGGTCACTTTATAGTGAACTCACCCTTCTTGGCATTTAACTCTTTCTTTCAATTCATTAATCTCCTAAGTAATCCTTTAGGGATACTTGGTGCAATGCATCACCTTAGGAACATAAGAGAATACCATATATAGTATCTACACAAGACAACACATGCCATCATAGAAGTATAGTACAACATAAACATAGTCAAACCAAGACTACAACATCATACATAAAGGACACATACATAATCATATGCATTAGAGAACCTTCCTAAGACTTCCTAAGGAGTCACTTGTGCAATGTCTAGATGGGTTCATTACTTCCATCTATCCTAAGTAACTTACCTTAAGTCCTCCTAGTTAGGATCCTATTCAATTACTTCCATTGTCCATTTTACCTTTAGGGAAACCATAGCCTTAACCGACACTAAGACCATGGGTGCTAATCATGGAATTTGGTGTTGTAGAGCCTTACACCAAAGGAAGGTGTTACTACCTAGCCAAGGTAGAACATTAACATACATGCTAGCATATTTGCTAGATCCTATGTGGCAAGCATAGTTTATGGAACTAAGTGATAGGTATTCCCTCTATTTACCATTTGGTAATGGGGCCTCACCTCATGAGATAACGTGAGTGAATATTCCTCAAGGAAAGTCAACACTTCATGTAAGTACATAGGTGAATATTCCTCTAAGGGAAGTCGACACCATATGTAGGTCCGTAGGTGATTATTCCTCTAAGGGAAGTCAACACTCTATAAGGGACAACTGGTGAAATATTCCTCTAAGGGAAGTCAACACCTCTCAATGTCAAGTTCACTCGGTGCTAGGCTAAGTTCCCTTTATTGAAAAGCCTTTATTAAGTTTATTTATAAAACATAAGCTTTAGAATATCCATCATTCATATGCTTATAGCATATTCAAGCACCTATCTAGAATTTATAACATTCTTGGGCACCCCTATCAAGGCCCCTATAAATTACTAGATCATCCATGTGTGTGAGTGTATATATATATATATGTGAGAAAACCTTTCACATAACACATCAAGTCACACACTTTCATATATCAATGCATAAGTCTATAGGCATAACTATATGAGCAATCCTTTCAGATAAACCTACTAAGACATTATACACATTCATACTTCATCATATCATATTCATAACATGTTCATATAATCATCCTTCATATTCATAAGAACCAAACCTAGGAACTATCCTATCAAGATATACATGTGCAATGCATAGACAAGGTCCCATACCCTTGTCCATACTAGTACACCTATCAAGTCATCCTAGTAAGGGAATACAAATCATACATTCATAAGCATCACCTTAATATGCATAGTAGTAAACACTAGTGAATATGAGAACTACCTTTCATTTAGACCCAGTGACTCATACTACTTGAAATATGCATGTAAGTGAGAGTGCGTGTACATTGACCAACATGATCACATAATGGATATCAATAACTCCTCAAGTCAGCCAACCTATTAGACCACATTACACTTCCAAGCACATAGCACACAACACGTAATAGCATAGGAGACATGACAATATATACCATGAAGTCAAGACTCCTAACTTTAGCTATTTATACTTCCATATAAGGGATACATGGGTAGAGGCTATTAACCACTTTAGCACATCAATAGCAGCACCTATACAATACCCTAACATGATTATACACATGCCCATACAATAGCCACATAACCTAATTCACAACTAGAATAGGAAAGTAGGCATAAGCTTCTCATAGTATCATTTTAAGCACATGTTCATAAGTTCATCAATTTGACTTCATGGCCATGGTCAACACATATATAATGACAATAAAGTAAACACCGCCACCATAAGTGGACCATACCACACAATGCCATACAAGGCTTCATCAACATTACTATAAGGAATAGAGAAGTAGAAGAGTAAAGAGAATAAGCATTCTTACCAAATTCTCATCCTTTGATCATCATTGATCAATACACCTTATTCATCAATAAAACACATATATGGCAGTAGCTAAATGTACTTTAAACATATAGGAAACCATGTACAAGTCACTACATGATTTTACCATAACATAATACAACATATCAACATACTAGGAAAGTAGAATAACATAGATCATTAATCAATTTCATTCATATGGATTATAGGTCATATTTCATGAATCATATCACCCTAAGGCAGTAGCTAATGAAATCATAATCTAGATGAGACACTACTACAATTTGCCATTAAGGTCGATACACGCATACTTTATATAGGGAGTTCATGGAAAGTAAGTTTACATAGGTTAATCATATTCAACCTATCATGAATTGACACATATTGTATTAATTACATATAATTAATCCTCATATTTCATTATAGGCAGCAGCTATAGACATTAACCATAATCAATTCTTATAGCGACTAACCTAACGTTAAGATCACAAGTTACAACTTCATAGACAAGAAGAACCTAGATTAATTCAAACCAAGCCTTCTCTACTTTTGTCACACATGATTTATATCCACAATTCAACCATGGTATTAACCTAAAACAGAAGCTACAAGAACCACAACTTAATCGAAACTCACTTTGGATCACAAGAAAACCAATGTTATAATGACTATAGAAAACTAGGCTAAACATGCTCAAATCTTCATAGATTGATCCTCATGTATCATTCAACATCAATTCAACATAAATTCATGTAATTAACAGTATATACAATCACTTCAACATAAGGGAATCGTAATTCAATCGATAACAAGTCAAGATCACAAAGCCCATGCAAGAGCTAAACCAATTTTGGAAGGAACATGGGTTCATCATGCAATTGGAGTGAAAACACATTAAAACCATTGTATTAAATTCAATTCATCATGATTTAATCATTAAAAACGTTTTGAGAAAGAACCCATGGCTAGATTGGAGAAGAAGAACTTTGATCATAAACTTTCTTTGAAAACATTGAGAAGAACTCTCCAAGTGAAAGGTTACTTAGAGATGAAGGATCACCATACCTTTTATTAGTTCAAAACCTCTAAAACTTCATGATTCATCCATGGAAAACCCAGCTTGAATCTGTTCTTGAGCTTCACCAACAATGGTGGTTTTAGAGAGAACATTTTTGGAGAGAAAGGCTTAAAATATGTGAGAGGGTTTTGGGAGAGGGTTTTGGGAATGGGTTAATCACGTTTTGGATGGATTATATACACCTAAAATCACTTAATTAAACCTATTATAGTCAGGTTAGGAAGTGGGGTGAATTTACCATTCACCCCTTTAAGTGGCAGCACGCAGGCAGCCAACTCGCAGGCAGCTTGCGACGAGGTCCTCGACGGGGCGTCGTGACCATGACGGGCCGTGCCAGCCTTCCGTCGCAGGACACTTGGCCAATTTCTTGGCTCACAACCTGCCCAAGGCAAGTCTCCTTCGACGGGACCTGCTTGACGGTCCGTTGGGGTCCCAACGGTCCGTCATTGAGTCCGTCAAGAGACACTGCCCAGGCAGTGTTTAGGCAGCCTTGAGGTCCTTCTTTTGGGGCCTCTTGTGGGGCCCTTTAGAAGTCGTACCCGGACGTTTACAATGTGATTACAAACCTTAACATGTTATAGCCCTACCACATAAGTTTCATCCAAAACAAACACCTACAAGACGTCCAAACAGCCTTGACCCCAACATGACATACGATGAACGTCTTAGGGGCTATCTTTCGAACGCCTTGGACGTTCTTGGGCGTTTGACCTCCAAACTTTACGAAACTTCATACAATAACATTAAACATCATTTAACACCATTTAAAGACTTATTTGACTCAGTTCACACAATTTAGGCATGCATACACACATGAGGCACATTAGCGACTATTCGTCGAACGTCTTGGACGTCCCTTGACGTTCGACTTCCAAATCACTTCAAACTTTGTACACTGACTCTATATGACATAATAAGGCATTTTAGGACCTTATAGCGATAAGACGAACATGTTAGGCTCTAGACACCTTATCTCATTTTCGAGGTCTTACATATCTAGGGCCTGTCCCCCACTTCTAGTTAGTTAGAGGCTATTTTCAGACATAGATATATTCAGCTTAGTGTTGAGTTAATATCATTTTTTATTAAACTCATCGCTATTTCATTTTTCTCAGTGATAGTATATAGGTATTCCCCATCTTTCATTTTGCTTATGATTATATCTTCCGCACAGTGTCTATCACTCGGTTTATATTTAGTATGCTCATAATCATGCCAGTAGATTTATCTTGGGATCACTTATGGTCCTAGGTCCCGTGTCCGCGTCTAGGGGGTAGCCTCGGAGCGGTACAATAATGTTGTCTTTCCAATCATCTTTCTAGAAACACCAAATTTTATAATTCTGATTTATTCCCGCCTTATCAAATACAAGCCTTCTTTTCTACTGCTCTAACTATGATGGATTTTGAAATGGTTTCATTAGAGCTATAAATGAATAATGATGTCTATTATAAATTTCATTAACCTCTCGAAGGATTTTTGAGTATTATTGGATCTGATGTTCGAAAAAGTCATTTTTTTTAATCATTGAACAATATTGAACCCCCATCCTGGCTAATCTTTGTTTTTACCTATAAAGGAATTACTGGTCTACCTTTCCTCGCCTCATATTTCAGACTGTTAGTATGCCTTGGAGACAAATCACCAGCCTTAGTGATCTGTTGAATGTTGTAATCCGTGTCCTCATCCTCTTCTGTATGTCTTTTATGCTGCATTATTTAATTATATTCTTGTATTAAATCCGGCCCTTTAGGGATTTCTCCCTCTTCATAACATTTGTCCCTTCACTTCAAATTTTGTGAAGTGGCATCACATTCTCTCCCTTCTGTAGGTCTTCCACCTACTTTTATACTCTTTGTCATTAATTCTTCACTAATGATACCTTTTTGTAAATTATTAGGATCAACATGTTTCTCCCTACTTCGGACATCACTAATTGTACGCTCACTGCTTGATGCCTTTCCTGTCTGATCTGTACCTTTAGTTTTGTTGTGCTATTGGTTTGTTGGAGTACTTTCTTGTATTTCATGAGATGTATCCTTTGGATGTCCACACTCCTTCTCTATCTCCTTAACATTTGTCTGGTCCTTTTCATGGTTCATACTTTGGCGTTAACGTCCAGTGTCCAACAATTAAATTTGTTGCACTTTATAATACCCAATATATTCCATGCTTTTTGGTGCTCATTGTTTCTTCCTTCTCCCCAATTTTTGCGTCTTGGGTCCACAACACCAACCCATTTACGCTTATCTACACCTCACGCCAGTGTGCCCTTCCCTTTACCATCATCTTTACTAGAATTTTCTTATGTCTGTTTACACTCCTCCTAAAATATTTCTTCTTGTAGGGATGTAATTCTTGATGTACAACATAGCACTATTCTTCATTGTGCCCCTGAATCATACAAGTCTGGCAGTACTTCGGAACATAGTCATATTTCATTTTAACCCAATTCTCCACTACTTCCTTATTCTGCATCCTCATTCCAATTTTAAATCATTTTGGGAACTCCCTTAGAAAATTGACTTAGAACTTTACTCTAACACAACTTCGCCTCGTCTGATTTTTCGTAGCCACATCAACTTGTAAAGGTTTCCCCACTATTGTTGCTAATGAGAACATTGCTTCCTTACCGAAAAATTTGGTGGAAGAGTAGGAAAACAAATTCAAGCTATCGTTGTTGATGTCTCCAATTATGGGTTAAACATTGGATCCCACTTTAACGTTCACATAGTCTATGACCATTGTTTTGGCTAATTTAGAAGTAAGGCTTCGACAGTAAGTTAACATAGTCTTCTAATAATGTCGGCCTGATCAGCACATGTAGATTACTCAATAATCCAATGTTGCAATCTTCCTTTAACTTGCATTGCTTGGGGATGAGTTTTCTGAAATCTTGTTTATATGTCCAGCCATATGAAAACTTCCCAACTATTGCATATTGAAGATTTTCATTGGCAATCATTTGAGTCACCTCGTCTTGCTCCCAAATTACTTGTGTCTCTCCATATAGATTGGTGATTGGTTTCAGTAGAATGGATTTATAGTGGACAGTTTTTGTTTTCAATGTTTCAGAATATGTACCGCCAGACGGTGAACTTATTAGGCCGACCTCAGGAGGAGGTTGGCTTATGGCCGTGGCGACCATGCTTATCGGAGACAAAATACTAACGATGGCGGTAGGGGTTTCTTAGAAGAGAGTTTTTTAAGTATATTAATAGTGGTTTTTTTTTCAATATATTGTTTATTCACAATATAACTTACATACCTCTTATGGATCAAAACCATGATACAATCCGCAACCAAACTCATGAATCTCAACAAACGCCTTGATCAGTTCCTGGTTTCTCATATTTTCTCTTATTTTCTCTTCTTGAACTGTCAACTAGAACCCTAGGTGTGTATTAGGATTATATAACTGAACCTAATCAAATTAGACCCCTAAAACCTTATTAAAAATGAATGAAATCTGATAGGGTAAGGAAAAGACCAAAATACCCCTCACTATTTTTTGGGTAACTTTCCTAAACTGATCAACTTGACTTAAAAAGAGCATATCTTACTCACATAACCTCAAAACTTGGCAAACTCGGTGGTGTTGTAAAGATAAGTGAAAGACCTTTCATTTGATATCTTATGGGACACCTAACTCATTCTTTACGGAATGTAATGGTTGTTCGAAGTTGACCCTAAGTTTAAGGAACTTATGAATAACTTGAACAAATTCCCTTTAGTTCTTTTGGAACTCAAGGCGCAACATCTAGTGACCTTATTTAAATTCCTCGGTAAAATTGTACTCACAATGAAGGATTGTTTGAGTCATCGTTCAAATTTGTTTTAGGGTATTACATAATGCATGCATTAACATAATAAAAGACCCAATTGTCCCTCTAACCTTATTTTACATCTTTTCCACCATAAAAGTGCAGGTAAATAATTTGTTAATACAATACATACTATTTTAATACATCAAACCAAAAAATGCATTAAGACGATCTAAGTATAAGTAATGTAAGCAAAAATATTATATGCATTGCTAATACAAGAATTACTGATATACTCTATTTAACATTATTCTTATACACTATACCAAATGAACCCTTAGTATTTGGGATATTTCATTTGTCGCTTAGTATAAATGAGGACTATATGTTGAATACAACTGGATTAACCTTAGGTAACCTAGGTAGAGGTGGATTAGGTGGTTTTTATGGTATTTTGAGTAGTACAAATACCAAATTTGCATAATTAATTAGTTCTATTTTATCAATCGTGGTAGAGAAGGACTTAAACCAATAGAATATGTTTTGGTTCTATAGAGAACCTTAGAAATGACACAACTTTAGGAAGTAGACAGGGTCGCAAAATTTGCAGCTAAAGTGCAAGGAAGCAACTTGTAACACCTCGAAAATTAAACTCATAGAATCAAAATTGGTTATCATAAGTGTATAAACTTGAGTTATGTGATATAAACTTGTTCATATATGTTAAGGTTCATTCCTAAGTATGAGAAGTGTTTTGGATATGAGTTAAGGTCATAAAGACCCTTTAGTATAAAGTCGGGTTAAGAGGTTCTCTAATGATTTAAGTTTTTCATGTAATTTCATTCAAGGATATACTTCAATCAATCATACATCCTAACATATGAAGAGTATTGTGGCTTAATATCAACCATATGAAAGGTCTTGAAGTCCTATTTCAACTGGTTTTGACCGTTTGCCAATCCAAGTTATGTGTAAAAAGTTATACCAATTTTTCTAGGGACTATATAGTCTGCGAGAACCGGCGCGCGTAATGGACGTCTGCTACGCAAACAAAGCTTCAGATGCACGACCGTGCACATTACTTCGGAATTCTTTTAGTTTTCATTTCTTTTCATATTTTAGGAGGGACGTTTATGTCTTTTCCTCATCCCAAAACCCCAACCCATGTATATTAATTTTTTCAAAAGCCAAAGTCAAGCAGTTCTAATTATTTCAATCTTCTCAATCTAAAAAAAATAATCTACACTCAAGAACTTCAAGAAACACCAAGGCTAGGGTTCCTTCCCAACCTCTCCTACAACATCCATTTCTTCAAAGAAGGACGGGGCAGGCTCCAAAGTTTTTCTTAATAATTCGTCATTAACGTATGTAAGACTAGTCATAGTGATGGAATAGGTTTGTACTTATGCCCTACATCTCAATTTAGTCATTAAAAGTTTAATCTAGGGATATACCCTTAGTTTTGAGAAGTCTTAATATGAGTTATGTTATTAATTGTGAGTTCTAAATCCTTGATCATGAGTTGTTATATATATTATTATATATTGAGATCCTGAGTTGTTGTTCATGTCTATTTTTCAGCATAAATCCTATTTTGATTTATAATTATAACGACCCGCAAGTACATCCTAGAAGAAGGGAGCACTCTTGAGTCGTCACAAGGCGTACTTGACCTTTCGGAGGTCTTGTACTAGCCTCTTAGCTATCATTTATTACATAATACATGAAAAGTAGTGTGGAATTAAAACTTTTCACGATATTAATAACAATAAGGATAATATCTTTTATAAATTACTAAAGAGTAGTCTCATCGTCACAAGCCAACTTAAAGACACAACTTAAATATCTTAAGGACACGGCCCTTTACACTAAAAGATAATACTAATAAGTCTTATACAAGTCTTTAAAGAGAATTAAAGAAACATAGACTATGTCCTCGAATATATGAGGACATACCGTTGGAACAACATTCGTCCTCGAATGACACTAAATACTTTTAAGGACATCAAGGACTCAACTAGTAGCATATAACACCTCACATAAAAGTCAAAACATTCATAATCAATGCACCAACTTAACAAGGAACACAACTACACATTGATAAGCATGTTAGCATCACTGACAACTTTTGGAACAATTTCCATAATTCAAAATACACTCATTTCTTCATTTATGGAGGAACTTCCTTCTCCAAAATTAGTTATGCTCATATACATCATTTCTACACACCTTAAAACCATTATTCATGAAAATACAATTTAGTCAAATTTTGAACTTCTTTATAGTGAATACGAAACTTTCACAGTGAAGCATGCATAATAATAATTCAATAACTCATATTTTAAGCAATCTACTATAAAGGCATGACAATATGAAAGTTAAGAACATACAAACTCATCTAAAATAAAACCAAACAACCATAAGGAATTACGACTTACCGGGGCTTTCATTCCCGATTAGTTCCTTACTTAGTCCTGAGTACAAAGAGACGATTCCTCTTTGGAGCATTAGGATCTATACCACCTTGAGGAGCTTGGTTGACCTCTTTCCCTTTTGCCTTGAGGTTAGGGCAGTCCCTCATCTTGTGACCCTTATTACCACACCCAAAGCAACTATCCGTTTCGGCAAGACACTTACCCAAGTGTTGCTTACCACAAGTAGCATAGCTAGACCTCTCAAAAGCATGGTCACCTCCTTGGTAATTATGGTTGGGAGCCCTAACCTTGTTCACCATGGAAGACTCTTGATGATAGAACCTCTTCTTAGATTTTGGTTGATTTGGTTCATCCGACCTAGGCCTCTTTCCCTCTTGCCATATCTCCCTAAGCTTGGACTCCTCAATTTGTTGATCATACACCATGAGCCTAGAGATGTCCATATCATTGAGGAGAATTGTCATACGACACTCCTTTTCCACCAAACTAGACACTCACATCACAAATTTGTTCATCCTAGCCCTAGGGTTGGCTACTATGATTGGGGCATACTTATAGAGTTGAATGAAATTGAGAGAGTCATCTTTCACACTCATTACCCCTTGAGGAAGATTCATGAGTTCCACCATCTTCTTCTCCCTCCATTCTAAGGGTAATAACCTATCAAGAAAAGCCGCTTTGAACACTTCCCAATCTACTGGACCATCCCTTAAGGGTCTTTCATCCCTCCACTTCTCAAACCATAATTGAGCCACATCTTTGAGTTGATAAGAGGCTATCTTCTCTCTCTCTCTCTCTAGGGGTCACACCCATAGAATCCACCACCTTGAAAACCTCATCTATGAAGCCTTGTGGATCTTCATCCACCTTAGTACAAAGTAGAAGGGTTCATCCTCATGAAATTCCAAATTCTAGAAGGGGGATTACTTGCATTAGGTTGAGGTCCACCTCCTTGGTTAGCTTCGGCAACCAAATGATTCGTGACGACATGAGCTGGAGTCGTCATGAGTTGGGTCAAATCCATAAGTCCATCCCTTAAATCCGCATTATTCATATCCCCTTCAACATAGGGAGTTGAGGACCTTCGGGCATTGGAGGCATTTGGGGAAGTTGAGGTCCCTGAGGTTCCGGAGGGGGAACCGCCTCATTCACATCCTCTTGGTCAACTATAGGGACTTGCTTACCACGGCGAGGGATCCTCTCATTAACTACTCCTCCCTTTTAGCGGGTGTCCTCCTTGTATTCATGTCCTATATACACAAAAGAAGAGGTTGAGAAAAACATCTTATAGAACTCAACTCTAAGGCACGACACTAGAATAATGAAGAAAGTGAAACTTCTATCGCCTTATAGCCTTTTACTCATGGGTGTGTCGCGACACACTTCAATGAATAAGACTCTACTAGACGTGACTTATGAGACTTTGGACCCTAAACTATTTCCCAAAATATTATGCTCTGATACCAAGTTTATAGCAACCCGAAGGTACACCCTAGAAGAAGGAAAATAGCTTTTATATATATTATTGGGAGTAGTAATGAACACCGATATGAAGATGTGTGTTGCTCCAAATTGCACATGTAAGTGTACGCGGCTGCAGAAGTATTATAAGGGCTCTAAAAGAGTTGGATTATCATCAAACCCAAAGGAAGTGTTTGATTTATATTTAAATACTAAGAATGAAATAATAAAATTACTTACAATGGTTAGAAAATTCCAGGGCTACCACATGTTTTTCGATTTCACGTATCACATCTCATGTAATGAATTAACTCCGGTTATCAAATTACTGATTTACATGGTTGATTTTATGATCTCCCTACCTCAAATTGACTACTGCAATTGACTATCTAACAAAAACATCAAGTGGGGATAAAAAGATTCAATTGGTGAGCATTTATCCTTAATCTTTTTTAGTAACAAAGATCGGTGTTTGTGCGAGTGTATACTTTGAGCACGAATCTGAACAAGTGATCTGCAAGAGAGATCGAGCTCTTTGTACTTTTTGGTCTATTTACTTCTTAGTCTCAGGAGTCCACGAGTAGAAAATATATGTATCTCTATGGTGATCAACATGAATTTCTTAAACAAGAATACAAAAGTACTTTAAGCAATAATCAACATTAATTCACAACAGACGATGTTTAATAATTACCCGTAGGCGAAGCCCGAGAACAAGGGTTTTTAGCTACAAATGTCTAAGAAAAGAAAGGAAGAAAAGAACCCTAAAAAGTACTAACTTTTCCCTTCACAGTATTTTCTTACTAAGTATATCTCCTAATAATTATTCTCATGGCTATGTATAGATTTTAAAAACTCTAAATAACATAATTGAGTCCAAAACAAATTGGGACCAAAATGAAAGGAATTTATTTCCGCGTGGAATGCACTATCGAACAGCCTCACAAATAATTATCTTGTTTTCTTCACCATTACAATGTGGCAACAAGGAAACCAATTTGAATTCTTTCGGCCAACCATTTGAGTATATATAACTAGGAAATTTACCCGTGCTTAGAGCGGCCATAAATAATATTTCTAAGCTTTTGAACAACCTTTCTACTAATCGACTGTCATAAGAAAATAGAAGAAAGTAATTTTTCGTAGGTTTTAAGACATTTCTACATAAATTAAATGGTTTGACATTATCACATAAAGTGACATCTGAAGTTGTCCCGAATTTTGAATAACATACTTTAACAATACGAGTGTCCTATTACCCCACGAAAGTAGTGAATATATTTGTAAATAGACCATTTTAACCCGTTTTCTCTGTATGTTTGTTTTCACGCAAATAATGCACGTGAATGATATATTTTTCTTCCAAAGAACGAATTAACAAGTGACACATGTCAAATTGTTTTTAATCTATTATTTAATTACTTCCTCTATAAATAAACCATCTTCCCCAACTTTTCCCAATTCTTTCAAAGAATCCATTTTTTACTACTGGTGTTTTTACTCGATTTGATCTCCTTGTTGCCTCTTATTATGTTTGAAGATTTAAACTAAAGAAAAAAAAGAATCTTGTTTTCTCTTTAATGAAGGTAATATTCTAACACTTTTTGCTATAAAATAATCCTAACATGTGTATTTCTCCAGAAAATCACAAATCCATGAAGAAAAAAATTGATCTTTATCCAATACTAAATAAACATGAAAATCGTAACAGGAAAATTTCTTGTTTTCTCAACCAATCCCCGAAGAAATTGACCAACAAACGTCGAAATTGAAATAGATAATCTTCAACATAAGTTGTAATTGATGTGTATTTGCGAAGGAAATTAAAATACAAAGAAAGAAAGTGAGAAATTGAGAGAAAAGAAAAGAAGTGTATTAATTATCTTTTTGAAATGATTCGGGTCGGGTTAACCCGTCTTTTATTAATATTTAAATTAAACTAATTAATTAAATGGGAGTGTGCCTCATGCATGTAAGGTTGATGAGAAAACGAGTCAAGTTGCTCAATTTATAAAGATATTTAATACTTTTGTGGGGTAATAGGACATTCGCATAGTTAAACTGTCTTTTTAATAATTCGAGACAACTTCATGTGTCACTTTATATCTTTTCTCAAATATATAATGAATCTTTAGAAATATCTTGATATTTAATCATTTTTGTCATTTACATAATTTATCATAATATATATTTGATGATATAATTGTCTTTTTAAAATTGACTGATGCTTTTATCTAGTGATGAAACATCAATTTTTTCTATTTTTTTGGACATGAAAAATATAGAATTGGATAATTTAATGGATTAAACAACTCCTTCTGTAAAGAAAATTATGTAAAAGTTTTCGATAATCAATATTAGTTATGAATAAGTTAAGACTACTAAAAATATACACCACAACAACATAAAAAAGAAAATTAGAGACAATCTACTTGTCTTATGTGAAACGTTCACTACTTTTCATTATTTTTACTTTTTTACTCTAACAAAATTTATAGAAGGAGAAAAATAAACTTGAAACAACAGTAAAGTAATATTGTTCACCCTTTTAGAGATTCGTTCTTTATTAAATTGCTGGTCTCAATGCCCTTAGAGATGCTTCGTTAATGTAATTTTATGACTTTTTCATAAATGTATATGTATAATTTTTGTATTATGAAAGTTCAAGAAGATCAAAATATTTTATTTTAAGCTCATGTTAAAGATATATTCTCAACCAAAAGAATTAAAAAATGAGTCTAACCTAGATAGCTCAACGCTAAGTAATGACTTCGAACATAAAGAACAAGAAATATATGTTAATAGACATTTTTTGTAGTTTAAGATATTACATTTATTTAGAGTAGGTTTTGTTTCATATTCTTCAAATTAAACTTGCTGAAAATAGTCATAACTCACACCAAAAATATTAAGTAGAGTCGAATGAGAAGGAAAAAAAGAAAAATATTAAAAGGACGAAAGCTTTGTCCAAGTGATATCATGTACATACCAAATGAAAAATAATCAATACAATTTTAAGAAGACGATAAAACAACAAGAAAAAACATACATTAAGGGAGTAAACTATGACATATCTTATGATGATAACAAATCATTCTTACCAGAAAAGTTCCTATATATTGAAATAACATACCTCAAAAATTTGACTAACACTTAAACCAACTTTCAATCATTAAAGTATTCATAATATTCACTGATAAAATTTAGTTAAAATTGGTAAAAACAACATAAAACTAAAAAATTTTGGCAAGCAAAGTCAGTAACTCTTAGATGATTTTCTAAAGAAAAAAAATCATCCTTATATTTGAAGGAATGACGTTGTTGATGAAGAAATTAGAGATCTATAAGGTATTTTTTTATCGTACCTTCAACAATTTCAACAGAGAAAAACCTGCGTGAATACTCAATTAACGTGTGTTATTTAATATGTACTAAGAAATGCTTATAACAATAACTTTGCATAAACATAAACAACAAAGTTTAAAGCATGTACTAAAAAGCATAAATCAATAATATAAGCATAAATTAATGATTGTAAAAAACTTACCATGATTTGTAACAATGGAATAAATCAGAATAGAATGATTCCTCTTTAATACCCGAGGTTCAAAGAAATAGATCCTCCTAGGATAGAATGATTCTATGCACCAATGTATTGATGTAAAAACAATGGTGTGAGTGACCCACTCAACAGGATAAAAATACACGAATAATTAATTGTCCAGAAGAAGAAGAAGTACGAAATTTTATTTTTTTAAAAAATTAGATTCCTCTATTTATAGACAACAAAGGGTAGAGTAAATAAATGTTTATTGTGCTTTATCATAAAGGTCACAACTCTTTGGAAAAAGTTAAAAACCTTCGAAAAGGTCACAGCCTTCATAGAAGTCACAACTTTTCATAAAACTCACAACTTTTTATAAAAGTCACAACTTTTCATAAAAGTCACCACTTTTCATAAAATTCATAACTTCTCATGAAAGTCGCACATCTTCATATTTCATTCGCACCTTTTCAAATCCAACAACGTGTACTTAATATATCAATTCAAAGCTCTAATAAATGACATTAACCTTTTATTTATATTGTACAACCCCTAAACAAAGTAAGATTATCGAGAAACAGTAGATTAATGGATTCAACAATGCAAGTATACATAACATTAAAGGAAAGGCTTTCACAATTCAAAAATTAAAAAGAAAATTCTCAAGGTATAACTGTTATATATACATTTGAGCCAGCTAACTCACACAGTTTGGCCCAATATTTCATTCTGGTGCTAGTTGGTTAAACTTAAGTTTGGCCTAGTATTCCTATCTGGCGATCAGTTGCTAAAGTAAGTTCAAATATTTGGTGCAAGGAGGCTTAATTTGTAAGCTGACAGTGACGGTTGTGAAGGTTTCTAAGAGGAGGGGAAGACTAGTTTTAGTAATAAATAAATTAAAAGGGAATCCTAGTTTGTGGTGGTATCACGTAAGCATGTCTATTTTTCTACTTTGTGTATATATATATATATATATATATATATATATATATATATATATATATATATATATATATATATATATATATAATCTATTAAGTTTTGTGCTTTATTTACTTTTATAATTTTTCATCTTTAATTCGTTTTCGCTCCAAACTTCTTCATATTTACACCAATTTACAATTCCCAATAAAATACACTATTGAGCGCAATTCATAAAATTCATGCTCAAAAGGGACAAATACAAATAATAAATATAAGAAAAATAATGAATAATATATATATATATATATATATATATATATATATATATATGACCTCCCATCAACACCCCAGATTTAATCTTATGTTCATGTTCGAGTAAACATTAAAGTTCATCTAAAAAAATCATACTAGGAATGCCACTACTTTGGTGTATATAAAGAATTAGGTCATATAGAAATTTCAAAACATCAAGTACAATTCATGCTCATTATGGAAGTCATTCAAGTAAACAACAAACCTCTGACATCATAACCCCAAGGAAGGACTTCGAACTCATCAAATTTAAGTTTTCTCACCTATTGTCATCAGAGAAAGCTAATAAAATCATCTATCTTTCATGAAACAAGTTCCCTCACAAGAAGAACTAGTTCTCACACTCAATTCAAAAGATTGAATACAATTTAAGGACTTACCATCGAAGAACAACTCTCATACTCACAAATAAAATTCACATGTATGCACAACTAACTATATGCTTGCCCATAATGTACATCTCCAATAATTAAACATGCTCTAATCGAATCAAATAGGACTTTAACGGGTTTAAATGTAGACTACGGGACGGGTAGGAATAGTATATTATAGGTACTTACACTTTCCTAAGCACTTTGCACTTTTACACTTCATCACACATTATTTTCTTCCCTTTATATTTAGTCATCTCTTGAACAATTATTTCACAAGTAATTCTCATCATCTCAAGCATGCTTCAATAATTAAATTTCCAAAATTATTATTATTATTATTATTATTATTATTATTATTATTATATTATTATTATTATTATTATTATTATTATTATTATTATTATTATTATTGTATTATATTATATTATAACAAATATGATATATAGCTACGAAATTATTAGCTACGACACCAAATTCGTCACTAATTATTCACTTTTAGTGATAAAATTTACTTTTCGTGCTTAAATATAGTACTTTTATTGACAAAACATAAGAATTCCTCGCAAAGTTTTGTCCACTAAAGTTTCCCACCAAAAAATTATTTGGCGTTATTTTATTAAGTAGCGTTAGCCACGAATTTAAAGTTATCGAGTGACACATTATTTCTTCACTAATAGTGTATGTTATTTATGACAAACTACGAATCAAATTCGTCACTAATTATTCGCTTTTAGTGAAAAATTTACTTTTCGTGCGTACACATATGAAACACATACTTTTAGTGACGAAAAATAAAAACCGTAGAAAAGTTTTGTCCACTAAGTATCCCACAAGAAAATTAATTGGCGTCATTTGTGAAATAGTGTTAGTCACGATCAGTGATATATTATTTCATCAATAATAATGTATCTAATTCATGACAAAATATTTTTTGTCTTATAATTTATTAAATTTTGGACAAAAAAATTTCATCTAAAAGAACATGTTGTTACAATATCGACAAATTAGAGTTCGTAGTTAAATATTATAAATTTTAGCTATGAAAATTTATATTTAATTATGACATTTATTTCGTCACTAATAATATAAATAATTGGTGAAAAATATTTTATTGTCTCTGATCAATCTATGATTTGGTGACAACAAAAATATTGTCACAAAATATGTAAGATTTTAAATAGCGACGACTTATAATTTGTAGTGAATAATTAAACTATTTGCTACAAAAAAATTAATAGATAAATACATTTTTTTTGCTACAATTATTCATAATTACAAGTGACAACTTCCAAACAGAATAATACAAGTGCTTCATAACAAGTAGACAGTGTTCATTCGTTAATTGGCAAGTAAAAATATTAAAACCAATGAATTCGGTCGATTTTGTAAAAACGAAAAAGTTCAATACATCAATTTTCTTAAATTACGCAACTATAAGATGCATCATTTGGAAAATACAATCCGGGTTATAAGTATTGTGAGTGGGCACGGTTCTACAACTAGATCACTTATATTTGTTGGTTTAGCACTTTTGTTTTTTATTTGATACACTTTCATTGATAAGCACGATAAAAAAATAAAAATCTCAAGTCTTTGTGCTAATTTTTGTGCATGTCTATTGATTTGTGATTGATAAACTACATAGATTAAGTCGATCTATTCGCTCTTGTCTATAAATATGTACATTTTTTATAGTAATTCCACATAGGTACGTAGAGTAACTATAAAAATATAACATCGACTCACATACTTAGACTTTGCAAATGTGCAATATATTTCATGAATTTCTATTAACTTTTCCATCAGTGTGAAAATTGAAGTAAACTAAAAAATGAAAGCACACACACAAAAAAAAGTGAACTAACGAGGATTTCAAATATATTATGACGAAGTACTATAGATATTTGTATCGATGTTCAACTTGAGACGATTATTCATTTTTTTAATAAAATCAAAAAGTTTACTTTTAAATAAGTTTATTATTGTACTGCATAATTTTTAAAATTTACAAAAATAAATAAATAAAATGACAAAATCATAATGAATATATTTAAAGATATTTCAGAAAATACACAGTTTAATCAGAATATTATTTACATTTGAATGAATTGTGGATGGTAAATTTCATGCATTTGTGTATGAGTATAAATAATCATATAATATATTGTTTCTGCAAAACTAAATTTGAACGAAGTGAATGAAGTATAAAATAAAACAAAAATGAACGACAAGAGAGAGTTGGTCTGATGGTAAGCACTCTTCACTTCCAATCTTAAGGTTGTGAGTTCGAGTCCCCAAGGCAGCGTAATGTGCGAGCTCCTGGCCAGGTTTTATAAAAATGATATATATATTTATAATGATAAATTTTATCATATATACATTTAAGAACAAAATAATTTTTTGTATATAAAATATAGTCATTAGTGACGAAATTAGATTTTGTTCAACTACGAAATACATATAACTTTACAGACAATTGATTTCATTACTGATTGAAGTAAAATAATTAGCGACGATATCATTTTGTTAGTAGTAATAACATTTTTAGTGACAAAGCATACTATTAACTATAAAAAAAAATATACTTTTTTACAACAAATAAATTTGTCACAAATGTTTAAGAATTTGGGGACAATTTTTCTTTTTATATTTAATATAATACTTTTAGCGATGAAGCACTAAATCATCTTTGTTTTAGTGACGACTAAATGACAAATTATTTTTCGTCTCACAAGATTTTTAATGACGAAATATGATTTATTAATGATGAAATTATTTGTCCCTGATAATCGAATTTTTTGTATTGTATTGTATTGTATTGTATCGTATCATATAGTATCGTATAATATCGTATTGTATTGTATCATATAGTATCGTATCGTATCATATCATATAGTATTGTATCGTATCGTATCGTATTGTATTGTATTGTATTGTATTGTATTGTATTGTATTGTATTGTTATTATATTGTATTGTATTGTATTTTATTATATTATATTATATTGTATTATATTATATTATATTATATTATATTATATTATATTATATTATATTATATTATATTATATTATATTATATTATTTTATATTATATTATATTATATTATATTATATCATATTATATTATAGGCTTAACCCATTGGTGGCCCCTTAAACTTGGTACAATCTTTCATTTAGACACCTTAACTGAGCAATGTTTATTTTAGACACCTCATGTAAGACTTCGTTGTGTCATTTTGGCACCTTTTTTATTATCAACAACAACATATAATGTGTGTGAATCACACTCGCCGATGACGTGTAAAGTGACCAATTAAATGACAACATTTGTCATTTGTGTCTGATGACATGTAAAGTGATCAATTAAATGACAACATTTGGTATTTGTGTCAAAAATAGTTTTAACATAATTGATATTGAGTAAATATAAAAACTGACCAATAAATTAATGACACGTGATATTTTCCCCAAATAAAATTAAGCCAACTAAAAGAAGCCTCCCACCCCACCCATGACCGTCTTCTCCAAAGCCTCCCACCCCTGACCGTCTTCTCCAAAGCTCCCTCCAAACCCACCCCCAGCCAATAGTGTTCTCCAAATCACCCCCGGCCCACAAACCCCGATTGCCTTCTTCAAATACACTTTCATCCTACCCACGATAATCTTCTTTAAAATCCAAAAAACAAAAAAATTCCCTTTCTCATTAAATTCTATTTAGGGGTCATTAAAATAGTCTTTGGCTCCATTGCTTTGCATTCTCCAAATTCCTTTTCCATTTTGCAGAAATTATCACCACCCACGCCAGCATATTGTGTTTCTTTGAATTTACTCCCTTTAAATTATTGAAATAAGCTTTTATTAATCTTTCTTAAATTTCACTTTGTCCTAAATATTAAATTTTTCATGAAAGAATTTTACGAATGAGTTTATTGTTAAATTTTAAAAATATTTTTCATCATTTTTGTGGAAAACATTCATTCACAATGAGAGAAATTTAATTTGGTCAAAATGGTGGCTGAAAATGGGGAAGAAGATGAAAAACATAATTAAAAATTAACTAAATAACCCTTTCACGCGCCTATCAATGAGTGTGCCACACTCATCATGCCATATAAGCAAAAGGTGCTAAAATGACACAACGAGATTCTATGTTAGGTGTCTATAATGAACATCGCTCAGTTAAGATGTCTAAGTGAAAGTTTGTGCCAAGTTTAAGGGGCCACCGATGGGTTAGGCCTATATTATATTATTATTCTTATCATCATCATCATCATCATCATCATCATCATCATCATCGTCATCATTATTATTATTCTCAAAGAGAGCACCATTTTCTTTTCTTTATATTTTTCTTCTCTTTTGTTTTTCAAATAACATTCTTTCAAAGAAGGCTTTTTATTAATTTGTAGCTATCATTGATTATCTTTCACACCCAACAATCCCTTTACTTCAGCATTAACAATTATAATAATTCTATGCTATACTGCTTAAGACTTACTCATTTGTCTTAAAGATAAATAAACTGAGAAATGTATGGAAACATTAACCTAGACAAAGAAGGCAACTCAAGTCTTAAAATTAACAATGGAAATAGAAAAGACTCCTCAAAACACTAGGATCTACAAAACCTCTGTATACTATGATAGACGACGGACAAGACCCAAGACTTCTTAACAAGACTAAAATATTAATGGACATTCTTCGAAAGCAAGGAAGATTACCAAAGAAAATCTGAAATTGTATTATAGAATTCATCCCTCGAGATTGAGAAATCAAGTTCTTGATGAGTTTCTGTCATGACCCAAACCATCGTGATTGGCACCCACAATATCTCTCTGGTGGGAGAACATAACTACAGACCAATTAAACAATCTAAACTACGAAAGCAGGATAAAATAAACTAAATACTTAAGTTATCATAAACTTCAAGGTTTAAACAACTAAATAATGCGTAAAATATGCCTAGAAACTGAAAGTCATTGGACCAAAACTCTACTAACGACAAGTCTAAAAACAAGGGGTACAACCCCAAAAACTAAACAACAAACCATAGTTTGAGTTCGAAAAGACTGGACTTAAACAAAAGAAAACTCAAGGAAGCCCGGAAGAACTAGATCACCCTTCAATTCGAAGTGATCACTGATCTCCTAAGTGAGGTCTATCAACAGTCGCGTGAAGATGCCTTGTACCCAACAAAAACAAGAACAAGTGCAAAATCAATACACAACCACAATGAACTGGTAGGATCACGCGGCTATCCCACTACTGTATCATAAATTAGCAATTACAACATTATAACACATGCATATTATCAAAATATTCAATACTATCATAAGAATCAACATCACAATTCACATGCTTCATCACATAGTTGATTCTCTCACAGAACCCAAAGTCAAACTGTTAGCATGCCAAAACGTGGCAATCTGATCCAAATTTTATGTCGGAACGTGGAAATCTGATACAAGGTAGTGTGACAGAACGTGGCAGCCTATCCCAATCACACATCACAATAACACATCAAGATTCACACGATTATCATTTGGTCACAATGCACATCAAGATTCTCTTTTACAAATCACATCGTAATTTATCTAGCCCCTGGCGTCTAATCTCATGATGATTTTCCTTTTACAACAAGTCCCACGACACTCAACTATTTACAACTTGCATAATTTAAACGACCAGGTCAACATATTGTACATATCAATGTTCAGGCACACTTTTATTATGCCCTTAATCACCTCATCATATTCACGCAATTAAAACTTGAAATTCGCAGTTAATTTAGACAAGTAGAAGCATGCGTTCAAAGTTTCCTAGATACAGTTCACATATAAGTCCAAATTTTTATTAAATTAGTTCGTTCCATAAACAACCATCACCCATGCCTTATACGATCGCTAAGGCCAGATACCAATTAGAACCTTCTCATTTTCAATTATCTTGCTTGTGTTCAATCTAGTTTACTCTTTTGAGATAGCAATTGGAATCGGAAGCTACCAATTGGACTCAACTCATACCACAAATGACAATAGTAGCTAGCCCCACCAAACTACTAATTTCAATCATATTACTTGGTCAAATTCTTAATTGCCTCAATCCTTAACTGATGGTAACCAGACCTTAGATAGAGAAAATTGATGCACCTTGCAATTGGTAAAATGGGTCGTATATTTGAGGAAATGACTACTTATTCCGAATGGTAACCCTACTCAACTGTCGGTAGTTTATTCACATCCTCTCTTGCTAGTGATGTATTACCACTTCTTTTACTCAAGTTCGGACCGTAGAGTGAAGGAGGAAAGATACCAATTCATATCAGCCAGATTGTAATGACCTGAAGTAACCCCTAAAAGTTAGAGTACTCTTAGAGTGCCACACGGCGTTGTGGACCTCTCAGAGGTCTAAGACAAGCCTCTTAGCATTCATTCATCGTATAAACATAAAAATATCCAAAACTTTAAAACTTTTCATAGCACATCATATGCTAGAACATTACATCATATATATATATATATATATATATATATATATAAAACTTCATAATACATAAGTAGACTCTAAGTCTCTTTGCCATCTTAACTCAACATCACAAGAGTAGATTAGGGACACGACCCTTAATAAAATAAAATAATATCTAAGCTGTTACATAATTGAAATAGGAACTTCACATAGGAAATCCTTGAATCATAAGGATCCCTTTTCCTTGTACTTGGGAGATATATCCAAGCTATTCACCTAGGATACATCCTCTAGCCATCACCACCTACACTTTGTGTAAAAAGATGAAGAATAATTATATTAGTACAAGAATGCACTAAGTATGACAACCATGCATTTAAAGAGGACATTTCATTTGAAATCATGCAACATGTCTTTTAGTAAACTTCATGAGCATAGGCACATATAAGCTCAATATAATTCACATACATCATATAGACATGGATACTACTCATTTTAACACATAAATCCATTTATCATACTTTGAGGTAGACTAGGCATAACATACTTAACAAGTCATAACACTTTCATTTATAACTAGACATAAGGCCTATACTTCTAGCATCACATAAGGACTCTTTTCTTTGCTACAACCTTAGTCATAACTCATTTAGTTCATATCATAGGTAAACCACCCTCATAACCCCATCACAAGCTTACTTGTGCAATGTACACATGGAGTCCCACACCCCCACATATACTAAGTCAACTTATTTAGAAGTCATAAGTGTAATTCACATGCATAGTCTTAATTCATATCTTGACATAACAAGGTCACTTAACATGCATTCATACAAGTCATACATAACATAAGTCTTTACTTCATGAGAAGCTCCAATCCTTTCCTTTCTTGAAGTCATCTAGTGCAATGCATAGGTAGGGTCCATAGTCTTCCCTATACTAAGTACACTTCTCAAGGAATTTGATTATAATTCATATTCTTATCTTAGTTCATTTCTTAAACTTCGGGATACATAGCCATAACCGATATAGAACATGTGAGCTACATGGAATCCGGTGTTCTACTCCCACACCGAAAAGAGAGGGTACTACTGGCCAAGGTAGGACCTTCATACAATAATAGCTATTCTAGTGGATCCACTAAGCTAAACCTACAGGGGCACGTAGTTGTGGAACTAAAAGATTGCTTCTAGAAACCTTGAGTTTCTAACGTGGAGGTTTCCATCGCATGAGACAACATCTAGGTTGAGAAGCCGGACTTACTAACGTGAAGGTTCTCTTTGTTGGAAGCCGGACTTACTAACATGAAGCTCCCACTCTCATTTGTAATGTTCACTCTGTGCGAAGCTTAAACTCCGTTTTTAAACATCATTAATCCTTTAGATAACATTAGTTCATAAGTATTAGTCTTTAGGGCTCATACATCATATAGCTCAAAGGTATCTATTAAGAGAATGTCCTTTCATCATAGAAACTACATTGTGTGAGAATGTCCTTTCACATAATTATATCATATTTAAACTATAGTCTAGTTTAGAGTACAATTGAGTAATACCTTTCAAGAGATCACTTAACATACATGCATGTGTGTGTGTACATATATGTGAGATCTACCTTCACATAAACACCTTTAGGCACACATGTTCATAACTTCATTAATCATATACTTTACATGCATAGAAACAGGTAATGATGCATAGGAGAACTTTCATTTCCTTATTCATCATGAATCTACCCTACTCATAGATATGCATGAAGTGTGTGTGTACATTGGTCAACATGATCACATAGTGGCTATCACATATCATTGAGGAAGCCACCCTCTAAAGATCACAACACATGTACAACACTCTTCAAGTCTCAAGTCATACACACATATATAGTATTAATGACTATAGACTACACACACACACATTACATCATAGGATACAAGAATATACTCAATCATTAGAATAGAAGACTCCTAGCCAACTTTGATCACACATTCATATAGGGTTCATATAGGTAAGGGTCATGCTACAAGGATATTCTTCATCATTAGACATATAGAACACAACTAACCCTAACATGATCATCACACATATACATATAGCACCATCCCCACCCCTAGGTCATACAACTGGTGTGGAAGACTATTCATATACTTCATATAACCTCAATTGGAAAATGATATTAGAATCAAGGCTAAATCCTTCAACATCCTAAACATAGAATCATCATATCAATTCATCTCAAATCAAATGCCTTCAAGGTCATGATCATATCACATAAACATGTACAAGAATGCAAACACAACCACCATAAGTGGACCATACCAATCAACACAATTTAATGTACATTCTAAGCTAATTAGAGGAAATAGATCAACTTACCAAATTTCCAAGATAATGATCATTTTTGATCATTCCTCCACAATTCATATTCAATTGATATAGATAGTAATAGCAATAAGCAATTCAATACAATCTAATCACAATTCTATAAACATGTAATTAAGATCACAAGACCCTGATCATAGGCCAATTTGAGAAATTAGGAGTATCATGGGTTCTTCATGAAATTGGATTGAAATTCATAATTAAAACATAAATGAAACATAAATCCATCATTAGAATGACTTTGAAATAAATTTGACAATGAACCCATGGGTAGATTGAAAATTGGGAATTTTGGTCTTTGAATCACTTTTGAAAATCATTGATTGAACTCCTTAGATGGTAGATTAAATAAGGATCAACGATTACCATACATTATTGATTGAAGACCCATGAAAAATTGGAGAAGAACCATAGAAATCCTGCCCCTAGCTTGAACTTGAGTTTTGGTCTCCAATAGAGGTTTTGGGGTTTTGGGAGAGAAGAAGATTCTGGATTTTGTATTTTCTTATTGGGTGTTGGAGTTTTGACTTGGGAAAGGGGTTAAATATGTCTTAAAAACAGTTTATAACCGCCTCCCAAATCACCCAAAACACCCCTATACTTATTTGGACTTTAAGACATGTCAAACTTAACTTAAATTTTTGGAATTATAGTCGAGGAGCAAGTCCGCGACGCAGAGCTGTTCCCCCCATGATTTTTGGAATTAATTCTTGGGGAAGTAGAGTCTGCGTTGTGTCCATGATGCAGACCAAAATTTTGGCCATGGTAGACCCTAGTCCACGACGCGGACCTACTTCATCTATAAGCAAAACCTTGCTGTCTTGGGCAACATGGTGGCCAAAGGATGGGTCCTCCTCAAAGACCCCTAGGGCGGTCCTTGGGAAGTTGTTCCCGGACATTTCGACCCTAAATAGTTTCATTTAGATGTTAGGGTCATCCCTACTGACTTTAGACTCCAAACAACACATATAACATGCCAAGACATATTAGAACACACTAGCACGTCTAAAGGCTAAATTTCGAACGTCTTGGACATTCTTGGACGTTTGACCTCCAAACCACTTTAAGTCAACTATACATGTTGTAAAACACTTTATTAACATGTTATTAACCTTTTAGACACATGTGAGGCTCTAGTTACCTTAGTTCATTTTGAGGGTCGTTACACAGATACCAATTGGATTCAAGTCATAGCACGAAGGAGTAGAAAGAATTGAATTTTTCCTAAAGTCCTATATTCTATGGAAGAAAAGTACGGACGTCTTTGTACCATTCTGCAAGACTTTACTAGATTCATTTTGGTACAACGAGATCAACGAACCTAGGCTCTAATATCACTTTTTCACAATCCAAACTATCGTGATTAGCACCCACACTAACTCTTTGATGAGAGAACCATAACTACAACCAAACTAAACAATCTAAACTATGGAAGCAGGTTAAATAAACTAAATAATTACGTTTTGATAAACTTCAAGATTTAAACAAGTAAAAATGGAGAAAATACGCCTAGAACCTAAAAGTCATTGTACCAAAACTCTACTAACGACAAGTCTAAGAACAAGGGTTACAACCCCAAAAATTAAACAACACCTTAACAATAGTCTGAGTCCGAAAAGAGTGGACCTAAAAAAAGAACTCAACGAAGCCCGGAAGAACTAGCTCACCCTTGAATTCGAAGCCATCACCGATCTCCAAAGCGAGGTCTGTTAACAATCGCATGAAGATGCCCTGAACTAAAGAAATAAAAGCAAGTGTATAATAAGTACACAACTACCGTGTAGTGGTGATGTACCGTGGTTTCACGGTATTTCTAATACTTTTTCCTTAAGTTTAGTGTGTGTCGAGAGCCTTTTTGTGTTGATTTTGATATAAGTTTCTCTTTGTTTGCAGAAAATCTGTCTAAGGAAGAACGCGGGAGTTTTTGAGAAAGAATTGCAGAAGAGACCACCTACGGAGCCTATGACGGTCCGTCGCGGCTGTGATGGTCCGTAGGTGGCATTGTAATGAAGGAAGAAGTTGCTGAAGGAAATTTGGGGAAGTCTGACCAAGTGTGGGATTACGGAAGTTCGTGATGGACCATCACAGCTACGACGGTCCGTCCTGCATGTTCGTCGTAATTATCAGAGAGTAATCCCAGTACCCAAAATTCCAAAGTTCAAGTGTTTTGGAACGAAGACCCTCGATGGGCCGTCATGCTTGCAACGGTCCGTCATACCTGTCCGTCGAGGGGAATGAAGAAAGCAACATGAGAAGATGTGAAGTATGGGACGACGGAGGCAATGACGGTCCGTCGTGTCCATGACGGTCCGTCACGTGGTCCGTCGACCCAGACGCGCTTGGACAGGTTTTTAGTAAATAGAATCCTTATTTGATTAGGTTTTTGTTTTTCTTATAAATAGTTGGAAAAACCTCATTTTTGGGGTTAGACTTTCTGGATAATTTTTAGTTTATAGTTCTTCGATTATATTATTAAACTCTCGATTTTGGGAATTAAGATAATTTTCCGGGAATTGATTGTTGTGGATTTCGTTGATTAATCAAGTTAAATTTTGGGAAATTATTCGTTTTCATAAAAGTAAGTACATGAACTCTTCCATTAACGATATGAATTGTGTAATTATGAACATGGGTAACTAAACCTCATATCTAGGGTTGTGGGAACCATGGGTGAATAACAAGGTAGTAATCTAACTTCAATAACAATTTCTAGAGTGGTGTCTTGCATGAATTGATAATTCTTTCGTTTAGAATTCTTTTTAACGGTGGCCAACGTTAGAACTCGCCTTAATGCTACTTGCCGGACCAAGGAGGTAGATAATAGGAAAAGAATTATCGACATAGATTTAGTGTATATTATCTAATAGACTAGTATTGGTTGGTACGAGTTAATAGCTTAGTCAAATACCGAATACGATGTTTAATATGAGGTAAAGATAAGGGTTAGTATAGCAACACACGTAGCCGGACCAAGGTGCGAAGTGAAATTTTCTAGATGCCGGACCAAGGATTTAGAGATACATAACTTATCACTTTACATGCAAGATATCAGGATAGAACTGTTAAAGTTAGATTTACCAAGTTAGGAACCTGTGGGGAACACTAAAACCCTAGTTACTTTTACAATTTGATTAAACTTCGAAAGTTGAATTTGTTAGTTGTTCGATCTTATTTAGTTAATCATTTTCATTAATTTAGAATTAAAACCCCCCTTTTTGTCTTTTAGTTTTTTTTGGAAAACAGTTGGCTAAATAATAGTAATAATAAAATAAAGTTAAGTCTGAACTATTTTCCTTGTGGGATCGATCCCAACCTCATTAGTTGGGTTCTTTACTTGATACGACCGCTTTACTTCTTATTTGAGAAGTAAGTTTGAGCGTATCAAATTTTGGCGCCGCTGCCGGGGAAAGTAGCTTTTAGATTAACTTAAATTTATTACTAAAATTTAGTCAATATTTTCCTGATTTTACTTTTTCTGTTGTTTTTGATTTTTGCTAGGTTTGACGTCCTTGTATGCCAAATACACGAAGACGAAGAGAACCCTTGTTTCCCTACGATCACGAGTTAGAGCGTACACTACGAAGAATGAATCGAAACTTGGGTATAAATGATGATGATCCAAACCTCAACATCCCAGCTCCGGTTGATGCTCATGGTCGATTATTACCTGATGATCTTGATCTAGGTGCACAAAGGGGACAAAATCCTGCACCACGTCCTCAAGAATACTACAGAGGCTATGACAATATTGCAGATTCTGATGGGCCACTTGTCTTGCCCCCTCTACCAGAAGGTCACACCTTTGTAGTCACTAGTAGTCTAATGCAAATGCTCACAGCTAGAGGTTTGTTTTTCAGGACTACCGTCTGAGGACCCACTTGCCCATATAGCTAAGGTGAGGGCAGTGTGTAAAAGCATTGTAGGGAGGCCTGATTTGAATTTGGATGTAATAGGGCTAAGAGTATTTCCTCTCTCACTGACGGGAGAGGCTGCCATTTGGTTCACTAAGCTCCCTTATAACTCAATTTTCACTTGGAACCAACTGAGGGACGTTTTCTTAGCACGTTACTATCCGGTCTCCAAGAAACTAAATCACAAAGACAGAGTTAACAACTTTGTGGCACTACCAGGAGAGTCAGTTAGTAGTTCTTGGGATAGGTTCACTTCATTTCTGCGAAGTGTCCCCAATCACCGCATAGATGATGAGTCACTGAAAGAATACTTCTACCGGGGACAGGATGATAATAATAAAGCGGTATTGGATACTATAGTAGGTGGTTCTTATGGGGAGTGTCCCTATGCTGAAATTGCCGAAAAATTAGAGAAAATCTCCCGGAATAATAAAGCATGGAGTACTAGGAAGACAGATACTGGGAGAAATACTTTTGCAGTGCAATCCACACACAATCCAGCCACAGATGAGATTCGTGAAGAGATGGCACAGATGAGAACTGAGCTTGGGTTAGTGTTAAAACATGTCACTAGGGGTGCAGAAAAGATAAACGCAGTGAACTACTTGTCTAAACCACCACCACCAACTGATGAATATTATTATGAGGAAGATTCTTATACAGTAAATGATCAGACGGGGGGTTCCGACCAAATGCCCAAGGCTCCAATCAGGAGAATTGGCGCCAAGGTCAAGGAAATTAAGGTCGAAACTATGGTAACTACAACCGCGAGGGTAATTATGTTCGTGATGGAAATTACAACCACGACAACAACTTCAACAGGGGTAACTTTGGTAACAGAAATGAGAGGAGTGGGCCCTATGTTCCTCCTCAAAATCGTGAAGTTGCTCCTAGGGATGGTGGAGGTAGTATGGCGCGAGTTGAGGATATGTTGCACAAGATGATGAGGAGGTTCGATGCTAGTGATGAGCACACCAAAGAGTTAAGAAGTGATGTAGCAGGTATTGGACAGAAAGTTGATACACATGCCATATCAATCAAGCAGCTTGAATTGCAAATGGCTCAATTATCTGCAACTGTGAACACATGGCAACCGGGCACTCTTCCTAGCAACACTGTCCAAAATCCGAAAAATGATGGACACTGTATGGCAATTACTACTCGTGGTGGTAAACAAATTATTGACCCACCTATGCCGTCTATTGTGGAAAAGGTGATGAAAGATAATGATGAAGTGGTAGAGGTTAGTGATGAAGTAGAAGATAACACTGAGAAAGTTGCTGAAGTGCCTAAAAAGGTAACTCCCATGCCTAGACCTCCACCCCCCTTTCCTCAAAGATTAGTGATAAAGACCGAGGATGGCAAATATCGGCGCTTTATAACAATGTTGAAGCAACTTTCTATCAATGTTCCTTTGGTAGAAGCTCTTGAACAAATGCACGGTTATGCCAAGTTTATGAAAGATTTGGTTACAAAGAAAAGATCGGTCACTTTTGAGGATGATGACAGAATGCAGCATTGTAGTGCTATTGCTACAAGGTCTTTAGTGCAAAAGAAAGAAGATCCGGGTGCATTTACTATTCCCTGTACAATCGGGTTATTACATTTTGCGAAAGTATTATGTGATCTGGGGGCAAGCATAAATCTCATGCCCCTCTCGATTTACAATAAGTTGGGTTTGGGTGACCCAAAGCCCACTGCGATGCGGCTACTGATGGACGATCGAACAGTAAAAAGGCCTATAGGGATACTCCATGATGTGCTAGTAAAAGTGGAGTCATTCATATTTCCAGCAGATTTTGTCATTCTTGATTGTGAAGTCGATTTTGAGGTGCCTATTATTCTTGGGAGGCCATTCCTTGCTACGGGTAGAGCTTTAGTTGATATGGAAAAAGGGCAGATGAAATTTCGGTTGAACAATGAAGAAGTGACTTTCAACATTTGTAGGTCCATGCGGCAGAGTGGTGAGCTGCAATTGGTATCTGCCATATCCTACAAAGTTGGTGAATCATCCAAGACACAAATAGAAGAACGGCTAGGTGTAGAAGCACTGGCGGTAGTGATAATGAATCTTGATAATGAAGGCATTGAATAATATATGTCATTAGTCGCTGCCCTTGATCGTGGTAATGTCCGGTTTAAACCGAAGAAATATGAGCTAGACATGAAGAATCGCGAGTCTCCACCCGCTAAACCATCCATAGAGGAGGCTCCAAAGCTAGAACTAAAAGCTCTCCCACCTCATCTAAGGTATGAATTCTTAGGAAACGGTGACACATTACCAGTAATAATTGCATCAGATCTAAACGAATAACAAGTTGAGAGTTTGGTCAAAGTGCTAAAAAGGTTCAAAAGAGCTATTGGGTGGACCATTGCGGACATTATTCGGATCCCTCCTGGTACTTGTTCTCATGAAATCCAACTCATGCCCGATCATAAGCCAAGTATTGAGCACCAGAGATGCTTAAATCCACCTATGCAAGAGGTCGTGAAGAAGGAAATCATAAAGTGGTTGGATACAGGAGTAATTTATCCAATCGCCGATAGTAGTTGGGTATGCCCTGTTCAGTGTGTACCTAAGAAAGGGGGAATGACTGTGGTCCCCAATGAAAAAAATGAACTGGTTCCAATGAGGCCGGTGACTGGATGGAGGGTGTGTATGGATTACCGGAAATTAAATGCATGGACCGAAAAGGACCATTTTCCCATGCCCTTCATGGATCAGATGTTGGATAGACTCGTCGGAAAAGGGTGGTACTATTTTCTTGATGGTTATTCAGGTTATAATCAAATCTCTATTGCACCAGAAGATCAAGAGAAGACCACTTTTACCTGTCCATATGGGACCTTTGCGTTCAAGAGAATGCCGTTTGGGTTGTGCAATGCACCCGCCACATTTCAGAGATGTATGATGTCTATATTCTCCGACATGGTGGAAGATACTATTGAGGTCTTTATGGATGATTTTTCAGTGGTTGGTGAATATTTCGAGCATTGTTTGAGCCATTTGTCTGAGGTTCTTAAGAGATGTGAAGATTGCAATTTAGTTCTCAATTGGGAAAAATGCCACTTCATGGTCAAAGAAGGTGTTGTTTTGGGCCATCGTATTTCAGAAAAGGGCATAGAAGTTGATCAAGCCAAAGTCGAGGTGATAGAGAAACTTCCTCCACCTATCTCTATAAAAGGTGTGAGAAGCTTTCTTGGGCATGCAGGTTTTTACAGGAGATTCATCAAAGATTTCTCGAAAATTGCACATCCATTGTACAAACTGTTGGAGAAAGATTGTAAGTTTTCTTTTGATGAATCCTGTCTGAAAGCATTCGGCGATCTCAAAGAAAAACTGGTATCTGCACCTATCATTATTTCTCCAGATTGGAACAGTCCATTTGAGGTAATGTGTGATGCGAGTGGGGTTGCCCTTGGTGTGGTATTGGGACAAAGAAGGGACAAAATCCTTCATCCCATTTACTATGCTAGTAAAGCCCTCAATGAAGCTCAGAATAACTATACAGTCACTGAACAAGAGCTCCTTGCCGTAGTATTTGCTTTTGAAAAATTTCGCTCCTATTTGCTAGGTACTAGAGTCATAGTGCATACTGACCATTCAGCCCTGAGATATTTGATGGCGAAGAAGGACGCGAAACCAAGGTTAATTCGTTGGGTATTACTACTGCAAGAATTTGACTTTGAGGTAAGGGATAGAAAAGGGACCGAAAATCAAGTTGCTGATCACTTGTCCCGTTTAGAAGATGAAGCTATGAGAGAGTTGGGGGATAAGACTGATATTGATGACACGTTCCCCGATGAGCATGTATTGGCTGCCTCACAAGACCTGATTCCGTGGTTTGCAAATTTTGCGAACTACCTAGCTAGTGATCTTGTTCCATCGGACTTGTCTTTTCATCAAAGGAAAAAGTTCATGTACGATGTGAAGAAATTCTTTTGGGATGAACCATACTTATACAGGAGTTGTGCTGACGGGCTTATTCAGCGTTGTGTGCCAGAAGTCGAGATGTTGAGTATTTTAGAGGCATGCCATTCCTCACCCTTTGGTGGACATCATAGTGGTGTCCGGACTGCTCACAAGATCTTACAAAGTGGTTACTATTGGCCAACTATTCATCAAGATGCTCATGAGTTCGCCAAAGCATGTGATAGATGTCAAAGAGATGGCGGCATTTCAAGAAAGCAAGAGCTCCCTCTAAACCCCATTCTTGTAATTGAGTTATTTGATGTTTGGGGTATTGACTTTATGGGTTCGTTTGTGAGTTCTCATGGAATGAAGTATATTTTAGTAGCAGTGGATTATGTATCCAAGTGGGTGGAAGCTATCGCCCTCGCAAACAATGAAGGGAAGAGTGTCACTGCATTCTTGAAAAAGATTATATTTTCTCGATTTGGTACCCCACGGGCAATTATTAGTGATGGGGGATCCCACTTTTGCAACAAATTGTTCAAGGGATTATTGGAGAAATATGGGGTTCGCCATAATGTGGCCACTCCTTACCATCCTCAAACTAGTGGGCAAGTTGAAGTATCAAATAGGGAAATCAAACAGATTTTGTCGAAAACGGTGAACGCTAGTAGAACAGATTGGTCAAGGAGGCTTGATGATGCTCTTTGGGCTTACCGGACAGCGTATAAGACTCCCATAGGTATGTCCCCATACCAACTAGTATATGGGAAAGCATGTCATCTTCCGGTTGAATTAGAGCATAAAGCCATGTGGGATATGAAGAAGCTAAAAATGGACTGGAACGAAGCTGCAGAACAACGATTAAATGGGTTAAATGAACTCGATGAATTTCGCCTTAAGGCTTATGAAAGCTCAGCCCTCTACAAAGAGAAGATGAAGAAGTACCATGACCTAAAAATCGAGAAACGAGAGTTTATGATTGGGGATTCGGTGCTCTTATTCAACTCTAGATTGCGCTTGTTTCCGGGCAAGCTAAAGTCTAAATGGACTGGACCGTATTTGATCACCAAATTATTCCCTCATGGAGCAGTTGAGTTGGAAAACAAGGAAGGTGTGCGGTTTAAGGTGAACGGACAACGTCTCAAAATCTATGTTGGTCATGCGGAATCGGCGAATGAGGTGGTTGAGGCATATAATCTTGATGAAGTCTGAGTAATCAAGTGTCCTTAGTCGTGCCGCGACGTTAAATCAGGCGCTGGTTGGGAGGCAACCCAATAGTTATCATCTAACCACTTTTATAGTTTTTTTTCTCTTTCTAGTAACAGTAGCATTTTCTATTAATGGGTTGTAAATTTTGAGGTAGCACATCTTCAGGAAGTTCTGTAGATAAGTTACTCTACATCAGTCACTGACGGATACATCGACGGACCGTCGCATGACTCCGTCGTACCGGGTACGCTCTCTTGTATTTTTGAAGAATTAGGGCACAGGCGACAGACCGTGGGACGGACCGTCACAACTGCGATGGACCATCATCGGGGTTTCGTTACGCTATTACCCGGCTACCCGACCCGACCCAGCTAAAGAATTTTAAAAGTTTAAAATGTTTTAACCCCACCCCACCCCTTCATTATCCGTTTCATTTAATCTTCCCTCCATTTTCTCCCCTTCCAACTTCACTCTCTTCCCAAATTCCCCATCTTCTCCCATTTTTCATCCCAAAATTATCCCTCTTGGTCGGAATCTGCTGCAGTGAGTCTTAGTCTTCTAACTTGAGTGCCATAAATTGTGCATTGTTGTCTCCTCTTCCAAGGTATGTATTCCTGAAACTCTACCCTTTACTATTTTTGGTTGTTTTACTGTTTTTCCCTATAAATTGCATATGGGTTTCTGTTTTTGCCTAGATATTATCTAACTTAGGTCTTTAATTCCACAAAATGCCTGGACAATACTAGAGAAATTAGGGCTTTAAACTTACCAATTTGATAGGGCTTTAAACTTGTCCATTAGGGTTCTAATCTGTATTAGAACATTGTTGGGTTGTCGTTTCGACTCACATGGGGTAAATTTGGCACCCCTCAGTTCTGTCTCTGTTTGACAGCACCACAACCCGATGACGGACCGTCATACCCACGACGGTCCGTCCTGCACAACCGTCGTGACGGTCAGATACCCCTATCCTAAGGGTCTCAACACTTTTTCTAAGCGTCCACTGACGGACACATGTGATGGACCGTCATACCCACGACGGTCCATCCTGGACAACTGTTATGACGGTCAGAGACCCCTGTCCTAAGGGTCTCAACACTTTTTCTAAGTGTCCACTGACGGACACATGTAACGGACCGTCATACCCACGACGGTCCGTCCTGCACAACCGTTGTGACAGTCAGAGACCCCTGTCCTAAGGGTCTCAACACTTTTTCAAAGTGTCCACTGACAGACACATGTGACGGACCATCATACCCACGACGGTCCGTCCTGCACAACCGTTGTGACGGTCAGAGACCCCTGTCCTAAGGGTCTCGACAATTTTTCTAAGTGTCCACTGACGGACACATGTGACGGACCATCATACCCACGACGGTCCGTCCTGCACAACCGTTGTGACGGTCCGAGACCCCTGTCCTAAGGGTCTCAACACTTTTTCTAAGTGTCCACTGACGGACACATGTGACAGACCATCATACCCACGACGGTCCGTCCTGCACAATCGTCGTGACGGTCAGAGACCCCTGTCCTAAGGGTCTCAACTCTTTTTCTAAGTGTCCACTGACGGACACATATGACGGACCGCCATACCCACGACGGTCCGTCCTGCATAACCGTCGTATCTGTCTGAGACTTTCCCTCTGATACTTTATATTGCCAAGTATTACATGACGGACTGCATGACGGTCCGTCATATGCACGACGGGCCATCACCAGGTCCGTCGTGCCCTACTGCTACTTCAGAGCTGTTATCACTGGTTTGAGTTTCTCTGTATTATTGTCTCAATTTTTAATTTCTTCTTGTGTCATGTTTCATCCTTCAAGTACTAATGATGATTCGTTACAGGTACTACCTATCATGGCACCTAAACAAGATCGCGTTTACACACGTGGGCGTTCTAAATCTGTCGCCCCGTGTGCCCGATTGGTGATAGGCTCTGATGATGAGCATGATCCAGAATACGTGCCCCCAGGCACTGCTACTCCATCACGAGCTCCACGTGTACCGCGAGTCACGCCCAAGAAGGTGGCGCCCGGCGTAGTCACTGCCTCCCAGTCTGATGAGGAGCGCAGACTGACCGGCACTCCTTCTGGGTCAGCTGCCCAAGACGAAGGAGCATCTGGCTACTTAGGAGTTTCGTGGTCAGAAGAAGCCTCTGGGTCTGCAGAAGCCTCTTCCCCTACCACAGCTACACAGTCTGCTTCAGATAATGAGGCTGACAGCACTGACTCCACCCCTGGCTCACCAACAGGAGTCCCTGCCCCGGTTGCCGATCAGCCCAACCGGTGGTGTGTTGACGGGCAATACAAAGTATACTTATACGCCAAGATTCTCAATAACAAAGGCGTCATGACACGGACTCTTACACTGGAGAGGCGGGTCCTCACGAGAAGTCTCCCCACCATGCCAGATATTCACACCCTCTTCACCAGACACCGGCTAGAGTGGACGGCTCGTTCTTTGGGTCGCTACAGTGAGGAGCTAGTCCGCGAGTTCTATGCCTCTTATGTGGCTACTCTTCGCTCACAGATCGATAGGCGGTCTGCCCCCGCCAAACAGGCCCCACTTCAGCACGTCCGAGTACGCGGCATCCAGGTTGACATCTCCCTACCAGCCATCCGCCGATATCTGTACGGCACAGATTCTGACTCCACGAGCACACCTCTCACCGCTGAGTTTGATTACCGGTGGCAAATTGTTAAAGAGGGCCGGTTCTTACGCGAGCCTTCACTGAGAGAGACCACCAAGAGGTGGATGGCACTGCACCTATCTATTGATGGAGAGGCTGCGGATTGGGTGATGGAGCCGAAGGGGGCCATCAGGAAGGCCAACTTGACCTTTACGGCCAAGTTTCTCTGGTTGATCGTCTGCCATTGTCTCTCCCCCACTGCTGCGGATAACATAGTCACCTGGGATCGTGCAGTGCTGATGGCTGCAATGATGGCAGGGTTCGAGGTCGATTTCGCTTGGCTTCTCCAAGCGGTCATGCACGAGAGAGCCTTCAAGGTCACCACGACTTACCCTTTCCCTTGCATGATTTTCTCTTTGTGCAGATCAGCAGGTGTGCCCATTTGGCACATTGACTAGCTCAAGACCCCGCCAGGAAATGTTGACATCGGCCTCATCAGGGATGAGGCCAATGAGTTGGCCCCATGCAGAGGGCCCCGTCCAGAGGTGGCCCCATTTGGTGAGAACCTGGCCGACACCGTAGAGCATGCTCATGATGCTTTCTGTGCTGCTTCTGCACACACTGACACTACTCCGGTCGAGTCTATCCCGGGTAGTAGCACTACCCCGAGCTCCTCTCGCTCGGCTCCTTCTGCCACTCTGGTCCCACTTGCTCGGGTCGAGAAACTTGAGGCACAGATGGCTACTCTTCTGCATCACATCCATCCGTGGATGCAGAAGACTATTGCTGAGGCAGAGGAGCGCATGGAGCGCAAGATGGTACAGCACACAGAGAGGCAGATCGCCGAGGTACACCAGCGCTTAGACGCATTTGAATTACGAGTACTAGCCCAACCAGCCCCTCTGGTGGACATGTCGACCCTCCACGCTGCGGTTGCGAGTCTGTCTTGATATGATTTTAGAGGCGAGGGTGCCCGAGTCTGAGGCCCCTTCTGTGGAGCCTGCCGATGACACCGTGATGGCTGCCCTATTTACCACTTCTGATGTTCCACCACCTCCCCCACGAGAGCATGTCAAGAAACGCAGGGGTCGAGAGGAGGTTGAGGCTAGGGCGAGGAAAAAGGAGCGATGTGAGATGGAATCTGCGAGGAAAGCCTCGATTGCCGATGAGGAGGCCCGTAGGTTGAGGGCTGTAGAAGTAGCTGCCGGGGCGTCTAGCTCCAAAATTGTAGATTCTGTGGGAGGCACTACTGATGGTGCTGTGGATGCTGAGGACATTACTGAGGATGTCCAGACTACGCAGGGAGCGGGTTCCGGGGAACCGGACCTACCAGCTTGCTGATCACCGGCGCTTAGCGCCTCAGGTTTGCTTCACTTACCCTTTTACGTAGTTTAACTTTTCTATGCATTGGGGACAATTGCATATTTTTTTTTGTAGGGGGTGGGGTAAATGGAAAGTGAACGCTTGGGTGAATTCTGAGTAGCCCAAGTTCACAATCCTCTTTTGGGGTTTTCTTGCCTGTGTTCTTTTTTCCCAAAAGACTGATTACTTTTATTGTTTAACCGGCATGTCATATCTTATGTACACAGTATAAATCTGAAGCATGATGGCTAATATAAATGTGATATCTCGATAATCATTTGCATGACTAGGCATAGTAAGTGATAATTGTGTGGTTTGAAACATGAAACAAGGATACACTTCTACATGATCCTGAATCTAAGATTTGAACTAGGTGTCTAATATTCTGGGAATGCAAGGAATGTCATGTGAGTGTGAGGTGAATTCGAATGACCACCATTAATACTGAGCTAGAACTTGCCTGGTTAGTCCTACTAAAAGTGAGTCAAAACAATCACTTAGGAAAGGATCATAGGCCCTTGTTCGAAATAGTCAATCTTGAGCCTAAAAATAACAGAAAACCAAATTAAGTTAATCCCTTTTTGATCCAAATGAATTGAGCCTAAACTAGATCTTTCTTTTTTACCCCAAATGATCTTTTCTGGGAACAATGTGTTGGCCCTGGTCCCTCCTTGGACATGTGCACCTCAGTTTATGCCAAAAGCATAAGTTGAGGGTGGCTAATGTAGAAAGCAACCTTATTTTGGCCCTGACCCAACCATGGGTATTGTGAACCTTGACTCATGGCAAAATCATGAGTTGAGGGTGGCTGCTATAAGGAAAACCACGGAAAGTGGGGTTGAAAGAATGAAGAGAAAGGAAGAATAAAACAGAAGTGACTAAAAAAAAAAATATATAATAAAAAGCAAAATAAACACAAGAAAAGAGAAGAGTCACTTACACATAAGGATAAGAAAGGGAAAACATGCAAAGTGAAAAGAAAATTGAGTAATAGGGCGAAATAAGAATGATAAAAAGGAGGTTTGCTTAGATGATATGTCAAGGAGGGCAACAAGTCACTAAAGTATACCTAAATACACCCTACCTGACCCTGAGCCTATGTTACAATCTAAAAAAAGTCCTATTGTGATCCTAAGTGCGTATGAGGAACTTGAAGTAGTGAAAATAAGGGCAAGCCTATGGCAATATGTATAAATGAGTGGTGAATTTGTTCTGAGAGTGAGTGTCAAAACGTGATCCTTATACTCAAACTAAAATCATTGTGTGAAAAATGAGGATGTTATTTGAAGTGAGGACAGGAGTTGTAATACTAGAAATATTAGCATCTCAGTGAGAAATTGAAGAGGATAGGCATCATTACGTAGTAAATCTGGGTTATGGTTTGATTCTACACAAATCATTGCCTAATAGTGAGACCATGCATGAACATAATGAGAATAATCGAGATTGATAGCCAAATGATTGCGGAAGTTAAAATATGGATACTTTTTTACAAAGAATTTGTAATGAGTCATAGTGCGTCGCTTGAGGACAAACAACGAATTTAAGTTGAGGGTGTTGATGTACCGTGGTTTCACGGTATTTCTATTACTTTTTCCTTAAGTTTAGTGTGTGTCGAGAGCCTTTTTGTGTTGATTTTGATATAAGTTTCTCTTTGTTTGCAGAAAATCTGTCTAAGGAAGAACGCGGGAGTTTTTGAGAAAGAATTGCAGAAGAGACCACCTACGGAGCCTATGACGGTCCGTCGCGGCTATGACGGTCCGTAGGTGGCATCGTAGTGAAGGAAGAAGTTGCTGAAGGAAATTTGGGGAAGTCTGACCAAGTGTGGGATTACGGAAGTTCGTGACGGACCGTCACAGCTACGACGGTCTGTCCTGCATGTTCGTCGTAATTATCAGAGAGTAATCCCAGTACCCAAAATTCCAAAGTTCAAGTGTTTTGGAACGAAGACCCTCGACGGTCCGTCATGCTTGCAACGGTCCGTCATACCTGTCCGTCGAGGGGAATGAAGAAAGCAACATGAGAAGATGTGAAGTATGGGACGACGGATGCTATGACGGTCCGTCGTGTCCATGACGGTCCGTCGACCCAGACGCGCTTGGACAGATTTTTAGTAAATAGAATCCTTATTTGATTAGGTTTTTGTTTTTCTTATAAATAGTTGGAAAAACCTCATTTTTGGGGTTAGACTTTCTGTATAATTTTTAGTTTATAGTTCTTCGATTATATTATTAAACTCTCGATTTTGGGAATTAAGATATTTTCCGGGAATTGATTGTTGTGGATTTCGTTGATTAATCAAGTTAAATTCTGGGAAATTATTCGTTTTCATAAAAGTAAGTACATGAACTCTTCCATTAATGATATGAATTGTGTAATTACGAACATGGGTAACTAAACCTCATAGCTAGGGTTGTGGGAACCATGGGTGAATAACAAGGTAGTAATCTAACTTCAATAACAATTTCTAGAGTGGTGTCTTGAATGTATTGATAATTCTTTCGTTTAGAATTCTTTTTAACAGTGGCCAACGTTAGAACTCGCCTTAATGCTACTTGCCGGACCAAGGAGGTAGATAATAGGAAAAGAATTATCGAAATAGATTTAGTGTATATTATCTAATAGACTAGTATTGGTTGGTACGAGTTAATAGCTTAGTCAAATACCGAATACGATGTTTAATATGAGGTAAAGATAAGGGTTAGTATAGCAACACACGTAGCCGGACCAAGGTGCGAAGTGAAATTTTCTAGATGCCGGACCAAGGATTTAGAGATACATAACTTATCACTTTACATGCAAGATATCAGGATAGAACTGTTAAAGTTAGATTTACCAAGTTAGCAACCTGTGGGGAACACTAAAACCCTAGTTACTTTTACAATTTGATTAAACTTCGAAAGTTGAATTTGTTAGTTGTTCGATCTTATTTAGTTAATCATTTTCATTAATTTAGAATTAAAAACCCCCTTTTTGTCTTTTAGTTTTTTTTGGAAAACAGTTGGCTAAATAATAGTAATAATAAAATAAAGTTAAGTCTGAACTATTTTCCTTGTGGGATCGATCCCAACCTCATTAGTTGGGTTCTTTACTTGATACGACCGCTTTACTTCTTATTTGAGAAGTAAGTTTGAGCGTATCAAGTGGTAGGATCACGTGGCTATCCTGCTAGTGTAACATAAACAAACAATTACAAAATTATTACATATGCAGAAATATCAACATATTCAACACTATCATAAGAATCAATATCACAATTCATATGCTTCATCACATAGTTAGTCCTTTCACGGAACTCGAAGTCAAACTGTTAGCATATCAGAACTTGGAAATCTGATATAATTTTTATGCCGGAACATGGAAACTGATCTTAGTTAGCATGCCGAAATGTGGCAATCCAATCCAAGTTAGTCTGCCGAAACGTGGCAGCCGATCCCAATAACGCATCACAATAACACATCAAGATCAACCATTCAATTATGATTTCATGGTATCGATATTTATATATCACCTTTCAATATATATGATCAATATTGCAACATTCATACATATACAAGTATCACAACAAAGCAAATCAAGTGTATATCACAGAATCATAGAATCACAACAATCACCTGCCTCGAATCCAAGCTTGAATCCGCAAATACAATTGGATCTTCCTTTTCTTGATTTTTTCCTATTGTTGTAGGTCTGCAACAATTAATATACACAAGGGTCAACAATAAAAGGTCTAATTATTTGAATTATAACAACCCAATAACCCTAGACCAAACCTAAGATTCCAATACCCAAATTAGGGCTTTTCCCACTATAAATCTTAGATAAACAAAACCCTTCCCCGTCGATAACAACCAAAGAAATTAGGTTATGTGGATCAAAAAATGGATTAGGGTAGTTAATACCTTACCTTTAGCCTCATAAATGCTGAAAAACTGTTAAAAACTCGTCTGGGGTCGCCTCCTTAGCCCTATAAGTTGAAAAATACCATATAGGGTCGCTTTAGGGTTTATTAGAGACTTTATATAGCATATGGCCATCTACAGCGCACCCATACCTCTGCGGTGGCATTGCTCTAGCTGCCAGAATCACACTCTAGCAGCCCCGATGGAGGCAGAATGTACCCCTTCACGAAAATATCATTTTCAGGAGTTCTACTCGTCCAAATTTGGTTTTGAAAAGTGGTTGTAACACCTCTAAAATGACATAGGTGAAACTAGAGCCTAATACTTGTGTCTTAGTTTTTTGAAGTCCTAAAATGGGTTATAATGAGTTTAGGAGGCAGTGGTTAAAGTTTCATGAAGTTTGGAGGTCAAACGTTTAAGAACGTCCATGAAGTTCGAAAGGTTTGCCTTGAAATGACCTTGTGTGTCTTAGTATGTTTCGTCAAGTTTTACGTTTTCGTTTTGGATGAAATTGATTTGAGAGGTCCAAAAATCATATACGAACATATTCATGTTTGAAACGTTTGGGCCAAAGTCCCCAAGGACCAACCAAGAGTCCTTGAGGAAGGACCCATCTTGGTGACCAAAACTGCCTAAAGCAGTCCCACCAACGGAGGCAATCGACTCCCAGTAGGCTAGTCGATGCCCCGTAGGTGGAGGGCGTCGATGGGGACTTAGGTTTGGGAGCTTGTCCTTCGAAAGTCAATCCTATGAACCAAACCACTGACCAGTAGGACGGTCCATTGGTTGGGTGACGGGGCGTAGGTGACCAACCGTCGATGGTGGTCTGCACCTGCACGCTGCTCACTGTAAAGTGAAGGGGTGAATTGGTAAATTCACCCCACTTACAAATAAAGGTTTGGGAGGTTTACTAGGGGTGTTTTGGGTATTTTAAGTGGGTTTATAAGTCATAAACACCCAAATGAATTCATTATTCCAAATCAAAGCCCAAAATCTCTAAGAAATTCTCTAGAACTCCATTGAAGTCAAAACTCAAGATAGAGCTTGGATTGAAGATTGGTTGGTGATTCTTCATCAATTCTTCATCAAATTCGTGGTCTAGCATCAATTGAGGTATGGTTTTCATCCTTGAAACTCTTTTCTTCAAGGAGCCAAACTTCAAAGTGATTTCCAAAGTCTTTCAAAGATGAACTTGTCCAATTTTGATATCTATCCACGGGTTCTTGCATAAAACGTTTTGAATCATTATATATTGATTCAATTGATGTTAATTAGATAATTTTAACCTAATTACTCTATGAACCCATGTAATTCATGAACCCTAATTTTTTACTACTTTGTGGGTGACTTGATTATGTCTTTATGCTATTGAATTCTTATGTAGTTTAATTAGGGCTACTGATTATGCTAGAATCATGTTAGAATTGTTAGTATGCTGCCCTAAATTCATAAATCCATGTTTATTTATCTTTGATTCATTGTCTATTATAAGTATTGAGTTAAATTGGTGATCATGGCCATGGGTAAGGGCCTTTAGGTATTGTGTTGGATAATTTATATAGATTGAAGTGGTGAGAGTGAATTGGTGGTACGCTTCCCTAATTCTCTTTATATTATGTAATTTAAGTCTTGAATTATGTTGTGATTGGTATGGTCCACTTATGGTGGCTGTGCTATGTGCTTTACTTGTGAATTATGTGGCCTCGTCAGCGTTACTTTATGAATTATGATGATCATACCCTTGTTGGCATTACTTGATCTTTTATGATGATTTGTGTAGTGATTTATTTGAAGTATGATCATATCTATCTGATTGTGAGTAAGGTGAAAGTATGTATTCTTCTATTGACACTAGGTGATCATGTTAGACTATGACTATGTCTTTATGTGTGTAGTCTTAGAGTTGATGTATGATTCCTCTTACTTAGTTATATAAGTCTTATGATGGTTATATTGATGATATTATAGTAGTAAATAAGTGTGTGTCTTTTTTTGGTAGACTTGTGTCCCCTACTTGATACATGAATAATGTGAATATGACTTCTTGACTTTGTAGCAAAATCTCCTTAGTCTTGTATGTGTGATTGACATGTGACCTTGAACATAGTTAAGAAGGTCCTTTATGTGGAACCTTTATCCTAGATGTAAGGTTATCATATCCTTGAAGTTGAAAGTCGTAATTGTATCCTTCTTGTGTTAATAGTGGACTTAAGGTTGATTGGCTGGAACGACATGAAATTATCCTTAGGAAAGTCATTGAGCTATCCTTTTAGCCATTGTAGGTAGCCTTAGAGGACCCTCTTTGGTAAGGTGAAATGTGATTGGGTTATGAACTAGATATGAAACCTCTTCATGTGATCCTTTATTGAAAATAATATATGAGAACAAAGGCTAGCACTGAGTGAGTATGATTTGGGAAGTTGTTCTATATAAGATGACATTAGAGAACAAAGAAAACCTTCATATTCCTTAACCATGTGCCTACATGGGATGTGTCCTAGTTCTGCCATTGGCCCGTAGAACAAACCTCCATCAGAGTAGGTTCATGACTCCGGATTCCACGTATAGCTAGTATGGTCTATGTCGGTTATTGCCTATTCTCATCATATGGTATACCCACTAGTGTGGAGAAGTTCTATGTAGTTTAGGTGGTGGTATGGGATGCTATCTAGACATTGCACTATTAGGCTTTGAAGATATTAGTGAGTGACTCCCTAGGTATTCTCCAAGACCATTACTTGAATATCCTTATACGTTGAATGTCTCTTAAGTGAACTAATAAAGGTAATGACTTAAGTTAGAAAGCATGTTAATGAATAAGTACTTATCTGGAGTAGTTTAAGGGTTGCCTAGTTAAGGTGTGAAGGGGGCATAAAGGATGACCTCTTCAGGTCTTACCTAGGGAAGTCTTAAGAATGACTCTAGATAGGAAAGTTGGTTGATAAATTAGACATGATCCAATCTTAGGAAGTCTTAAGGATTATTTAGGTAATCTTGGAGAGGGTGTATGGGCGTTCTCTTCTAGAATTACTTAAGTAAGTCTCTTGATAACCATTGCCAGGGGAATGTCATATTATATATATGTTGTGGTATGAAGTGAGAATGATCTTATCCTAGGTACTCTAAAGGATCTCTTAGGTGTGTGAAGGGATTGTATGGGCAGTCGCTTCACAACTCACTCAAATGAGCCTTAGAATCACCTTGGGTAGGAGGATCTCATGGTTATGTGATTTGTAGGTGTTATTGATGCTATAGTGTAAGGTGTGAGTTATATAGGAAGTTACAGTGAAGTTACAGTGAAGTTCACTGTAAGCTCACTGTAATGTGTATTAAATTTGTATAAATTGCATATGACTTGTATTGTGTTCTAAATGTGATGTTTGATGCTTAAATGTGGTTTTTATACTTTTAATGTGACGCTTTAATCAGAAAGAGCATATTTCTTATAAATGTCCGTTTCTCATGATTTTATGCATTAAGCCATATTTAGTACATGTGTTTGTACTAATTCCATACTTTTGTTTATCTCTAAAGGTGTGGTTAGCAGGTGAGAGGTGTTGTTGAAGCAAGCTTGGAATCTAGTTATCGTTCAAGCAAAGTTGAAATATGTCCTCACTTGACTTGAGGGCATAATCGTCCTTAGACTTCTTTATTTCAAAGTATTGTAATAGATATTAGATTATTATATTTCGATTGTATGGGCCGTGTCCCAAGTATTTCTTAAAGTTTAAGGATGGCATATAATGAGACTTAGAGTTTCCTATGATTTTAATATGAAAGATATTTTAAGATGATTTCGTGTGAAAAGTGTTAATTCTGCACTACTTTTCATACATGTATGCAATGAATGATGTATAAGGTCTTGTACAAGACCTCCGAGAGGTCAAGTACTCCATGTTGCACTCCGAGAGTTCCATATCTTCTAGGGTGTACTCTCGGGATGTGACAATGATACGGGGTTGTTATCATCTAATATATCCACACATGTAATAAAATTCACAATTAGATCATTCATTATTAGTTTCCCTACACCTTAATGAATTCGATTTCTTCAAAATCTGGACTAGGTTGGGTAATTTCATATTAGTACGAAAGAGTTTTCTGGCCCCAATTCTTTCTTCATTGACTATTCCATAATGACGGAATCAGGTCAATACAATTTTTTGAAGAATTATTTTTTGTTCTTGAATTCTGATGTTTGATTGAGTTCTTGAGGAGAAGATTTAGTTAAGGGGTTGAGTAAATCAGTAGTAAGCTTCACTGGAATTGTCCTGATTATAAGAATCCAAGAGATTTTACCTATGAATTTTAGTGGGTATGAGTTGAATCAAGCTAAGAAGAAGAAGAAAAGATCAGGCAGAAAGTAGACTTACTCTCCCAGAGAGAATTTCCCTCTCCATGCTGCGAACAGAAAGCGGACTCCACTGTTTAAAAAACTTATTTCGCAACAACATATTGTAATTTATCTTTGCGTCAAATAATTTCTCCCCAGAATTGCTCCCTAGACAGTGTTTTTCGATCATTTCTCATTATTAACTATCTAAAATACATTTAATCATCACAATATTGTAATGATCGGGTTCCGTCATTATAAGAATGCACAAATGGGGAAAATTGGGGCCGGAAAACTTTTTGTAGTAATCAATTTTTTCCAAACCTTGTACATATTTGGAAGAAATTGTAGTCTTTAAGGTGTAGGTAAATCTTGTAGTAATCGAGTGACTTGATTATAAATTTTGTTACATAAATGGTTACATAATTTGTTAACAAACCCGTACGATTTTAGAGAATTGAGTTTGAGTTAGTAGATATCCAGAAATCGATCTAAGCGTGAAGGGTATTTTCAGATCATAGTGGAATGGAGGTGTGTTGTAAATTGGGACTTTGGAATTATGCGAATGAGATCTCTGTTTTGTTTTGGGCCGCTGTAGCGGGATAGCGACCATTGCGTTGGATGAGAAGTGACTTAAATTCGTAGATTTTCGGAGAGGGATCATTGTTTTGAAAATGCCGTTGTAGAGTGACTTTAAGACGTTGTGGCACCGCCTCTACATTGGGGTGAGTGCCTTTGTAGCAGGAAGGACGTGAATTAAGTCGTTAATAAAACCCCTAAATGACCTTATTTGGAACTTTTTGACGTTTAAAGCTAAGGAACGACCCCTGGGCAATTTCTACTCAATTTTAACAATTCTTGAGGATAAAGGTAAGATTTTAACTCCCCGAATCCATTTTTTGATCTGTAGAACATAATAGAATGTGTCCATAATGATGGGGGAGGGTTTTGATCTTGAATCTATGGTGGAAAAACCTTAATTTGGAAATTGGGATCATGGGTTGATCTAAGGTTGTTAGAATTGTTACTATTATGGGTAATTAGTGATTGTATGATGATTCTTGTATAGTTGTGATTGTTTGTACACAAAGAACAAGCAGAATGAATGTGAAAAGGGGAGGATCAAGTTTCTTAGGGTTTCAAAGCTTGTTTCGAGGTAGGTGATGGTTGTGATTTCATGATTGTGTGATGTATGCATGTTCTTGCTTTATTGTGATGCTTGTATGTGTATGAATGTTACAATATTGATCACACTTTTTGTAAATATGATAGGTGAATGATGTAGCCATGAAATCATGAGGTAAATATATGATCTTGATGATATAATTGTGATTGTGATTGGGGTGTGTGAATGGGGATTAGATTTCCACATTCCAATAAGCTAACTAGGATCAATTGTCACGTTCTGGCATAACTTTTAATCAGGTTGTCACGTTCCAACACACCATTGGATCAGATTTCCACGTTACGACATAACTGTGGGATTTGATTGCCACATTCTTACAAGCTTACTGTTTGAGTTTGGGTTTCGTGAGAGGACCAACGATGTGATGATAAATGTGAAATGTATTGTTGAATCGTCATGTTGATAATGTTGTATAGGGTGATATATATACATGTGATTATAATGTTGCTTGACTTGGTTTATGTTACACTAGTGAAATAACCGCTTGATCCTACCAGTACGTTGTGGTTGTGTAGTGACTCTACACTTGCCCTTATTTTGTTGAGCATAGGGAATCTTCAAGCGGCTATTGACAGACCTCGCTTAAAATATTAAAGATTGTCGCATCAATTTTAAGAGTAAGCCAAATCTTCCAAGATGCCATTTGATTCTCTTTCGTCTATGCCCACCATTTCTGGACATAGCCCTTTGTTTTAGATTAGTGGATTAGCTTATTAGTATTTCTTACTTAGACTTAGATCCTTGTTAGATGTTTTGGTATATTAACTTTCAGGTTCTGGGTTGTTTAGTTCCGCATTTGCTTAATTAGTTCTTTAGAATACTTGTTAATGTTTATGGAAACCTTTTACTTAGTTTATTTAACTTGCTTCTGTAACTTAAATGCCTTAGTTTTTTGATTAATTGATTTAGTTGGATGGTAGTAGTGGTTCTCCAACAAGAGTGTTAGTGTGGTTGCCAATCACTATGGTCTAAGTCGTGACAAATTTCATATCAGAGCCTAGGTTTGTTGATCTTGATGTACCAGAAAGAGTCTAATAGAGTCTCGTGGAATGGTACAGGAACGCCTTTATTTTTCATTGAGAGGATATAGGACTTTAGGAAACCTCTATATTTTCTCTTGTCTTTTTTCGCGTGATATAACTTGATTCTAATTGGTATCTGCCGATTCAAATTGGTATCTAATCTCCTTCAATTTTCTCTCTTCAAATGGTTAACACTAGGTTCAATGGCGTCAGGCCTGCAACTCCCATCAATACTCTGGTTGAGGAACCAACAACGAGAGGTCACGATCGAGGCAAGGGTAGAGGAAGATCTAGGGGTAGAGGTCGTGGAAGAGTAGCACCCGCAGTAGATGAAATACCTATTGATAATGTGCCCATGAACGAGGACCCTCCTGTGCAAAATTAAGAGATGAAGGGAATGAGGAATTTGAGAATGTTGAGATGATTGGTCTAGAGAGAAGGGTACCGACTGGAAATGCGGGCGTTCCTCCTTTGGACCCAGTGTTGGCTCAGCAGATCTTGTCGTTCTTGAAGTATTTGGCTGGTCGTAGAGTGCTTCCATCTTGCCAATCAACTCAAGCTCCCCCTAACCCCCCTGTTCCCAGTACTGCGCCCAAGATGGGCGAAACTAGAGGTGATGATGCTTTCTTCCATCCTTTGTTAGGTTCCGTTATAACAGGGAATGATAATGACATGTTGACTAAGTTCCTGAAGCTTAAGCCTCAGGTAATTCTTGGTTTGGAGACTAAAGATGCTTATAAGTTCATCATATACTGTTATGAGAGGCTATACAAATTGGGCATTGTTCACCAACATGGGATTGAGTTCGTGTCCTTCAAACTTCAAGGTGAGGCCAAGCAATGGTGGAGATCTTATATCGAATGGAGATATTCTACCTCACTCCACTCACTTGCAACCAGTTTCATGATATGTTCTTGGAAAAATATGTGCCTATAACTCGGAGGGATCGTAAGAAAGATGAGTATAGGCATTAGAGCATGGTGGTATGTCTATGGCTTCTTATGAGGGTAAGTTCATGCCTTCTCCAGATATTTTATGCAATTGGTGCCTACATAGGAGGACAAAATCCGGTTATCTATTCAGGGATTGAATTCTCAGTCGCAAATGTTATCTGTTCATATGAGTTTTGTAGGAAGGAGCTTCAATGAGGTGACAAACTATGTGAAGAAAGTGGAGGGGGTAAGGCGAAACGATCAGGCTAAGGCTTTGTCTAAGAGAGCCAAGAATTCTAGAAATATTTAGGGCTGTTATTCTAAGGGATCCGGTAGGCAAACGCTAGCAGCCAAGCCAATTCAGTGCACTATGCTAGCCTCTATAGGTAACTATTCGGGAAACTAATCTTATAATGTTTAGGATAGCCAAGGAGTCGCTTTCGGCGAGCAGCAAGCCATGATCTGATCATACATGTTATAACTGTGGAGAACTTGGACCTATGAGGAGAGATTGTCCCTATCCACATGTGTTAGATTCCACGTAGTAGCACTCTAGAGCAGTGGTACCTGCAAGGAATGGTAATAACAATCAAGGGCGTCCACAAGGTGGGCGAGGAGGTAATCAGAGAGGCCGTGGAGGTAGAGAATGACAATGGTAATGTGGGTAGAGTTAATGTGCAACCAGGCAAGGAGGTGGTTTGTCAATATGATAGGATTCAGTGTTATGCTTTTCGGGGCAAGAATGAGGTAGAGGCATCAAATGCAATGTGTGAATGGGGATCGGATTGCCACATTCCATCATGCTACTAGGATCGGTTTCCACGTTCCGTCACAACATTGGATCGAATTGCTACGTTTTGGCATAACTCTAGGATCGTATTGCCACATTTTGGCAAGCTAACGTTTTGGGTTTGGGTTTCATGAGAGGACCAATGATGTGATGATAAATGTGAAATGTATTATTGAATTGTCATATTGATAATGTTGTTTATGTTGACATATATGCATGTGATTATAATGTTGCTTGACTTGTTTATGTTACACTAGTGGGATAGTTGTGTGATCCTACCCGTACACTGTGGTTGTGTACTGATTTTGCACTTTCTCTTATTTTTGTTGAGTATAGGGCATCTTCAAGCGGCTATTGATAGACCTCGCTTAGGATATTATAGATCATCACATCGATTTTAATGGTGAGCCAAATCTTTTAGGCTACCATGGGATTCTCTTTCGTATGTATCTACCATTTTTGGACTTCGACCTTTGTTTTTTTATTAGTGGATTAGTTCGTTAGAATTTCTTATTTAGACTTGGGTCCTTGTTATATGTTTTGATACATTGACTTTCACGTTCCAGGTTGTTTACTTCTGCATTTTTTTAGTTAGTTCTTTAGAATCCTTGTTGAAATTTACGGAAACCTCTTACTTAGTTTAATTAACTTACTTCTGTAACTTAAATTCCTTAAATTTTAGATTAATTGCTTTAGTTGGATGGTAGTAGTGTTTCTCCCACCGAAGTGGTAGTGTGGGTGTCAATTACGGCAGTCTGGGTCATGACAGATATCCTTCATATCATAAATCATAATTTTGAATTTGTAACTCAAATGTAAGGTAGAGGTAAGAGTCAAGTCTTGGGAGTTTTTCGAGTCATTTTAAGATGTCTTTTATAAATCATTAAACTTATTTTAAGGCTTGAGCATTTGACTTTGAGGAAGAGTAAAGTTGCGTTCATTTTCTTTAAAATGATATATGAGAACTAAGTATTTCCCAGAGAAATGTTTTTACATTTAAGTAAAAGAGCAAACGCCGATTTCCAGAAGAGTCCATGAGTACTATCTCTTTTTAGAGAAAACTTTTTGAGTAATAATCTTAGAGCTAAGGAAGACAAAATAGTTTTTTTAAAACATAATAAGCTAAGTTATATTTTGGGAGTAGTATTGAGCTCTGATATGAGGAGAGTTCTAACAACTCATAGCCCCCATAAACCATGTATCTAACGTGGGTAGAAAGAGTCATACTTTTTAAATGATTCCTTGTTGTTTTTCAAGCATAGACTAGTGGATCCACTTAGTTGAGGAGTTCTATACCCGACAAAGTATAAGATAGTTTGGCAGCATGGGCTAGACATTAAATCATCATATAGCTCATAGTGATGGTTGTAAATTACAGAAACTCTCAAACTGAGTATTTTGTATTTTTATATACAAACCGAGTTAATATTGTTTAACATCCTTTATATAAACTGCACTTTTATCGTCGTTTTATATTGCATTGAGTTGAGTATACATGAGTAGTTCTTGAGTGGAGTAGAGTATAGGTGAGTATGTTTCCTTTTCATTAGTTCATGCTTGCAGGTTATGTTCAGTATTCCCTTTATTTGCTCGTACATTCCATTTTCTGATGACATCTGGCTTGCATCTTTCATAATGCAAATACAGGTAACCAGGATTGTAACACTCAGGAAGTCCTATGAACTAGACTAAAGCCCCACCTAATAAATAATGATTAAAACGATGTTTCAGACCTATACTAATATAATAAAATTGATTTAGAATTATTAGAGGCTAAATGTTAAAGGAGGACCGATTTTCGAAATCTAGCGAAATTGAACTAGTAGACGTCCTTAGATTTTGTGAAGGCTTAAGAGTGTCGTATGAAGCCTAAAACTAGTAAAAAATACTAAAAATAGGTAAAACAATGTTTGTAGGGTCAAAATGTCTAGTTACGACTACCCAAGGACCACCCGAAGGGTCCTTGAGGAGGACCCAAACATTGGCAAGGAGGCTGCCAAAGCTGCCTGCGACCAGCCAAGACGTGAGGGTCCCCACACATCGCACCCTCAACACTTGATAGGCAAAAAATGCCTCACAACGTGGGTCCTTCACGAGGCTCAATGTCTCAAATCGGATTTCAGAAAAAAGATTTAGAAGTGCCCCCACGATGCGCAGCCAAGTCCAAGATTCGATCGAATGGTTTTTAAGTCAGTTTAACTTCACAAAAAGACCCAATTAAGTGAGGGGTATTTTGGATAATTTAGGGGATGACTATATATTGATTTAGGGTCAGTTTTAAGTCATTTTTACCCACCCAAATCAATTCCCCAAATCACTGTCACTTCTCTCTAAATTCTCTCTCTACTCAACCTCCATTGAAGAGCATTGGAAGCTTGAAGAAGAAGACCAAGTTCTCAACTTTTCTTCTCAAATTCGTGGATAAGGTCTTCATCAAGGTATGTATTCTTCACTCTTGGGATTCCTTTCCCCAAGAGGTCCATTCAAAGTTGATTTCCATATCTCCCTAAAAATCAAGGGTTTTCTCTACACATGGGTTTCTTTCTAAACTTGAAATTGGTGATCAATTATGACGAATAAGGATTATTAGGATTGTTATGATTATAATAATGGTTAATTGTTGTTGTTTGATCCAAATTCCATAGGATTCATGTTCTCCACAAAATCCTCTAAATCTTGGATCTTATTTGATAAATGGCTTGAAGATGATGAGTATATGAGTTGATATATTGGCGTTGATGGTATTGTTTCTTCACGGAATGTCATAAAACATGTTTTGATTGGGTTTTTGATCTAGTTCTTGAAGATCTCATTGATGAACCCTTTTCCCTAATGCTAGCTATGAATTGGACTTGTAGATTATTAGGGTTATTAGAATTGAATATGTTATTGTTTAATTCAGTATTATATGATGATGGTGATTGGATTATTGGTTGAATGTGGTGAAATTGCGGATAAGATCTTGTAGGAGGTTTTGGAAGTTATTGGTAAGACTTTTAAGATTTTGAGTTCTCTACTTCAATTATGTTGGTCTATTCTTTATGGTGATGATCAATTGAAGTATGATTATGTGAATAAAATAGGAAGATGATGATATCATGAATATGATGGTATATTATGAATATGTGAATGTGAGATCATTGTAAGGGTATGATGATGCAAGGTTGAAGGTGATTCTCTTGTGTTCCTATAATTATGACTATGATGTGTTGATCTCACTAATGATGGTTTGTGGTGAAAGGAAGTTCTCATCCGATACCTAATGAGCTAATGACATGATTATACAAGGGGTTAGTCTCCTGGCCTATATTAAGAATTTATGATTAATAAAGGCTTAAAGACATTTCAAGAAGGGACTTTAGCTTAGCACCAAGTGAACTTTACAATGAGAGGGGTCTCTTCACGAGGAATCTTCCCCCGATGTTCTCATGAGATAGAGAGTACCATGCAATGTGCATACATGAATTTCTAGTATATCTCCTAGTTCCTTAACTATGTTGCACATGAGTTTCTAGTATATCTCCTAGTTCCTTAACTATGTTGCCCCCATAGGAAAACTAGCTAGTGGATACACCTAGAATGTTATGTTCACGTTTTGGTTCTACCTTGGCAAGTAGAGCACCTTCTTTTGGGGTAGGATTTCATGACACCGGATTCTATGTTTAGCTCACATGGTCTATTGTCAGTTAAGGCGATTGTTCCCGAAAGTAAAATGAATGAATAAAATAATAAATATGGACACTAATTAGGGTGACCTGAGGGGTTCTACTTAGTGCAGGTAAGGGTATGGGACTTTACCTGTGTATTGCACAAGTTCACCTTGAGAGGAGGCCTAGGAGGATGTTCTTATGTACTTATGTTATGAATGGAATGCATAATGTTAACTTTACATGATTTTGATCTTATATGATGTTGGTTTCATTTGATGAACATGATATTAGTCTAAATTGCTATGTATGATGATGACTGCACATGATGTTATGTTATATGAAGTATAAGCATTACTTATGATCTCTTTTCTAGTTTACTTGATTATGTGGGGTTATGGGGCTTCACATGAGCATTGCACTTGTAGGCTTGGGATGGGATTGTGAGTAAGGGTCTTGTATGTTGTGATGATATGAATTCTTGTACATGAAAGGTTGATATTACTTTATGATGATGATATATTTGTATCTATGAACATATCTTGATGTTGGTTATCATTGACTTGTATATGTACTTATATGTGCATAAAAGGCTTTCAAAAGTGGCTTATCATGTTTTAAACAAATTGTCTTTTTGTGCATGATTTCATATGTGTGACTTGCATATATCCATACTTAGTACATGTGGTTCGTACTAACACATATTCTTTATATCTCTACAATTATGTAGGTTTGGGTCATAGAAGAGTTCAAGGTCATTTGCAAGGAAGACTTGGATCTTTTCCCAAGTTGTTGGTGTGTCCTCAAGTACGAGGATGATGCCATTCTTCTACGCTAGCTATGATATTGACTATGTCTAAAGACACTTGTTCTTTCCTTATATTTGAGACTATTGTTGTAAGCCTATATGTGGCATATTGTACTAGTGTAAGGGTTATGCCCACTTTTGTAATTCTCTATTAGATGGTTTAATGCGAGACAAGTATTAGACTACTTAAATGATTTGGTTACGATTGACTAAACGAGGAGTCTATGTAAATTCCATATATGATAAGTGAGAAGTCTAAGTATACTTTACTATGTAAAAGTTGTAAATTTCCGCATTTTCTCTACCTATGATTTGCATTGAATTATGCTAACGGCTAGTCTAAGACCTCTTCGAGGATAAAGATGCCGGTTACGTCTAACGGGTGCTCCCCGGTCGGGATAAACTTGGTATCAGAGCATGAGGTTGAGTAATCTTTGGTATGATGTGTCACTAAACCACATCTTTGTAGAGTCTTGTTCATAATTGTAAAGCACGACACACTTATGAATAAGAAGCTATGTGATGCTTAGGAAATCTCATCTTCTTGGTATTCCTATGTCGTGCTTCATGAGTGTTAACTCTGTGTGTCCTTTCATCTAACCCTTTTATTGTGGTTATAGGCTATGACTACTAGAAGGGCATTCATAAGAAGAGTTGAAGAAGAGGTTACTAATGCGGGAGCTCCTCCCCAAGGCAACCAAGCTCCTCCCCAAGAACAAGCTCCTCAAGGTGACCAAGCTCCGGTCATTCCTCCGGCTATGACGGATGGAGAGATAAGGTCGTATTTTCTAAGTTTTGCTCAAACTATGACTACTCAAGCCCAAGTCGTAGCTACTCAAGCCAAAGCTATGGAGGCTCAAGCAAATTGGAAAGTTGGCCCCCGTGTGCACCAAAATACTAGTACCATGGCTTCTCGATTGAGGGACTTAACTAGGGTGAACCCTCCAATGTTCTTTTGGTCTAAGGTGAATGAAGACCCCCAAGACTTTCTTGATGAGGTCTACAAGATCTTGTATGCTATGGGGGTAAGTTTAAATGAGAAGGCTGAGCTAGATGCTTATCAACTCAAAGATGTGGCTCAAACTTGGTATGCTCAATGGAGGGACAATAGGGCTTTAAGAGCGGGTCGCACAAGTTGGGAAGTCTTTAGGAGGGCTTTTCTTGATAGGTTCTTCCTAAGGGAGAAAATACAGTCTAAGGTGGAAGGGTTCATCAACCTTCGTCAAGGAGGTATGAGTGTGCTATAATACTCTTTGAAATTCACTAAGTTGTCTAAGTATGCCTCTTCTTTGGTGTCCAATCCTAGAGATGAAATGAACTGCTTTGTGATGGGCGTGTCCGATGATCTTGTGGAAGAGTGTCATTCTGCGATGCTTCATGACAACATGGACATTTCTCGTTTGATGGTTCATGCTCAACAAGTTGAGGAGAGTAGGCTTAAGATGAAAAATAAGGAGTTCAAGAGGGCAAGGCCCCATGATAGAGGTACTTCTAAGGGTAGGTTTGAGATTCAAGACAAGTCTAAGTTTAAGAATATATTCTCGAACCAAGTTCCTTCTAATTTCCCTAAGGAAAACAAGGATAGGGTGTTTAACCCAAAGCCTCAAGGAGGAAAAGTTGGTGGTTCATCCAGTGAGACCCCAAATTGTGCCAAATGTGGCAAGAGGATGTTGGATAAATGTTTAATGGGTTTAAGAAATTGTTTTGGTTGTGGAAAGAGTGGAAACATGATTAAATATTGTCCCATGGACAAGACTCAAGGAAGGGAGAGTAACCAAGCACAAGCAAGCGGTCCTAATCCCGATGCTCCTAAGAAGAATTGTTTCTATGCTATCCGCTCTAGGGGTGATTAAGAAGATTCTCCCAATGTTGTCACTGGTATGTTACAAGTCTTTTCCATTGATGTTTATGCTCTACTAGATCCCGGTGAAACTTTATCTTTTGTAATTCCTTTAGTGGCCATGAAGTTTGATGTATTACCCGATGTCTTAATTGAACCTTTTTTGGTTACTACCCCGGTGGGTGACTCGGTTGTTGCTAAAAGAGTCTATAGGAATTGTCCTATAATGTTGTCCAATAGAGTTACCTTTGTGGATTTGGTTGAACTTGATATGTTTGATTTTGATGTCATTTTGGGGATGGATTGGTTGCATGCTTGTTTGGATTCCATTGATTGTAGAACGAGGGTAGTTAAGTTCCAATTTCCTAATGAACCTGTCTTAGAATGGAAGGGGGAAACTCTATCCCTAGAGGTCGAATCATTTCGTGTGTAAAAGCTTGTAAGATTATTTCTAAGGGATGTATCTATCATATTGTGAGGGTCAAGGACCTCGAATCCAAAACTCCTCCTTTAGAGTCGGTCCCCGTAGGGAATGATTTTTTGTAAGTCTTCCCCAATGACTTACACATAATTCCTCCTGAACGGGAAATTGACTTGGAAATAGACTTGTTACCGGAAACAAAGCCCATTTCAATTCCTACTTATCGGATGGCTCCGACCGAATTGAAAGAGTTGAATGTTAAACTCAAAGATTTACTAGACAAAGTTTTCATACAACCTAGTGTTTCTCCATGGGGCGCTCCGGTGTTATTTGTGAAGAATAAGGATGGGTCCCTTAGGACGTGCATTGATTATCTCCAATTAAATAAGGTCACCATAAAGAATATGTATCCTCTCCCTAGGATCGACGATTTTTTTGATCAACTCCAAGGGGAAAGCTTCTTTTCAAAAATTGATTTGAGGTCGGGGTATCACCAACTTAGGGTGAGAGGTGAAGATATACCTAAAATGGCTTTTTGAACTAGGTATGGTCATTATGAGTTACTAGTTATGTCTTTTGGGTTAACAAATGCCCCGGCGGATTTTATGGGCCTTATGAATAAAGTGTTTCGGAATTACCTTGATTCTTTTGTGATTGCCTTCCTTAATGATATCTTGGTATATTCTAAGAGTAAGGATGAACATATGGACCATTTGAGGGTTCTATTGCAAGTCCTTAACGAACATCAACTCTTTTCTAAATATAGTAAGTGTGAATTTTGGTTGAGGTCGGTTGTTTTACTTAGTCACATTGTTTCAAGTGAAGGTATAGAGGTCGATACGAAGAAAATGGAAGCGGTTAAGAATTGGACTAGACCTTTGAATCCAGCCAATATTCAAAGTTCTGGGGTTTAGCAGGGTATTATAGCAGATTTGTTAATGTGTTTGCATCCGTTGCTTCTCCTTTGACAACCTTAACCCAAAAGGAATTGAAGTTTGAGTGGTTGGAGGCTTGTGAAAGAATCTTCCAAGAGTTTAAATATAAGCTTACTTCCGCTCCGGTGTTGACCTTACCGGAGGGTACATAGGGCTTTGTGGTGTATTGTGATGCTTGTCGAGTAGGTTTGGGTTGTGTCCTCATGCAACATAGTAAGGTGACAGATTATGCCTCTAGGAAACTCAAGGTGCATGAGAAGAATTATCCAACTCATTACCTTGAATTAGCGGCAGTAGTGTTTGCCTTGAAAATATGGAGGCATTATCTATATGGTGTCCATGTGGATGTATTTACTGACCACAAGAGTCTTCAATACGTGTTCACTCAAAAGGAGTTGAATCTCCGACAAAAGAAGATGGTTGGAACTTTTGAAAGATACCACCCCGGCAAGGACAATGTCTTTGAACACGCTCTAAGTCTAATGACTATGGGTAGTGTGGTTCATGTTGAAGAGGGTAAGGAAGAATTAGTGAAAGCGGCTGGGTGTTCGGTTAGAAGATTCTCCAAAAGGGGGTTTCATGGTTCATCATAACTCCGAATCATCTTTAGTGGTTGAGGTGAAGTCTAAGAAACATCTTGACCCTCTATTGATAGAGTTGAAGGAATCGGTTCTTAGCAAGTTCAACGAATCATTCTCCCAAGAGGGATGGGGTACTTAGGTACCAAGGTTGATTGTGTTTACCGGATGTAGATTATTTGAGAAGACAAATTTTGAATGAAGCTCATGGTTCCCAATATTCCATTCATGTGGGTGGCACCAAAATGTATTGTGATTTTCAAGAGGTCTATTGGTGGGATGGTTTGAAGAAGGATATAGCGGAGTTTGTGCCTAAGTGTCCTAATTGTCAACAAGTAAAAGTTGAGCATCAAAGACCGGGAGGGTTAACTCAAATAATGGACGTCCCCACTTGGAAGTGGAAAGATATCAATATGGATTTTGTAGCGGATTTGCCTTGGACACGAAGGCAAAATGACTCAATGTGGGTGATTGTTGATAGATTGATGAAATCTGCCTATTTATTCCCGTCAAATCTACTTATTCGGCGGAGGATTATGTTAGATTGTACCTTAATAAGATAGTGAGTTTGCATGGGATCCCTTTGTCCATAATCTCGGATAGAGGTGCCCAAGTCACTTCTCGTTTTGGAGGCCTTTTCATAAGGGGCTAGATACTCAAGTGAAACGTAGCACCACTTTTCATCCCCAAACGGATGGTCAAGCGTAACACACCATCCAAACCCTAAAAGATATGTTACCGGCGTTTTTCATTGACTTCAAGGGTAATTGTGACGATCACCTACCGTTGATAGATTTGTCCTACAATAATAGCTACCATTCGAGTATTTCTATGGCACCATATGAAGCACTCTATGGTAGGAGATGTAGGTCTCTGGTTGGGTGGTTTGAGGTTGGTGAGTCTTCACTCGTTGGTCCTGAGATAATCTATGAATACTTGGAGAAAGTTTGGATGATAAGGGATAGGTTGAAAACAGCCTATAGTCGGCAAAAGTCTTATGCCGACAATAGAAGAAGAGACCTTGAATTCTAAGTATGTGATGGGGTCTACTTGAAGATTTCACCAATGAAAGGGTGATAAGATTTGGCAAAAAGGAGAAGCTTAGTTCCCGGTATATGGGCCCTTATCAAATATTGAAACGGGTCAGGAAAGTTGCTTATGAGTTGAAATTACCAAGTGAATTAGCTCCGGTTCACTCGGTATTTCATGTCTCTTTGCTCTAAGAATGTTGGCGACCCGGTGTCCATTCTCCCGATTGAAGGGTTGGGGTGAATGATATCCTTTCTTATGAAGAGGTTCCGATTGAAATCCTAGATCGTCAAGTCAAAAGGTTGAGGAACAAAGAGGTTGCCTCCATAAAAGTCCTATGGAGAAACATCTAGTTGACGGTGCAACATGGTAGGCCGAAACCGACATGAAGTCTCACTACCCTCATCTCTTTCCTCTTACTCCTAGTCAAAGTTAAGGTTAGTAGTTCCTCTTAAAATGAAGAAATCATGAATAATTTGAATTTGACTTGTTTGTCTAAGTATGTGCATATCTTTGTAAAGGTTTATGCTAAAATGAGTTATCTTGAATAATAATCTCTTGTTTAACTTGCACTCATAGGTATGTGTATAGTTGCCTTCATGAGATTTGTAGTGAGCATGTTAATTGCATGGTAAGTCTTGATGTTTATGTTGAGCTCATGTTGATATTGAGAAGGTAGTTCCTTATGTTGAAATATTGAGCTCTTATATGTGGTAAATTGTGAACTGAGTTGCTATGTGTAATGTCATGTTTATGTGTTGAATAGAGTTGTGAAGTACTCCTATGAGTTGTGAGTTATGATCTCATGGTATTGTTGTTGTTGTTGGTTGGGTTGCTAGTATTGAGTCTTTCTCTCCCTATAAAAAATTTTTAGGTGTCATTCGGGGATGAATGTTCCTAAAGGCGGGATAATGTAACACTCCGGAAGTCCTATGAACTAGACTAGAGCCTGACCTACTAAATAATGATTAAGATAATTTTTTGAGACCTCAACTAATATAATAAAATTGATTTAGAAGTATTATATCCTAAATGTCAAAGGAATACCTTGACGTCCAGAAACTAGAGAAGTTGAATTAGTAGACGTCCTTAGGTTTTGTGAAGGTTTGGGAGTGTCATATGAAGTCTGAAACTTGTAAAAAGACTTTGAATACGTAAATAATGTTTGTAGGGTCAAAACTTCTAGCTACGTACGACTCCCCAAGGACCACCCGAAGGGTCCTTGAGGAGGACCCAAACATTGGCAAGGAGGCTGCCAAAGCAGCCTACGACTAGCCAAGATGTGAGGGTCCCCATGCGTCACGCCCTGAATAGTTGATAGACAAAAAGTGCCTTCTGATACGGGGCCTTCACTAGGCTCAATGCCTCAAACCGGATTTCAGAAAAAAGATTTGGAAGTACCCCCACGACGCGCAATCAAATTCCAGATTCGATCGCGTCGTCTTTAAGTCAATTTGACTTCACAAAAAGACCCAATTAAGTGAGGGGTATTTTGGATAATTTAGGGGATGGCTATATCTTGATTTAGGGTTAGTTTTAAGTCATTTTTACCCACCCAAATCGATTCCCCAAATCACTCTCACTTCTCTCTCTACTGAACCTCCATTGAAGAGCATTGGAAGCTTGGAGAAGAAGACCAAGTTCTCAACTTTTCTTCTCAAATTCGTGGATTAGATCTTCATCAAGGATGGGATTCTTCACTCTTGGGATTCCTTTCACCAAGAGGTCCTTTCAAAGTTGATTTCTAAATCTCCCAAAAAATCAAGGGTTTTCTTTACACATGGGTTTCTTTCTAAACTTGAAATTGGGGATCAATTATGACGAATTAGGATTATTTAGGATTTTTATGATTATAATAATGGTTAATTGTTGTTATTTGATCCGAATTCCATAAGATTCATGTTCTTCCCTAAATCTTCTAAATCTTGGATCTTATTTGATAAATTGCTTGAAGATGATGAGTATATGAGTTGATATATTGGTGTTGATGGTATTGTTTCTTCATGGACTGTCGTATAATATGTTTTGATTGGTTTTTTGATCTATTCTTGAAGGTCCCATTGATGACCCCTTTTCCGTAACCCTAGCTATGAATTGGACTTGTAGATTATTAGGGTTATTGCAATTGAATATGTTATTGCTTAATTCACTATTATATGATGATGGTGATTAGATTATTGGTTGAATGTGGTGAAATTGAGGGTAAGATCTTGAAGGAGGTTTTGGAAGTTATTGGTAAGACTTTTATGATTTTTGAGTACTCTACTTCAATTATGTTGGTCTATTCTTGATGATGATGTTCAATTGAAGTATGATTATGTGAATAGAATAGGAAGATGATGATATGATGGCATATGATGAATATGTGAATGTGAGATCATGGCAAGGGTATGATGATGCAAGGTTGAAGGTGATTCTCTTGTGTTCCTATAATTATGACTATGATGTGTTGATCTAACTAACGATGGTTTGTGGTGAAAGGAAGTTCTCATCCGATACCTAATGAGCTAATGACATGATTATACAAGGGGTTAGTCTCCTGGCCTATATTAAGAATTTATGATTAAGAAAGGCTTAAAGACATCCAAAAAGGGACTTTATCTTAGCACCAAGTGAACTTGACAATGAGAGGGGTCTCTTCACGAGGAAGCTTCCCCCGATGTTCTCATGAGATAGAGACTACCATGCAATGTGCATACATGAGTTTCTAGTATATTTCCTAGTTCCTTAACTATGTTGCCCCTATAGGAAAACTAGCTAGTGGATCCACCTAGAATGCTATGTTCATGTTTTGGTTCTACCTAGGCAAGTAGAGCACCTTCTTTCGGTGTAGGGTTTCATGACATCGGATTCCATGTTTAGCTCACATGGTCTATTGTTGGTTCATGTTATTGTTACCGAAAGTAAAATGATTGAATGAAGTAATAAATATGGATACTAACTAGGGTGACTTGAGGGGTTCCACTTAGTGTAGGTAAGGGTATGAGACTTTACATATGCATTGCACAAGTTAACCTTGAGGGGAGTCCTAGGAGGATGTTCCTATGTACTTATGTTATGAATGGAATGCATAATGTTGACTTTACATGATGTTGATCTTATATGATGTTGGTTTATTTGATTAACATGATATTGGTCTAAATTGCTATGTATGATGATGACTACACATGATGTTATGTTATATGAAGTATAAGCATTACTTATGATCTCTTTTCTAGTTTACTTGATTTTGTGGGGTTATGGGGCTTTACATGAGCATTGCACTTGTAGGCTTGGGATGAGATTATGAGTAAGAGTCTTGTATGTTGTGATGATATGAACTCTTGTACATGAAAGGTTGATATGACTTTATAATGATGATATTGTTGTATCTATGAACATGTCTTGACGTTGATGATCATTGACTAGTATATGTCCTTATGTGTGCATAAAAGGCTTTCAAAAGTGGCTTAGCATGTTTTAAAAAAATTGTCCCTTTGTGCATGATTTCAAATATGTGACTTGCATATATCCATAATTAGTAAATGTGGTTTGTACTAACCCTTATTCTTTATATTTCTACAATTATGTAGGTTCGGGCCATTGAAGAGTTCAAGGTCATTTGCAAGGAAGACTTGGATATTTTGCCAAGTTGTTAGTGAGTCCTCCTGTCCGAGGATGATGCCATTCTTATACTCTAGATATGATATTGACTATTCTAAAGACACTTGTTCTTTCCTTATATTTGAGACTATTGTTTTAAGCCTATATGTGACATATTTTACTAGTGTAAGGGTTATGCCCAACTTTGTAATTCTTTATTAGATGGTTTAATGTGAAACAAGTATTAGACTACTTAAATGATTTGGTTATGATTGACTAAACGAGGAGTCTATGTAAACTCCATATATGATAAGTGAGAAATCTAAGTATACTTCACTATATAAAAGTTTTAAATTTTCCACATTTTCTCTACCTATGATTTGCAATGAATTATGATATTGGCTAGTCCAAGACCTCTTCGAGGATGAATACGCCGGTTATGTCTAGGGGGGTGCTCCCCGGTCGTGACAAGGATCATCAACGGCGCTTCGTTGATCCAGTCGAGTTTCAGAGTTGTTTGGCGAGCCTCCTTACTTTTGGAGGATCCCTCATTTATTTTTTGTTATTCAGTTTGTTAGGATGTTCGGGGGTCTTGTACTGACATCCCTCATAGTATTAGAGGCTTCATAGGTAGATATATAATAGTCCATGAGTCTTTTCATTTTCAGTTGTTTATGTCGAGACCTGACTTGCCCTTTATAGCTGGTTAAATGTTTATTCCTAAGCATTCTGAGTTAACTTTTAGAGACAATTGAGTTAAGTTTATCTCATGTTGAGTGAGTTTTCTTCTGTGAGTTGAGCTAGGTTAAGGGTTCACTTGGGGTCTGCAATCACGAGTGCCCATTACGCCCATGGTGTAGGCTCGGGGTGTGACAAGAGAGGGCAAGAAACGTTATGTACAACGAAAAAAACTCGTCACATACGATGAAGATATAATACCTTGAGACAACTATCTCTAGTAGAATTATCTTGACTATGTAAATTCTAGAGATAGTATGTCGGATCCACTTATAAAAGGTCTAGCTAGAAGAACAATTGAAATATGATCTAATGAAATGGGTTTAAGTCTTAGGACAAGTCATCATGATAGTATTTCTACCTAGCAAACTGGATCCCAAGTTATTTGATAATGTCAAATCAGTAGGTGTTCATGGCTTAAACGAACACAACTATAAGCACCATAGTTGTTAACTAATTGATTGTGCGACATATGTTTTTCTACGTATATATCAAAATTTGACGATTCAAGAATATCGAATCTATAGATTGACCAAGTATATCCAACATATATTCACATTACAAAATCAAAACCTACTTATCCAGATGTATAATCCATGCTTGCAGAGTATACACTTGTCTGTGCATTTCTCTATGTTATAGCTATTCTCAATTCATGTGGGGATTGTTTGGTCTAGTATAAATTAAATGAGAAATTGAGGGAACATATGTTTTTGTGAAAGAATTTCTCCCTCATCGTAGTAGAAAGAGAAGTTCAAGTATTTAAATAAGAACATACTTTTACTTGTTGTTAAAAGGATTGAAAAGAGGTCCCCTCACGTCATTTCTTGCAAGCTCGACTTTGACTTTGAAAAATTACCGATCAAGAGATTTATTTTTGGACAAATTTTTCTTTGATTATTTAATTATTAATTAAATTTTCCAAATATCCAATCCGAACTAGATCCATCAGCGACCCAATTAAGTTTCTTTTATCGAATTTCATTTAAATATCCTGCCCCTTTTTCTTAGGTGATTGTTTTAAAAAGGTTGCAAACTTTTAGAAACAGTACTTTCATGGCTCTAAATATATTTGATTCTCAAAGTTTTCCTTTTCAATTTTTTGAACTTTTGCAAATACATTTGATTCCTCAAAGTTTTCCTTATGAATTTTTTGAACTTCAAAACTTCTTCTTCTTCTATAGATAGATGATTTTTTGGGGGCAATTCTCCCTTTGTTTGCAATGAAATATTTAGAAGCAGACAACGTTGAAACTCTTTTTGTTAAATGTATATCACCCAATAGTACTAACAAGCTATTTAATCAACCCCTACCCTCCTCTTGTACGTTAACAATAGTCATGCTTTGTCACTATTTTGTACTAATGCATATTAAGAGATGATATATTACTATACTTTTGTACCTTATTTTTTAATTTTTTTTATTTTTGTTTGAGTGGGTAAAATACAATGGAAAGGATCATTATTAACTTTGTATTGCAAACTATATATGAGTCATAATCGAAAAATTAAAGAGGGCAACTAAATAGGAAAAATATCTTGGCATGGCATTATTTTTAAAAAAAAATAAGTGGAAAAGAGTAAAACGGCACTGTGTCTGTACTTACACGATAAGCCTGGTGATATGCTCGAATGTTCATGACCTTAGGGCTTTTATTCTACTCTCTCTCTTTACCTATAGGTCCCAAAATATCTGAAAAAAGTAATAAAGATTTTCCATTTTCACAAAAATTAAAGAATAAGCTGGAGGTTTCATCATGGGACTTGTAGTTGATTTTCCGTTCTTCTTTAATGTGAAAACATTTCTTTTAAACCTCTTGAGGAATACATAGGCCCCATATACTTCTTTGAAGAAAGAACTTCAACTATTTACTTTTTACTTAGGTTGAAACTTGAGTCTTAAAACAAAGTTAAATATTGTTAAAGACTCTTGAAAACTTTTAAGAACTTTGCTTTGACTTTATTCTTGACATTGAGACTTGACTCTTAACTTCTTTGACTTTGATCTTAACTTTCCTTGAATTAGATTATGGATTCAAGGTTCATGATATCTTGTTTATTGATGATTTCATGATGTTTAAATGTACCTTAGAGTGTTAGAATCAACTAGGAAACATAGGTACATCACTTAGGAACTAGTATGAAAAGGTGGGGGAAGAATGGGGAGAACTGGCCTCCCTGGCACTCTGAGAGACGTCAGGAGCCATCCCTCATCTTAAAGAGAGAATTCTAGGGCGCTCTAGTTGACACGACGACCCAAGTCCCTACGAACAGAAACTGTCCTTTGGGTCTCTTAGAGGCGTGACCTCCCAACCCCCGTACCGAGGTATTCTCGACTTTCCTCCTTCTTTGTTTATCTCTAAACCTCTTAACTTCCATGATTCTTTCCTCAAACACTTAGGATCATTATTACCCTCAACACTCATTAGATTTAACTGAAAACTTCACCCTGAAACACGAATCAAATCACCAAGAGACTTCAACATCATAACCATCAAGAATTCAATGAATTTTTCAACAATGTTCTTCAAGAACTCACTTCTTTTAACATTAAAATAATTTAGATTCACTGAATTTAAACAAGATTAGCGTGTGGGTGAACTAACTCAACACTATGAACATACCTTTTTAGGGATCACCCCCGTTGATATCCAGACGCAAAGCTTGAGCATTCTTGTCAATTCTTGATTTCTCTCGTCTTTTCTCTTCTTTTCTCTCTTCTCCAAGCCCTAGCGTTAATTAGCTTTTTTGTAAACTAAACAAATTTGTGTTTTATCCAAATTTAATTCCTAAAACGAATTAATTAAATTAGGTAAGGAAAAGACAACTTTTCCCTCCCAAATCCGGATTGGACTTTCCAAAAGGCGTAACTCACTCATACGTTATTGAAATTGCACAAACTCAGAAACGTTGGAAAGATAATTCTAAGGGCTTTCCAACCATATCTAGCAATTCTCCTAACTCATCCAGATATAGGAGTTATTTTTGTTTGATAATGACCAAAACTCACTTTCCAAACTTAGACAATTTTTCCCGTTTTTTTTATTCTTTCCAAAAATAAGTATTTTTAGATTTTAAACTCTTTTCTAGCCGTTTCTAGTTGCGATATATTTAAATATCTCCCCCTTGGGAATATTCGTTCACGAATGAGATTACTCTTACTAGACTTAGGGTAGCAACATCAAGTTCAAACACCCCCAAGCAATAGCAACCAAATAACATGCTTACTCCAATTTAAAGGGCACTATGAAGAAAATTATTACCTTGATCTTGAGTTTCTTCAGATCCGAAAAGATGTGGGTATCTCTTCCTTTTATCTTTTTCAACTTTCCAAATACCTTCCTCAACAACTGATTTCTCTATAGCACTCTGACTGATGCTATTTCCTTGGTCCTTAACTTGCGAACTTGGCAATCTAGAATCTAGACCAGATCTCTTCATAAAGCTATCCGTGATACCAATATCTTGAGTTGGTATGATACGTGAATTATCTCCCATGCACTTCTTCAACATGGAAAAATGAAATACTAGATGAACCGATGCTAACTCTTGGGGTAACTCCAACTCATAAGATAACTTATCAATCTTTTTGGATATTCGGTAAAGACCAATATATCGGGAACTAAGTTTCCCCTTTCTTAAAAAACCTCAATAACACCCTTTATGGGTGAAACTTTCAAGTATACTCAATCATCTGCTTCAAACCTTCAAATATGATATCGGCATCTTCTCCCATAAAGAGCTTCATATGTAGGCATTTGGATTCTAGAGTGGTAACTATTGTTGTAAGAAAATTCGATGAGAGGTAGGTAATCATCCCAATTCCACTTGCGATCGATCACACATTCTCTCAACATATCCTCCAAGGTATGAGTAGTGCGCTCATCTTGCCCATCTATTTGAGGATGAAAGGATGAAAGGCAGTACTTAAGTTTACCTTTGAACCCAAACCTTTCTGAAAGGATTTCTAGACCGGAACTCCATAAGTCTTACAGCCTCTTGAATATACAACTTACCATAATCTTCTGTCAATGAGTAGTCTTTACCGGCAAAAAGTGGGCTGATTTTGTCATTCTATTGACAATTACCTGAATTGAATCATACTGCATGCGAAACTTCGTAACCCTGTGATAAATCCATATTCATCATCTCCCACTTCCATTCCGAAATTTCTATATTTTGAGCCAAACCACTAGACCTTTGGTGCTCTACTTTAACTTGCTGGCAATTTGGGCACTTTGCAACCAATTTAACATTGCCCTTCTTCAAACTATTCCACCAATAAAGTTCTCTCAAGTATGATACATCTTTTTGGAACCCGGATGAATGAAATATCTGGATTTATGGCTTCCTCCATAATTCTCTCTTGGAATCCATCCACCATAGGTACGCACAATTTACCTTGATACCTCAATACACCATCTCCCCCTTGTTCAAAAGCTAATACTCTTTGCTGGTGAACACTTTCCTTCAATTCAAGCAAAATGGGATATTGGTCTTGCTTTTCTTTCACTTCTGACACTAATGACGATTTAGCCCCATTCGTCACCACTATTCCTCCTTCTATGGAATCAAGTAGTCAGACTCCTAAGCATGCAAGTCTATGCACATTTTTGCTAGTTCTTTCTTCTCTTCCTCAACATGGGCGGTACTACCCATAGACAACCTTCTTAAGGCATCAACAACAATATTAGCCTTACGTGGGTGGCAAAGAATACTCATATCATAATCCTTGATCAATTCTAACCATCTCATTTGTTTGAGATTAAGCTCTCTCTGAGTGAACACATATTGTAGGCTTACACCATATTTTCAAGGCAAAAACTACAGCAACCAACTCTAAGTCATGGGTTGGGTAATTCTTCTCATTAACTTTTAACATATGTTATAACTTTGCCATTATACATTAGGACACAACCCACACAAACTCTAGATACTCAAAATACACCAAAAAACCTTAAGGACCATCCGTTAAGGTAAAAACTGGGGAAGTAGTAGTTCACCTCTTTTTCAATTCCAAGAAATATTTCTCACAAGCTTCAGACCATTGAAACTTAACTGTCTTCTGAGTCAACTTGGTCAAAGGAGATGAAATAGATGAAAACCCCTTAATAAACCTTTGATAGTAGCTCGCCAAACCCAAGAAACTCCTAATATCAATTGGAGACGTAGGTCTAGGCCAACTCTGAACTTCTTCTATCATTTGGATATCAACGCTAATTCCATCACCGGAAACTATGTGGCCAAAGAATGCCACACAGTTAAGCCAAAACTCACATTTTAAGAACTTAGCATATAACTCGTTATCTTTCAAAGTCTGAAGAACTATTCTAACGTGACTAGCATGTTCTTCTATATTCCTTGAATAGATTAGTATATAATCAATGAAGACAATAACAAACATATCAAGATAAGGTTTGAATACTCTATTCATAAGATCCATGAATGCTGCAGGTGAATTAGTCAACCTAAAGGCATGAACAAAAACTCATAATTCCCATATTTGATTTTAAAAGCTTTCTTTGGAATATCATATTCCCTTACTCTTAACTAATGGTAGCCAGATCTGAGATCTATCTTAGAAAAACATGTCGCACCCTGAAATTGATCGAATAAATCATCAATTCTTAGTAGAGGAGATTTATTATTGATGGTAACCTTGTTTTTGATGGTAATCTATACACATTCAAAGGGAACCATCATTCATCCTCACAAATAAGACCGGAGCGCCCCAAGGTGAGATACTTGGTCGAATAAAACACTTCTCTAGGAAGTCTTTCAACTACTCCTTAAGATCTTTCAACTATGTTGGTGCCATTTTGTGTGGCTGAATATGTCATGCCTCGAGAGTACACCCTAGAAGATATGGTGCTCTCGGATTGCAACATGGCATACTTGACTTCTCGGAGGTCTTGTACAAGCCCTTTGACATCATTTATTGCATACATGTATTAAATGTAGTGCGGAATTAAAAACTTTCACACGAATAATATCCCAAAACATCTTTCATATTAAATCATAGAAAATACTAAGTCTCACCGTAAGCCAAACTTAGACTCAAGAATACGTGGGACACGGCCCATACAATTGAAATATAAAAACTTAGTCTATTACAATACTTTTAATGATAGAATTCTAAAGATATTAATGTCCTCGAATCAAGTGAGGATATACCCCAACTTTGATTGAAAGAGTCCTAGATTCCAAGCTTTGCTTCAAGATGCCTCTCACCTTCCACCTACAACTCTAGATATGGATAAAATGTATGGAATTAGTACAATGCATGTACTAAGTATGTCATAATGCATAAAATCATGAGAAATGGACATTTGTATCAAAATATGCTCTTTTACAGTAAAACCATATATCATAATATTGAGAATCACATATAACACCAACTTTACATACAAATCACATATTACAAAGTAACATCAAGAACACACCAAAATACATAAACATGAGACCCTCCTACCAAAGGTGGTTCTAAGGCTCACTTGAGTGAGTTATGAAGCGGACGCCCATACAATCCCTTGACACACACCAAAGAGATCCTTTAGACTACCTATGATAAGATTATTCACATTTATTAATAAAACTCCCTACCTATAATTACTCTAAGACTCACCTAAGTAAGACAAGAAGAGAACGCCCATACACCCTCTCCAATAATACCTAAGTAATCCCCAAAGCTACTCTTGAGACTTGCATTTTCATTAACATACCTTCACTTAAGTCATTATGTTCATTAGACCATTTAAGAGACGTTCAACACTTAAGGACATTTACATAATGTTCTTGGAGAAGACCTAAGGACTCGCATATTAATATCTTCAAAGCCTAATCGTGCAATGTCTAGATAGAGTCCCATTCCATATGATGAGAATAGGCAATAAACGACATAGACCATGGTAGCTAAGCATGGAATATGGAGTCAACCCTACTCCGATAAAGGGTGTTCTACTTGCCAATGGTAGAACTAGGACACATCCCATGTAGGCACATGGTTAAGTAGTATGAAGGGTTTCTTTGTTCTCTAATGTCATCTTATTTAGAGCAACTCCCCCAGCATACTCACTCGGTGCTAGCCTTTGTTCTCATAGAGTAATTCAATAAAATAGCATATGAAGAGGTTTCTTATCTTGTTCATAACCAATTCATAACACACCTTACCAAAGAAAACCCCTAGGGTTTCCTTACAATGGTTAAGAGGATAGCTCAATGACTTTCCTAAGGATGATTTCATGCCGTTCTATCCAATCAACCCTAAGTCCACCATTCACACGAGAAGGATACCATTATGGCTTTCAACTTCAAGAATATCATAAACTTATTTCTAAAAGGTTCCACATGAACAACCTTCATAGCTATGTTCAAGGTCACATGTCAATAACACATACAAGACTAAAAAGCTTTAGCATACTAAGTCAAGAATCCATATTTTCATTTTACATATATCAAGTAAGGGACATAAGTCTACCAAAGCAAGACACACATATGTTTTACCTTATCACATATAGCATATCATTCAAGAAGTACACAGGGAAAACCAATTCAACTATAGGCCACCCTATTCACTAATATAGCACCATCTATATAAACCATCACAAGTCTTATATAAGTCATCAAGAAACATCATACTTCAATATCAAGTAATACACATAAGGACTTCACTATAGCCTACTAAATACACATATCATCGACTAGGAGAAATCATTCTTTGACTTCACGTGATAATACCATAATTCATAAAGTAACGCCGATGAGGCCACATTGTTTCATAATTCATAAAGTAATCCTGACGAGGCCACATTGTTCACAAGTATAGCACATAATCACCGCCACCATAAGTGGACCATACCAATCATCATCATAATTCAAGACCTATACTACACAATATTGAGAGATTTAGGGCAGCATACCACTAATCCAATCTTATAACTTCAATCCATAGCCAAATCAACCAACTCAATACTCCAAAGGTTCTTACCAATAGGCATGATCATCAATTCAATCCAATAATCCCAATATACAATGAATCAAGATAATGCAATATGAATTTATCAATTAAGGACATCCTACTTACAATTCTAACATAATTCTTTCATAATTCAATAGCCCTAATCAAACTACACAAGAATTCAATAGCATTAAGACATGATCAAATCACCCATAATATAGTCAAAACTAGGATTGCATGGTTTGCATGGGTTGATTGAGTTTAAAATCATCAAATTAACATCCATTCAATCATAATACAATGATTCAAAATGTTTTATGCAAGGATCCATGGCTAGATTACAATTTGGCAGTTCATCTTTTGAGAAAGTCTTTGAAAACCACTTTGAAGATTGGCTCCTTGAAGAAAAGAGATTCAAGGATGAAAACCATACCTTAATTGATGCTAAACCACAAAACATTGAGAAGAATTGATGGCTAAACCAACTTCCAAGCTCGAATCTCCCTTCAAGCTTCAATAATGTTCTAGAGAGTTCTTTAGAGGTTTTAGGGTTTTGATTTTGAAAAGCTAATTCATCTAAGTGTTTTATAATTAAAACCCACTTAAAATAACTAAAATACCTTAAGTAGCTGTCCAAATTATTTTAGGAAGGCTAGGTGAAAACCCCATAATACCCTTAAGCTGGCCGAGACCCTGCAGAAAACTGCACGTCTCAGCGACGGTTGCCATCCTACGGGACATTGACCCAACGATGAGCCGTGCTGGCAAGTTGTCGAAAGGGTCAGAGCCTAAAAATGGGATCTAAAGTTCCCTACACCATGTCTCAATCTACGCCTTACACCTACGGGGTGTCGGCCAGCCTACTGGGCGTCGATTGCCCTCCGTAGCTGGGACTGTTTTGGACAATTTTGGCTTACAAAATGGGTCCTACTCAAGGACTCTTTGGTTAGTCCTTGGGGAGTTTTTCCCGGGTTTTTCCAACCCGAATATACTTGTACACATGTTAGGGATCTCTCACATCAATTTCATCCAAAACGAACACGTAAAACTTGACGAAACACACTAAGGCACACAAGCACGTTTCAAGGCAAACCTTTCGAACGTCATGGACGTTTGACCTCCAAACTTCACCAAACTTTAGAAACTGCCTCTTAAAATCAATATAACTCATTTTAAGAATTCATGACACAAGTGTTATGCTCTAGTTCCACCTAAGTCATTTTAGAGGGGTTACAAAATAAATATATGATGAGTATCTAGGATAACATCTATACTGAAATCTCTCTCTTTCTCAGGAGGGACTCCGAGAAGATCATTTGGAAAGTCTTCTGGAAACTCGTTTACTACTGTAACTGAATGAATACGAGGTATCTCAAAACTAGATTCATTAACTCGGACTAAGTGATAGACACACCCCTTAGAAACTAACTTCCTTGCCTTAAGTTACGAAATGAAAAATGACCCTTAGGCAATGCTGAACTGCTTTTCCACTCTATGAGCGTCTCATTTGGAAAATGAAACTTGACAACTCGAGTTCTACAATGAACTGAGGCATAATAGTCATTAAGCCAGTCCATACCAAGAATAACATCAAAGTCTGCAATGTCTAACTCAATTAAATCAGCCATAGTACTCTTGTGATTGACAGAAATGGGACAATCACATAAGAATCTCTATGCTAGAAAGGATTCACCAACAGGTGTAGAAAGTCTGAACGGTTCACTAAGCTGTTCAAGAATAAATCAAAGTTCATAGCAACATATGGAGTTACAAATGATAAACTCGCTCCTAGGTCTAGCAAAACATATACAATAAGTCAAAAACTATAATCATACTAGTGAAAACATCTAGCAAATCCTCTTTGTCACGACCTGCAAGTACCACCTAGATGGAGGGAGCAACCCTTGGGTCGGTACACGGCGTACTTGACCCTTCGTGGGTCTCGTACTAGCCTCTTAGCTATCATTCATTAAATAAGACATGAAAAGTAGTGTGGAATTAAAACTTTTCACGATAATAATAATAATAAGAAGAAAATATCTTTCATAAATACTAAAGAGTAGTCTCATCGTCACAAGTCAACTTAAATACACAACTTAAATATCTTAGGGACACGACTCTTTACATTCGAAAGAAAATACATAATAAGTCTTATACAAGAACTAAAGAGATAAAGACTATGTCCTCGAATATATAAGGACATACCAAATCTTGAGAGACTAGATTCCCAAGCTTGCCTTCTAACCTTCCACTTACCTCCAACCTACATTGATAGAATATAGAAAAGTATGGGGTTAGTACAAATATTGTACTAAGTGTGACATTATACAAAACATGCAAAAAGGGACCTTTTTGTAGAAATAAGCTTTCAAGCAAAATAAGTAAATCCTTCATGAATAAAGAAGTAAAATAACATATAATTCACCACTTGGCATATGGAATAGAACTTCCATAACTTTAGCACAAAGGACCACTTTACAGTGAACTCAAGAAAATATTACAGTGAACTCATTTATATCAACTCACAGTGAACTCATTTCCTTTGAAGTTTCCCTAACAAAGGTTATTCTAAGACTCACTAAGGTAATACATGAAGGAACCTCCCATACAATCCCTTCGGTGCACACCTAAGTGATCCTCAAGACTACCCATGATAGGCTTACTTCGCACGGGTAACAGGGCCACATTCTTATACTAGACACTAGAGAAACATACTTGCATTTAAGAACTTCACATAAGTGCCCTTCTCCAAGTGGAATTCCAAGTTACACAAAGTGAAAGTGAAAGTAGCATCCATACTACTACACCCACAATGTGCTCCTTGAGGATTCCATTAGCTTAGGCACACCAGATTCATCATTCATAAACTTCATCCTACAAGACCTGACTTTAACATGTTTTATTGACATTAGACATTAAGTCACATAACTCCTTTACATCACATAATAACTCATTCATACATTTCACATAAAGACGCACCAAGAATCCCCTTTCAAGTCGTGTAATGGATAGATAGTGTCTCATACCACCACCATCCCTCAGTAGTACACTCTTTAGAAGACTTAGTTCATTACATTCTTTTGTGGGGGATAGGTTCAACCGACATAGACCATGAGATCTAGACACGGAATCTCGGTATTAGCCCTTACCGGATGAGTGATCCCCACTTGCCTAAGGTAAGGTCATTCTTAAGCCTTTGCACGGGGTTTCCAATAGCTACTCCTATGCGGGCACATAGTTAAGGGATAAGAAGATTGCTTCTAAGTGACTCATTCATCTTCTAGTGAGGACAACTCTTCTCAAGAGGTACATTGGGTACAACATCTCTACTCACAATGTGTACCCACCCCTTCTTAAAATCCTCTTAGTGCTAAGCATAACTCCCCCACGGAGTCTTAAACATTCATTACTATAGGTTAAGGAATAACTTATTGGACACCACATATCAACACACAAAGGGGTATCCATCCTACAACCTAACTAAGAAAGCTCTTTGGAATAGTGAGGTTGCTACTAAACACTTCATCTAAACTCACGAAGAGTGATCACCCCAAAATCCCCCATTCACATTCTATACTTCATTCATTCAAATGGTGTGTGTACAAGTGACCACACCTTTCACATAATCACCATTCTCATAAAATTGCCTTCTAATCATGCTTACATCTTCATTCATAACATTTCACACACTAGCATTCTTTACATATACACATATTCCATTTAAACCTAATCTACACAAACTATGCAATTCAAGCTTCATAAAGCCTATCAACATGAACATCAACATCATCACTTTCCTTCACATATATGACTTCATTTCCATACTCACAATACACATGAGAATACATATTCATATTCTTCAAGTAAACACCACCACCAAAGGTGGACCATACCACTCAAGAATATTTCAATAGAAACTATACAAGATAGACCAACTTACACTTATTCAAAGCTTTCACCACCTTTCATCAATATTTCATCTAAGTAATATAATATAACATATATAGGAAGTATCTAACCCAAAATACATCAAAAGAAACTCAACTCTAACACTATCTAGCTAAAATCAATAAACTCATTTCATAAGCCAAAAGTTGATAATAAGCATAAACATGGTTTATTTGGGGTTTTGACATTAAAATAATCATCTAACATTAATAACAACTCATTTAAGTCATTAAAATGTTTTCATGCAAAGACTCATACTTAGAGTCAAGAAATAACGAAGTTGAAGTTTGAAAACCCTTTCTGAAATCTCTTTGAAGTGGCTACTTCAATGAAAGAAGGTTCAAGGATGACTACCATACCTCAATATGAAGAAACCCATGGAATTCGGTGAAGAAACTTGAAGGATTTGGTCTTGTTCCTTGAATCTTGAAGTTCTCCAATGGAGGTTTCAACTTAGAGAGAGAGCTTAGAGAAAAGGGAGAGCATGTGAAAATTTTGAATTTTAATTGAGGGTTTGGGGCTTTTGGTGGGGGAATGGGTGTATAATGACCTAAAATCAGTGTACAACCCCCCCCCCAAAAAAAAAAATACCCAAAATACCCATACATTAAAAGGACTCTTTTAGACAAGTCAAACTTTACTTCAACTTTCGGAATTATCATTAGGAAACAAGTCCGCGATGCGGAGCTGCTCCCGTAAGATTTTTCAAATTAAATTTCGAGACAGGGGAGTCCGCGACGTGTCCACGACACAGACTAAGATTTTTGTCTAAGCGGAACCAAGTCCGCGACGCCGCACTTGTTTTACTTAAGTGCAAAACTTTGCTTTCTTGGGTAGCTTGCCTGGCCAAAGGTGGGGTCCCTTCGTGGACCCCTAGGGCAATCCTTGGGGGGTCGGACCTGGAAGTTTCGACCCTATAAACTTAACTTTACCTATTTAAAGTATTTTTACAAGTTTTAGACTCTACAACACATAAAAACACATACAACATACAAGGACACACTAGCACACACAAGGCTAGTTTCAGAACGTCTTGGTCGTCCCTTGACGTTTGACTTCCAAACTTAACCAACTGGATTATAATGCGAAAATAAATCATTTTAACTCATTATTAATTTATGAAATACATCCAAAGCTCTAGTTCAACCTAGTTCATTTTAGGGGCGTTACATTCTCCCCCACTTGGAACAATATTTGTCCTCGAATGACACTAAACACTTTTAAGTGCATCAAGGACTCAACTAGAAGCATATAAAACATCACATTATGGTGAAAACATTCGTATTCAAAGTACCAAATTCACAAGGAACACCTACTTCATATCATCAAGCATTCTCAAATAACACAAGCAATTTGGAACAAGTTCCACAATTCAAAGCACACAGTTATTTCTTTATTTATGGAGGAGCTACCTTCCCCAACACAATACATGATCATATACATTATTTATACACACATTGAAATAATTATTCATGTAAATACAATTTAGTCAAATTTTGAATTTCTTTACCGTGAATACCAAACATTCACAGTAAAGTATGCACAATAATACAATAATTTATCTGTAAGAAATTTAATATGTAGGCATGAAAATATGAGAGACAAGACCATAAAAACTCATCTTATAACATAAACATAACCACCATAAAGAATTGAGAATTACCGTGACTTTCAATCCGGATTAGTCTTCTCCTCTAGATTCGAGGGCATAGAAACGATTCCTCTTTGAAGCATTAGGATCTAGACCACCTTGAGGAGCTTGGTTGAACTCTTTTACCTTTGCCTTGAGGACCGGGAAATCCCTCATCTTATGGACCTTATTACCACACCCAAAGAAACCATCCGTACCGGCAAGACACTTACCCAAGTGTTGCTTCCAAAATTAGCAAGCCTAGACCTCTCAAAAGCATGGCCACCTCCTTGGGATTTTTGGTTAGGAGCCCTATCCTTGTTCCAATGGAAGACTCTTGATGATAGAACCTATTCTTAGGTTTAGGATGACTTGGCTCATCTGACCTAGGCCTCTTTCCCTCTTTCCTTATCTCTCTAAGCTTGGACTCCTCAATTTGTTGAGCATACACCATGAGCCTAGACATATCCATATAATTAAGGAGCATTGCCGTACGACACTCTTTTTCCACCAAGATAGACACCCCTATCACAAATTTATTCATCCTAGCCCTAGGGTCGGCTACCAAAGTTGGGGCATACTTAGATAGTTGGGTGAATTTGAGAGAGTACTCTTTTACCCTCGTTCACCCTTGACGAAGGTTCATGAATTCCACCAACTTTCTTTGCCTAAATTATATGGGAAATAACCTATCAAGAAAATCAACTTTGAACACTTCCCAGTCTACCAGACCTTCCTCTAAGGGTCTCTCTTCCCTCCATTGCTCAAACCACACTTGATCCACATCTTTGAGTTGATAAACGGCTAGCTCCGCTCTCTCTCTAGGAGTCAAACCCATAGCATCCACCACCTTGAACACCTCATCTATGAAGCCTTGTGGATTTTCATCAACCTTGGTGCCACGGAAAGTAGGAGGGTCCATCCTCATAAAATCCCAGATTCTAAAAGCTGGAGTACTTGCATTTGGTTTAGGACCACCTCATTGGTTAGCTTGGGCAACCACATGATTAGTGACAACTTGATCTTGAGTCGTCACGAGTTGGTTCAAAACTCTAAGGGAAGACCTTTCTCTGCATTAGTCATGCCCCCTTCAACATAGGGAGTTTGAGGACCTTGGGGCATTGGAGGCATTTGGGGCACTTGAGGTCCTTGAGGTTATTGAGGGGGAACCTTCTCATTGACTGTCAAGACTGGAATCTAGACCCCAGACGAGACCGGCGTCGTTGACCTCTCAGAGGTCACAGACAAGCCTACTTACATCATTCTTACTTTACATAGGTTAATTTTAGCGGAAAATATGAAACTTTCTGTTCCTAAACATTGCTTACTAAAACATTTCTACTACATTCGTAATTTATTCAACATCAACCATCTAAACATTAAGAGATAATCAAATGAAAGAAATAGTTCAATAACATAACTGTATAATTGCCAAAATGGCACCCACACATAGTCTGAATAAAATAAGAAAGAAACGCTAGTGGAACATGCTCCACTAGCTCAACTCCTAAACTAAGCTAGAACATAAATAGTAGCATCCTCGCAAAGCATGAGGACCTACCAAAAATCGGATGAATGCTGGACGTACGGATAACTGTAGCGATGATCCTGTAGCTCTACCGTCCACCTGTGCCTGCACCTAAAATAGTAGAGTTTGTATAGGGTTAGTACACACTTGTACTAAGTATGGGTATATGCAAGCACATACCAAGGACATGCATGAGAAAGAATAGCTCTTTCCTAACAACATGATTTTAGGAAGTCAAGTCTGTGGACTTGCCAAATTGAGATTAGGAAAGGTAGTGAACTTTCCAAATTTGGATTAGGAAAGTCATGCCATGAGAGTAACATGCATCATCATACTTATCATATTCCACACATCACATAACATTTACACATATCACATATAATATTGCATATAGCACATAACATATTTCATATCATTCATTCATATGCCATGAGACCTTGGAATCATGCACTTAACATTAAGACTTTCCAAAATGAGGGCTCAACATATGGGACCTCAACTAGGGAGTCCTCATTAGCAAACACAGAGTCTGCTTCGTTCATTCATACATACTCCATTTCATTTCATTCATAGACTAGTGTAAACACCAGTTATACCTAGGATGTAGTTTAAGACTTTCATTAGGTTCGTTGTGCAACGACCAAGAATGACCTAATGTCATTACTTGAATCTAACTCACCTTTTGATTATCCTATCCTAACACCTTTGGTATCATTCATTTCGTTATGTGCATCATTTAAGGCTGGCCTCATTTATTCATTGGGAACTTTAACTTTGACCGACATAGATCATGTGAGCATCATGAAATCCAGTGTCTCCCCCACACCGAAAAGAAGTGGAATCACCGGCCAAAGTGATCCAGTAACATGCTAGCATACATAGGAATTTAACCCCGCCAGATCCCTATATTGGCAGTATAGGTTCGAAGACTAGGAGATATAAGGAGACCTATACCCGGCAAGCCGGACAGTCTCATCTCATGAGAGTTACATGAACCTCTGCCCTTCCCGAAAGAAGGCATCACCGCTCATAGCTAGTCTATCGGTGCTCAGTATAAAGTTCCATTTCATTCATCTCATACGTCAGGGAAGCTGACTTCTAGTATGAGGACATCATAGCTCATTGGATGATTTCTCATTTCATCATTCGTATTAAGTGTGTTAAGCTCAATACTCTCATTAGAGTGTTCATAGAGACTGGTCTCTTCATTATCTTACACTCTCATAGGTGAGTACGTGTTGGTAACATTTACTTAGGCTCATTTGAGATTGCTCTCATCATTTACATTAGCCTCATATCATGTTGTCACCACATTCATTATCATTAGCACCTTTGCTTTTTCATAGTTACTCACCTCCTATTATGTGAATGTTCATTTCATCATTTCATTGTTCATCTCATCATATGCCAATACACTTGGCCATTTAGTGTACTTACACTCATACTTAACCCTTCTAGGGTTCATCATTTCATTTCATACATCTTAGGTTCACTTATTTTTGAACGTATATTAGACTTATGTGTCCATAGGTACAAGCCATGAGGCTTCATTCGTAGTTCATTAAGTTACTCATACATTCCTAAGATTTTATAGTACAATATTTATGTATCTTGTATATATGCCAAGATCTTGATTTTGATCTAAGTAGATGGCATTATTCTTGGATGATTTGTTCACGTATGACTTATGTATCAAACGGAAGTTTGGGCATGGAATCCCAAGTCTTGAATCATTTGAATGTCCTTTACATTATTAATTGATTTCATTCTAATATTCATAACATTTTAACTCTAAGTCAAATCACAATATTTACATTGAAGGGTTACTTGTCTATTTAAAATTTTTCTTGCATTGGCCGATGGGTTGTGGGTTCAAGCCCCCACAACCCCATTTTCGTTTTTTTCTTTTATTTGTTTCGGTCCATGGGAAACTTTGGGACCAGAGGTCGAGTCCCCTCAGCCACACTAAAATTCTCCTTTATTTTCCTTTCCCTTCCATTCGCTTAAGGCCGACAGGTTGTGGGTTCGAACCCCCACAACCTCTTTATTTTATTCTCCCTTTTAAGAGTTGACTGATTGAGTTGACTGTGAGGTTGTGGGGTCGAATCCCCACAGCCTCATTTCATTTATTTTTATCTCCCTCATCCGCATAGAGGTCGTGGGTTCGATTCCCACGCCTCTCATATTTTTATTTTTCCTTTTCTTTGGTTTCTAACCGAGAGGGCGTGGGTTCGAATCCCACCCCTCTCATTTCTTATTTTCTTTTTTTCACACTTATTTATCAGCCATGACACGGTTCGAATCCCCCTCACCATATAAATTTTTCTTCTTTAATTTTTTCGGGGATTTTAAAGGGGTGAGGTCTCGGGTTCGACCCTCAATGACCTCACCTATTTTTCTTTATTTTTCTTAAATTCTAAACAACTTAAATTGGCAGAGATATATCAACATAATGCTGAAAATTTAAGGTAACTTCTTTACTCATTTTTATCTCCATTTGTTCGTGAATTTATAGAGCAATACATAGTACAATTGGTACATTCTTTAATACATTTTTTTCATGAATTCTTAACCAAGATGTTTACTCCTCAATTCAGCCACACTTCATGTCACATGAACATCACAATTTATTTCAATGGCGTACATAAAACAACAAACATAACATTTACAATTTCAAGCCTCTAGGCCGAAACTCAACACATGCCATATATTTTTCTTAATTCGAACAAACACATGGTTTGTCTTTTCATAAATTAACGTACATCCAACACATTAACATTCAGCACAAACATCACATAATCCTAAGTCTACCAGCATTCATACCAACCTACATTCGTTGGGAGCTAATGACAGGGATATGCAACGGGGGAAACAACCTTAGTTTTTGAGCCGAATATACTGAGTCCTAGGGGTCTCTTGGGAAAGGGACCAAGAGTAAGAAGACCCATACCTTTGTTTTCTTGCTAAATGTCCAGAAAGCTGCCCAAGAACTTCCCCACAATTCAGTCCACACACCGAAAGAACAAGCAAGAATTCGTCCAGATATTGACCTTTACCTTTTGTTCTTGAGATTATTTTCCTTTTGAGTTTCTATCTTTCAAGTTCTTGATGAACTTTTGCCTTTACTTGGTTTTTCTTTTTTTCCTGATTGTTTTAACACGTTTGGCAGCCCAGAAAAGAGAGTGAAAGAGAGAGAGATTGACGTGAAAAGAGAATGGGAGATAGGAGATAGTGGTCTAGTAGAAATAGGACTTGTGGGTAAGACTTAGTCAAATTAATAATTAATTAAAATTAATAAAAATCTGATTTATTTTTCCTAAATCAGCTAATATTAATTATTTATTAAAAATTAAGTTAACAAATTAAAATAAAAGCAAGTTAAATCTTGCTTCTAGTGGGGCTCGAACCCGAGTGAGCCCATTTGCGAAAAATGGTTCAATTCGGGTTGCCCCACCCGAAATGCTTTAAATAAATTAATTAATTTGTTAATTAATTTGTTCCTCAGGGTAATTACAATATTACCCTTGGCTTGGAAAAGACCATTTTACCCTTGGACCCTCAAAACTTAAGATTTCTTCTTTTGAGTCCGGTAAAAACTCTTTCAATTAAATCTTCGTTTTCGCGAGCCTCACATGGTTGGTTCCAACCTTTCCAAGCTCAATTAACTCCCCATGTTTGTTGGCTTGGTCGTAGTAAGGGTTCTGAGGTCTGGTTCTATGCGTATCAATACATGCGGACCTTGGTCTAATCGCAAGCATTCTTGAAAAACCTAAGTCTTGATCCTATTCATTTTTAGGGTTGTTACATTATCCCCCCCTTAGGAACATTCGTCCCCGAATGACACTACTACTTCATGTTGTAATGCCAGTCAGATCATAATAAAAGCACTATACACAATAAATCAATAGCAACAAAATACGGGGAGGTAAGGAAGCATAGGTTTAAGAGTATAAAGTCTAACCTCAAGAGCTGAACAGGTGAGGGTAGCGGGCCCTCATGTCGGCCTCAGCTTCCCACGTAGCACCCTCAACAAGATGATTTCTCCATAATACTTTCACTGTGGCAATCTCCTTGTTCCTCAGCCGCTTGACCTGTCTGTCTATGTTCTCAACCGGTACCTCCTCATAAGACAAGTCTTCATCAACCCCAAACCTTCAACAGGTAAGATTGATGCTGGATCACCTAGGCACTTCTTCAACATAGATACATGAAAGACTGGATGGACAGAAGCTAACTCTGCGGGCAATGCCAACTCATAGGCCACCTCACCCACACGCTGTAGGATCTCATATAGCCCAACATATCTCGGACTCAGCTTCCCTTTCCTACCAAATCTCATCACCCCTTTCATAGGCGATATTTTTAAGTAAACCTGGTCACCAACATCAAACTCTAAGGGTCGCTTTCTGTTATCAGCATATGACTTCTGCCGACTGTACGCAGTAGTCAACGTATCCCTAATCATTATGACCTTCTCTAAGGCCTCATGAATGATCTCCGGCCCCAAAATGGATGACTCTCTAACCTCGAACTACCCAACTGGAGATCTACACCTGCTACCATACAGTGCCTCAAACGGTGCCATCCCGATGCTGGAGTGATAGCTATTATTATACGAGAACTCTATCAAAGACAGATGGTCATCCCAGTTACCTCTGAAGTCAATCACACACGCCCTCAACATATCCTCCAATGTCTGTATGGTGCGCCATGCCTGCCCATTTGTCTGAGGGTGAAAGGCAGTGCTAAGCTTCACCTGCGTGCCCAAGCTCTTCTGGAAAGATCTCCAGAAATGAGAAGTAAACTGAGATCCTCTGTCTGAAATAATAGACAAGGGAATCCCATGCCATCTCACAATCTCATCAATGTAGAGCCTCGCATAATCCTCGGCTCTGTAAGTAGACTTTACAGGGATAAAGTGGGCAGACTTAGTCAATATGTCCATAATAACCCATATAGAGTCATGCTGCCTCCTAGTCCTCGGAAGCCCAACCACGAAGTCCATATTAATGGCCTCCCATTTCCGAGTCGGAACCTCAATAATCTGCGTCAGACCACCAGGCTTAAGATGCTCTACCTTAACCTGCTGACAATTAGGACACTTGGCCACATATTCTGCAATGTCCTTCTTTATGCCATCCCACCAATAAATCTGCTTGAGATCATGATACATCTTGGTGGAACCTGGATGTATAGAATATCTAGAACCATGGGCCTCTGCAACAATCCTGGTCCGCAAATCATCCACATCTGGCACACACAGCCTGTCCTGATATCTAAGTACGCCATCACCTCCCAAAGCGAAAAACTCATTCATCTTCATCAGCACTGAGTCCTTCAACTCCATCAACACGGGATCTAGATGATGACCCTGCTTGACTTCAACTACCAAGAATGATTCAGAACTAGGATGAACTGAAACATCCCCACTAGTGGAGTCAACCAAACGCACACCCAGTCTGGCCAGTCTGTGTACATCTTTTACCAGCTCCCTCTTCTCATCCTCAACGTGAGCTGTACTTTCCATTCTCATCCTGCTCAAAGCATCAGCTACAACATTAGCCTTACCTGGATGATAGTGCACATTCATATCATAATCCTTCAACAGCTCCAACCATCTCCGCTGACGTAGATTCAACTCCCTCTGTGTGAACACGTACTGGAGACTTTTATGGTCTTTGAACACATCTACATGCACTCCATACAGATAATGCCTCAACAACTTCAGTGCAAATACCACAGCTGCCAACTCCAGGTCATGAGTGGGATAATTCTTCTCATGAAACTTGAGTTGTCTAGATGCATAGGCTATCACATTACCAACCTGCATAAGAACACAACCCAAACCAACCCTAGATGCATCACAATAAACAGTGTAGTTCTCACCACACTTAGGCAAAGTAAGCACCGGGGCTGAAGTGAGTCTGTCCTTGATCTCCTGGAAACTCTTCTCACAAGTCTTCGTCCATTCGAACTTGGCTTTCTTCTTAGTCAAAGCTGTCAATGGGGCAGCAATGGAAGAAAAACCCTCCACAAACTTGCGATAGTAACAAGCCAATCCCAAAAAGCTACGGATGTCAGTAAGAGTAAGAGGTTTTGGCCAGTTCTTCACAGCCTCAGTCTTCCTGGGATCCACCTCCACGCCCTGATTGGACACAACATGACCTAGGAAGGTCACTAATCTCAGCCAGAATTCACATTTGCTGAATTTGGCATACAACTGATGTTGTCTAAGTACCTGCAAGGTTAGTCTCAAATGTTGTTCATGCTCTTCCTTGGTCTTAGAGTAGATGAGAATGTCATCAATGAATATTATGATGAAAGAGTCAAGGTATTCACGGAAGACCCTGTTCATGAGGTCCATAAATGCAGCAGGTGCATTCGTGAGACCAAATGACATGACTAAAAACTCATAGTGACCATAGCGGGTACAAAAGGCTGTCTTTGGGATATCTCCATCCCTAACCCTAAGCTGATGATACCCTGAACGAAGATCAATCTTAGAGAAGAAACTAGACCCTTGGAGTTGATCAAACAGATCATCTATTCTGGGGAGTGGATACTTATTCTTTATTGTGACTTTGTTGAGCTGCTGATAATCGATACACATTCTAAGGGTTCCATCTTTCTTCTTTACAAACAACACTGGAGCGCCCCAAGGGGATATGCTCGGCTGAATAAAACCCTTGTCAGTGAGATCTTTTTACTGCAGTTTCAAATCTTTGAGTTCAACTGGAGCCATTCTGTAAGGAGGAATTGAGATTGGCTTAGTATCGGGTTCTAAGTCGATACCAAAGTCAATCTCTCGAAGGGGAGGGACTCCAGGCAAATCATCAGGAAACACATCTAAGAACTCGTTCACTACTGGTACTGAGTCTATGGAAGGAATGTCATGATCTAGATCATTAACACTCACAAGATGACACAATAACCCCTTGGACATCATTTTATTAGCCTTAAGATTTGAAATCAAGGGGCTAGGACGACTCGAATTGTACCCCTCCCAGACTAACTCTTCTTCATTAGGAAAGCGAAATCTCACCACTCTACTACGACAGTCCAAGCAAGCATAACAACTGTGAAGCCAATCCATGCCAAGAATAACATCAAAATCATGCATGGATAACTCAACCAGGTTTGCACGCATAGTTTTACCACTCACAACTATTGGATCATGTAGAACTTCAGGCAATATCTCAAAAGTAAGAGCAAGAAGACGAGTTACAAAGGAAAGTGTAGACCCTGGATCAAGTAAAGCATAAACAGAAGTTGAGAACACTTGCAGCATACCTGTGACCACATCAGCGGACTTCTCCTGCTCCTCGCTGCCTTTCAGGGCATAGAACCTGTTCCTCTTAGGAGGCTCGGCTGTTGCTGCACCCTGTGGGTTAGGCCTAGGCTGAGTATTACCTCCGGCCTGACCTCTGTTCTATGGACAGTCTCTGACCATGTGTCCACTCTTACCACAACCGAAGCAGGCATTAGTGCCCTGTCTGCATTCTCCACTGTGACCTCGGCCACACTTAGCACAATTCTTCTTAGGACGGTGAATCTCACCTCCATTGCCCTTCTTGGGCTCAGGTCTGCCTCCTCTAGGTGTAGCACTCCTCTGAGGATTAGAATTCCCAGAACTCTGTTGCCCCTTTTTGAACCTTGGCTGCTCACGGACGCCAAAGTTGTTCATGTGGCCTCCATGACTGGGTCCTGCCTGATCTTGAGGCCTAGGCCTCCTAGCATCACAAACACCTCTCTTTCTGCGGCTGTTCTCTACCTGCTGGACATGCACCATCAACCTGGAAAGATCCATATTATCATGGAGCATAGCAGATCGACACTCCTCCTCCAGGTCTCCATTGATTCCTGTGAGGAACCTACTCATCTCATCCTTGCTGTTAGAAACCAGGGAAGTAGCATACCTGGATTATTTCAACAAAGTTCAGTATTATCCTCATTTTTGCTATTAAATACTAGGGAAAATAACATACCTTGACAGCTTAACAAACTTCAGGGAATACTCCCTGACTGTCATAGAGCCTTGTTTAAGGTTGATGAATTTCTCAACCTTGGCCTCCCTCATCTACCTGGGGAAGAATCTCTCCAGAAATGCTGTCTTGAACAACTCCCATGTGACTGGCACTCCACCTAAGACACGGCTATCTTGCCACATCTTGCACCAACTCTGTGCAACATCCTTGAGCTGATAGGAAGCCAACTCCGCCTTCTCATTATCAGTGGCCCCCATAGCCACCAGGATGTTATGAACCTCATCCACAAACTCCTGGGGATCCTCTGATGTCCTAGACCCTTTGAAAATAGGAGGATTCATCCTCGTGAAATCCTTCAGCCTGTCAGCCATGCTATGAACCGGTGGGTTCTCCCTCTGAACATTCTGCCGGTTGACCTGGGCAGTCATGGCCTGGGCCTGCATAGTAATAGCCTGTGCCATCTGGGCCAGAGATGCCCTCACCTCAGCATCGGTCAACCCAGCTGGGTTCACTGGCATGACCACTCCTTCAGCTGGAGCCTGGGGTAGATCCTGATTACCCCTAGCAGCTACTCCTCCTCTCCTCTGACCGTTTCCTCTCCTAGTGTTCATTCTCTGGAAAAACAAAAAGGATTGATGTTAGAGAGGCTCATAACACCAAGAATTCAGGCATTCAGAAAAGCACGATAAGATCAGAAAAAGGGAAATTTTCCTACGCATCATGCAGTCTCTAATTCAGGATAGTGGTGCACTTCACTACCATGAATTAGAAACTACTCAATGTGGTTGATGTGAACTTATTATTTTCGTAATTTAACCTAGTGCTCTGATACCAACTTTGTCACGACTGGAATCTAGACCCCAAACGAGACCGGCATCGTTGACCTCTCACAGGTCGCAGACAAGCCTACTTACGTCATTCTTACTTTCCATCGGTTAATTTTAGCGGAAAATTTGAAACTTTCTGTTTCTAAACATTGCTTACTAAAATATTTCTAATACATTCGTAATTTGTTCAACATCAACCATCTAAACATTAAGAGATAATCAAATGAAAGAAATAGTTCAATAACATAATTGTATAATTGCCAAAATGGCACCCATACATAGTCTGAATAAAATAAGAAAGAAATGCTAGTGGAACATGCTCCACTAGCTCAAATCCTAAACTAAGCTAGAATATAAATAGTAGCATCCTCAAAAAGCATGAGGACCTACCAAAAACCGGATGAATGCTGGACGTCCGGATAACTGCAGCGATGATCCTGTAGCTCTACCGTCCACCTGTGCCTGCACCTAAAATAGTAGAGTTTGTATAGGGTTAGTACACACTTGTACTAAGTATGGGTATATGCAAGCACACACCAAGGACATGCATGAGAAAGAATAGCTGTTTCCTAACAACATGATTTTTGGAAGTCAAGTCTGTGGACTTGCCAAATTGAGATTAGGAAAGGTAGTGAACATTCCAAATTTGGATTAGGAAAGTCATGGCATGAGAGTAACATGCATCATCATACTTATCATATTGCACACATCACATAACATTTACACATATCACATATCATATTGCATATAGCACATAACATATTTCATATCATTCATTCATATGCCATGAGACCTTGGAATCATGGACTTAACATTAAGACTTTCCAAAATGAGGGCTCAACATATGGGACCTCAACTAGGGAGTCCTCATTAGCAAACACAGAGTCTGCTTCGTTCATTCATACGTACTCCATTTCATTTCATTCATAGACTAGTGTAAACACCAGTTATACCTAGGATGTAGTTTAAGACTTTCATTAGGTTCGTTGTCCAATGACCAAGAATGACCTAATGTCATTACTTGAATCTAACTCACCTTTTGATTATCCTATCCTAACACCTTTGGTATCATTTATTTTGTTATGTGCATCATTTGAGGCTGGCCTCATTTATTCATTGGGAACTTTAACTTTAACAGACATAGATCATGTGAGCATCATGAAATCCAGTGTCTCCCCCACACCGAAAAGAGGTGGAATCACTGGCCAAAGTGATCCAATAACATGCTAGCGTACATGGGAATTTAGCCCCGCCAGATCCCTATATTGGCAGTATAGGTTCGAAGACTAGGAGATATAAGGAGACCTATACCCGGCAAGCCGGACAGTCTCATCTCATGAGAGTTACGTGAACCTCCGCCCTTCCCGAAAGAAGGCATCACCGCTCATAGCTAGTCTATCGGTGCTCAGTATAAAGTTCCATTTCATTCATCTCATACATCATGGAAGATGACTTCTAGTATGAGGACATCATAGCTCATTGGATGATTTCTCATCTCATCATTCGTATTAAGTGTGTTAAGCTCAATACTCTCATTAGAGTGTTCATAGAGACTGGTCTCTTCATTATCTTACACTCTCATAGGTGAGTACGTGTTGGTAACATTTACTTAGGCTCATTTGAGATTGCTCTCATCATTTACATTAGCCTCATATCATGTTGTCACCACATTCATTATCATTAGCACCTTTGCTTTTTCATAGTTACTTACCTCTTATTATGTGAATGTTCATTTCATCATTTCATTGTTCATCTCATCATATGCCAATGCACTTGGCCATTTAGTGTAATTACACTCATACTTAACCCTTCTAGGGTTCATCATTTCATTTCATACATCTTAGGTTCATTTATTTTTGAACGTATATTAGACTTATGTGTCCATACGTACAAGCCATGAGGCTTCATTCGTAGTTCATTAAGTGACTCATACATTCCTAAGATTTTATAGTACAATATTTATGTATCTTGTATATATGCCAAGATCTTGATTTCGATCTAAGTAGATGGCATTATTCTTGGATGATTTGTTCACGTATGACTTATGTATCAAACGAAAGTTTGGGAAAGGACTTAAATCATTTGAATGTCCTTTACATTATTAATTGATTTCATTCTAATATTCATAACATTTTAACTCTAAGTCAAATCACAATATTTACATTGAAGGGTTACTTGTCTATTTAAAATTTTTCTTGCATTGGCCGATGGGTTGTGGGTTCAAGCCGCCACATCCCCATTTTCGTTTTTTTCTTTTATTTGTTTTGGTCCATGGGTGACTTTGGGACCCGAGGTCGAGTCCCCTCAGCCATACTAAAATTCTCCTTTATTTTCCTTTCCCTTCCATTCGCTTAAGGCCGAGAGGTTGTGGAATCGAACCCCCACAACCTCTTTATTTTATTCTCCCTTTTAAGAGTTGACTGATTGAGTTGACTGTGAGGTTGTGGGGTCGAATCCCCACAGCCTCATTTCATTTATTTTTATCTCCCTCATCCGCATAAAGGTCGTGGGTTCGATTCCCACGCCTCTCATATTTTTATTTTTCTTTTTCTTTGGTTTCTAACCGAGAGGGTGTGGGTTCGAATCCCACCCCTCTCATTTCTTATTTTCTTTTTTTCACACTTATTTCCCATCCATGACACGGTTCAAATCCCCCTCACCATATAAATTTTTCTTCTTTAATTTTTTGGGGGATTTTAAAGGGGTGAGGTCTCGGGTTTGACCCTCAATGACCTAACCTATTTTTCTTTATTTTTCTTAACATTCTAAACAACTTAAATTGGCAGAGATATATCAACATAATGCTGGAAATTTAAGGTAACTTCTTTACTCATTTTTATCTCCATTTGTTCGTGAATTTATAGAGCAATACATAGTACAATTGGTACATTCTTTAATACATTTTTTTTTCACGAATTCTTAACCAAGATGTTTACTCCTCAATTCAGCCACACTTCATGTCACATGAACATCACAATTTATTTCAATTGGCGTACATAAAACAACAAACATAACATTTACAATTTCAAGCCTCTAGGCCGAAACTCAACACATGCCATATATTTTTCTTAATTCGAACAAACACATGGTTTGTCTTTTCATAAATTAACGTACATCCAACACATTAACATTCAGCACAAACATCACATAATCCTAAGTCTACCATCATTCATACCAACCTACATTCGTTGGGAGCTAATGACAGGGATATGCAACGGGGGAAACAACCTTAGTTTTTGAGCCGATTATACTGAGTCCTAGGGGTCTCTTGGGAATGGGACCAAGAGTAAGAAGACCCATACCTTTGTTTTCTTTCTAAATGTCCAGAAAGCTGCCCAAGAACTTCTCCACAATTCAATCCACACACCGAAAGAACAAGCAAGAATTCGTCTAGATATTGACCTTTACCTTTTGTTCTTGAGATTATTTTTCTTTTGAGTTTCTATCTTTCAAGTTCTTGATGAACTTTTGCCTTTACTTGGTTTTTCTTTTTTTTCTGATTGTTTTAACACGTTTGGCAGCCCAGAAAAGAGAGTGAAAGAAAGAGAGATTGACGTGAAAAGAGAATGGGAGATAGGAGATAGTGGTCTAGTAGAAATAGGACTTGTGGGTAGGACTTAGTCAAATTAATAATTAATTAAAATTAATAAAAATCTGATTTCTTTTTCCTAAATCAGCTAATATTAATTATTTATTAAAAATTAAGTTAACAAATTAAAATAAAAGCACGTTAAATCTTGCTTCTAGTGGGGCTCGAACCCGAGTGACCCCATTTGCGAAAAATGGTTCAATTTGGGTTGCCCCACCCGAAATGCTTTAAATAAAATAATTAATTTATTAATTAATTTGTTCCTCAGGGTAATTACAATATTACCCTTGGCTTGGAAAAGACCATTTTACCCTTGGACCCTCAAAACTTAAGATTTCTTCTTTTGAGTCCGGTAAAAACTCTTTCAATTAAATCTTCGTTTTCGCGAGCCTCACATGGTTGGTTCCAACCTTTCCAAGCTCAATTAACTCCCCAAGTTAGTTGGCTTGGTCGTAGTAAGGGTTGTGAGGTCTGGTTCTACGCGTATCAATACGTGTGGACCTTGGTCTAATCGCAAGCATTCTTGAAAAACCTAAGTCTTGATCCTATTCATTTTTAGGGTTGTTACATTCACATATTCTTGATAACCTATAGGTACTTGCTCACCATAGGGAGGGATCCTCTCATTAGCTAATCCTCCCTCCTCCCCTCTAGCGGGTGTCCTTCTCGTATTCATGTCCTATAAACACAAAAAAAGAGATTGAGACAAACATCTTATAGAACTCAACTGTATGGAACGACACTAGAATAATGAAGAAAGTTAAACTTCTATCGCCTTATAGCCTCTCACTCATGGGTGTGTCGCGACTCACACCGATGAACAAGACTCTACTAGACGTGGCTTGTGAGACTTTGGACCCTAACAATTTACCAAAAACTTATGCTCTGGTACCAAGTTTTTCACAACCCGCAAGTACCCCCTAGAAGGAGGGAGCAACCCTTGGGTTGGAACAAAGCGTACTTGACCCTTCGTGGTTCTCGTACTAGCCTCTTAGCTATCAGTCATTACATAAGACATAAAAAGTATCGCAAAATTAAAACTTTTCACGATAACAATAATAATAAGAAAATTATCTTTCATAAATACTAAAGAGTAGTCTCATTGTAACAAGCCAACTTAAAGACACAACTTAAATATCTTAGGGACACGGCCCTTTACATTCGAAAGAAAATACATAATAAGTCTTAAACAATAACTAAAGAGATAAAGACTATGTCCTCGAATATATGAGAACATACCAAATTTTGAGAACTCGATTCCGAATCTTGCCTTCTAACCTTTCACTTGCCTCCAACCTATAGTTATAGAGTATAGACAAGTAAGAAGTTAGTACAAACATTGTACTAAGTATGACATTATGCAAAACATGCGAAAAGGGACATTTTTGTAGGAATAAGCTTTCAAGTAAAATAAGTAAATCCTTCATGAATAAATAATTAAAATAACATATAAATCATCACTTGGCACATAGAATAGAACTTCCATAATTTTAGCACAAAGGTCCACTTTACAGTGAACTCAAGAAAACAATACAGTGAACTCCTTTTATTTCAACTCACAGTGAACTCATTTCCTTTGAAGTTTCCCTAACCAAGGTTATCCTAAGACTCACTAAGGTAAGACATGAAGGAACCGCCCATACAATCCTTCGATGCACATCTAAATGATCCTCAAGACTACCCATTATAGGCTTACTTCGCACAGGTAACAAGTCCACATTCCTATAACTAGACACTAGAGAAACATACTTGAATTTAAGAACTTCACATAAGTGCCCTTCTCCAAGTGGACTTCAAAGTTACACAAAGTGCAATGTTAAAGTAGTATCCCATACTACTACTCCCACAATGTTCTCCTTGAGGATTCCATTATCTTAGGCACACCACATTCATCATTCATAAACTTCATTATACAATACACTGCTTTAACATGTTTTCTTGACATTAGACATTAATTCACATAACTCCTTTACATCACGTAATAACTCATTCATACATTTCATATAAAGACATACCAAGACTCCCCTTTCAATTGCCTACTCGTGCAATTTATAAATAGCGTCTCATACTACCTCCATCCCTAAGTAGTACACTCTTTAGAAGTATTAGTTCATTACAATTTTTTGTGGGGGTTATATTTAACCGACTACACCCTGTGAGCTAGACATGGAATCCCGGTATTAACCCCTATCGGATAAGGGATCCCCACTTGCCTAAGGTAGGGTCATTCTTGAGCCTTTAGATGGGGTTTCCAATAGATACTCCTATGCGGGCACATAGTTAAGGGATAAGAAGATAGCTTATAAGTGACTCAATCTCTACTCACAACGTGTACCCACCCCTTCTTCAAATCCTCTCGGTGATAAACATAACTCCCCCACAGAATCTTAAACATTCATTACTATAGGTTAAGGAATAACTTATTGGACACCACATCTCAACTCACGAAGGGTTATCCATCCTCCAACCTAACTAAGAAATCTCTTGGGAATAGTGAGGTTGCTACTAAACACTTCATCTCAACTCATGAAGAGTGTTCACCCCAAAATCTCCCATTTACATTCTTTACTTCATTCATTCAAAGGGTGTGTGTGTACAAGTGAGCATACCTTTCACATAATCACTATTCTCATAACATTGCCTTCTAATCATGTTTGCATCTTCATTGATCACATTCCACACACTAGCATGCTTCACATATACATATATTCCATTTAAACCTAATCTACATAAACTATACAATTCAAGCTTCATAAAGCCTATCAACATGAACATCAACATTATAACTTTACTTCACATATAAGCCTTCATGGCCATACTCACAATACACATGCAAATAAATATTCATATACTTAAAGTAAACACCGCCACCAAAGTTGGACCATGCCACTCAAGAACATTTCAATGGAAACTATACAAGATAGAGAAACTTACACTTCATCCGAGCTTTCACCACCTTTCATCAATATTTAATCTAAGAAACATAACATAACATATATAGGAAGTAGGTAACCCAAAATACATCAAAAGAAACTCAACTCTAACATTATCTAGCTAAAAGCTATAAACCCACTTCATAAGCCAAAAGTTAATAATAAGCATAAACATGGTTTCATTGGGGTTTTGACATTAAAATCATCATCTAACACTAATAACAACTCATTTTAATCATTAAAACATTTTCGTGCAAAGACCCATACTTAGAGTAAAGGAATAAAGAAGTTGAAGTTTGAAAACTCTTTTTGAAATCTCTTTGAAGTGGATCCTTGAATGAACAAACCCATGAGATTTGGTGAATAAACTTCAAGGATTTGGTCTTTTTCCTTGAAGCTTGAAGTTCTCCAATGGAGGTTTCAACTTAGAGAGAGAGAGTTTATAGAGAAGGGAGAGCATGTGAAATTTTTGAATTCTAATTGAGTGCTTGGGGTTTTTGGTTGGGGAATGAGTGTATAATGACCTAAATTCAGTGTACAACCCCCCCCCCCCAAAATACCCAAAACACCCCTACATTATAAGGACCCTTTTATAAAAGTCAAACTTCACTTAAGTTTTTGGAATTATCGTTGGGGAACAAGTCCGCTATGCGGAGCTGCTCCTGAAAGATTTTTCAACTTAAATTTTAAGGCAGAGGATTCCGCGACGTGTCCGCGTTGCAGACCAAGATTTTTGTCTAAGCTGGACCAAGTCTGCGAGGCGCACTTGTTTCAGTTAAATGCAAAACTTTGTTGCTTTGGGAATCTTGCTTGGTGTCACGCCCCGAGCTACCCCCGAGACGCGGACACGGAACCTAGGACCACAAGTGATCCCAAGCTAACCCTGCTGGCATGATCATGAGCATACTAAAGAATAATAAACTGTTGTAGAAGCTAAATCATACTTAAAATGAAAAGATGGGGAATACCCATATGCTAAATCTGAGATACATGAAAAATGATGAGTTTAATACAAAAGAAAATATCAACTCAACGCTAAGCTAAAACTAACTATGTCTGAAATAAGCCTCTAAACTGGACTAGAAATACTGGGATAAGCCCCAGCTAAATCTAGCAAAACTTAAACTAAATGACTGAAGACTGAAATTAAACTCATGACTGTTCTCCTTGGAGAATGAGGACTCACCACTGAATGTGCTGAACTGGAGATTTGAAATTGATCTATTCGTGATGTGGATGCTGAGAACCTGAACCTACATCGCGATAAGATGTAGCGCACGTATGCGTCAATACTTGAAAGGTACTGAGCATGTAGGATAGAATAAAGCTTAAATAAAACATAGTTGAACAAGCACAAAAGCAAGTATAATAATCTGAAAATGAATTACTGAATTCTGAGCTAATTGGATGCAATTACTAGTTTATAACATGCTGAAACTGAATACTGAATATACTGATAAATGGTCAATGCAGAGAGTCTGACTGAACTGTGGGAGATACTAATAACCGATAATAAAACCACATGATTTAAATGTGGATTCTGATGTATACGCCCATCGAGAGGACCCAATATACCCTGTCAAAGGTATAAAGGCATGCTGGCGTGATCACTAAACTGATTGCCCACAAAGGGGACTTACAACCTACTTGGCTAGTAGTTCTAGGACTATTCGGGTACGCTGAACCCTAGTCCAACTCGGTATTATGCTACTCCGAATGAATTATGTAATTAACTGATTATGACTAAGTTTCTGTAAATACTGGATAGCTCAAGACTAAACATGCAAACTGAGAATGCAACAATTTATCTAGTAATTATGTATTTGTAACTAAGGCATGTATATCTAAATTAACTGAAATATCTGACCTAGCATGTGTAATTCAAAAACTAAAGAAATACAAAGCTAGGGTTCTGAAATTCATGCGATAAACTGAATAATAACATGATAATCTGATTTGGAACATAAAACTAATAAATTCATAAAGTTCTGTTGAAGTTCTAGAAACCCTAGGTTTAATCATAATATGAGAATCAAGAATCTGAGTGAAAACTAGGGACCTAATGGGTGAAAGGAACCCATTATTGAAATCTCACATACCTGGTGATGAAATTCACGGAAAAATACTTAGATTTCGTCGCTTGAACTACTGGAAACTTGTTGCGTTCTTGAACTAGGGTTCTTGAGCTTTTTCTCCTTTCTGTCTTATAATTTTCTAACTTTTGATTAATAATTTTGACTTAGGTAAGTTTTAGTTATGTTTTTACGCTTAAACTCTAAAATATGATGATTTAGGGTTAAAACGATGTATCTTAAGGTTTAAACGAAGTGGAAAAAGACCAAAAGACCCATGGTAAAGTTGTTGTCGGACCAAACGATGACCAGTACTGATGGTCCGTCGTTCCATCGACGGTCCGTCGTTTGGTCCGTAGGTTGGGCCTGTTCGATAGGTCTTTACTAAAACAGGCAAAACGTTTTACTCGGAGGTCTGATTTTAGCAAGGTTGGTGGCTATGAAAAGATAATTAAATTATCTATATGTGGGTAGGTCATAGGACACCTAATTATTTTTGTACTAAGAGTTATGGCCATTTTAAGTTTACCCACCTCCATTTCCCCCTTAACTGTCTGCTAGTTCCCACCTATGGTCGGACCTATAGACCGTGGGTCCACCTACGGACCGTGTTGGTCATCCGTGGATCTTCTCAAAGAGTGGGTGAATGGAGTGTCGATCAACGGACTCAGACTACGGACCGTAGTCTGACCTACGGACCATAATTTCATCCGTTGTTCGACACTTAGTCAAATCTTCTAGATTGAGATTTTGGGTGGTTTCTGACCCAATCGGTGGATGTGCAGGACGGACCATGGGTCAGTGTACGATACGTCGATGACACTGTTGGTTGCACCTGCAGATTTTTCTTAAAAGCTAGTTTTGTCTGTTTTGACTATGGGGTGTTACATTATCTCCCCCTTGGGAACATTCATCCTAGAATGAAGAGTAAACTAGCTGAAAATAGAGGGAGAGAGATGCAAACCCTACCACTAAATACTGAGAACTGAGTTTCTGACTGAATTGCGTTTCGAGAACATTCAAATTCACTGAAAATGCAAGTACAAACTGAGGTAACATGATTCTAAGACTGAATTCACGCATGAATGACTCGAAAACTAAAAAGGAACTATTACCTTAAGCTGGAGTGCAATCGGAAGGAAAAAGGTGAGGACACTTGGCTTTCATGGCTGTTTCTGCTTCCCAAGTAGCTCCCTCTACGGACTGAATCCTCCACAAAACCTTGACTGAAGCGACTTCTTTGTTTCTCAACCTTCTAACCTGCGGGTCAAGAATCTCAACTGGTACATCCTCATAATAAAGACTATATTTCACTGCCACACTCTCTAATGGCACTATAGAGGCTGGGTCACCCACATACTTCTTCAAGAGTGAGATGTGGAACACCGGATGCACTACTGCTAAGTGTGCTGGTAACTCTAACTTATATGACACATTGCCAACCCTTTTCAAGATCTTGTAAGGGCCTACATATCTCGGACTGAGCTTTCCATTCTTGCCAAATCTCATCACCTCTTTCATAGGTGAAACTTTCAGAAAAAACCCAATCATCAACTTGGAACTCTAGTTCCCTTCTCCTTACATCTGCATAAGATTTCTGATGATTTTGGGTTGTCTTAAGTCTATGTCTAATGAGTTGCACTTTCTCCATAGCATGAAGTATTGAATCTAGCCCTATCAAGGCTTCTTCACCTATTTCAAACCAACCAACGGGAGATCTACATCTACGCCCATACAAAGCTTCATAAGGGGTCATCTGAATGCTGGAATGGTAGCTATTGTTGTAGGCGAACTCAATAAGAGAAAGGTGATCATCCCAACTACCCTTGAAATCGATCACACAAGCTCTCAACATATCCTCTAGGGTCTGAATGGTACGCTTTGCATGTCCATCCGTCTGCGGATGAAATGCTGTGCTAAGGTTAACTTAAGTACCAAGACCCTCCTTAAACGACTTCTAGAAATAAGAGGTAAACTGCGGACCTCTATCTGAGATGATAGACAAAGGAACCCCATGCAACCTCACAATTTCATTAATGTAAAGCTTGGCATAGTCCTCTGCCAAATCTGTAGTCTTGACCGTGAAAAAGCGATAAGACTTAGTCATCCTATAAACTATCACCCAAATCGAGTCACGCTATCTGCGAGTACGCGGTAACCCTGTGATGAAATCCATATTGATCACTTCTCACTTCCAAGTAGGAATGTCGATCTCTTGAGTCATACCCCTAATTTCTGATTTTCTACCTTGACTTGCTGACAATAGGGGCACTTACTCACAAAATCTGCTATATCCCTCTTCATACCATTCGACCAATAGACTTCCCGCAGATCGTGGTACATCTTAGTGGCACCTAGATGAATAGAATACCTGGAGTTATGGGCTTCTGAAAGAATATGCTGTCTCAACTCACCCACATTAGGAAAACACAATCTACCCTGGTAGCGAAGTACACCATCTCCCCCTTGGGAGAAAACCTCCACTCTCTGATTGGGCACTGCACCTTTTAGTTCAAGAAAGATTGGATCACTGTCTTGCTTTTACTTAACCTCCACTACCAAAGAAGATTCTACCCCATTTTGAACTGTTACACCATTGTCTGATATGCTCATAAGGCGAACTCCCAATCGAGCAAGCCTGTGAATATCCTTCACTAGCTCTTTTCTTTCTTCCTCAACATGGGCTACACTACCCATAGATAATCTACTAAGAGCATCGGCTACTACATTCGCCTTACAAGGATGATAATGCACACTCATATCATAATCCTTAAGGAACTCAAGCCATCTCCTCTAGCGAAAATTCAACTCTTTCTAGGTGAACACATATTGAAGGCTCTTATGATCAGTGAACACATCTACATTAACACCATACAAGTAGTGTCTCCATATCTTGAGCGCAAACACCACTGCTGCAAGCTCGAGGTCATGAGTTGGATAGTTCTTCTCATGAACCTTAAGCTGTCTAGAAGCATAAGCTATAACCTTATCTCGCTGCATCAATACACAACCAAGGATAACCTGGATGCGTCACAATAGATCACATAACAATCTGACCCCTCTGGTAGAGTCAAGACAGGAGTTGTAGTCAATCTAGTTTCAATTCTGCGAAGCTTTTCTCACAATCATCTAACCATTGGAAGTTGACCATCTTCTGCATCAACCTAGTCAATGGTGAGGCTATGGATGAAAATCCTTCCACGAACCTTCTGTAATAACTCGCTAGACCTAAGAAACTTCTGATATCTATAGCAGAGGTAGGTCTGGGCCATTATTTCAATGCTTCTATCTTCTGTGAATCCACTCGAATCCCTTCGCTAGACACAATATGACTAAGGAAAGCAACGGATTGCAACCAGAACTCACATTTGCCAAACTTAGCGAATAACTGGCAATCCTTGAGAGTCTGTAGAACAATTTTGAAATGACTCGCATGTTCTTCCTCATTCCTAGAGTAAATGATGATATAATCAATGAAGACGATAACGAACAAGTCCAAGTACTGTTTGAACACTTTTTTCATCAAATCCATGAAAGCTGCAAGAGCATTGGTTAGTCCAAATGACATTACTACAAATTCATAATGACCATACCGAGTTCTGAAGGCTGTTTTAAGAATGTCACTATCTCTAATAAGCTGATGATAACCCGATCTAAGGTCTATCTTTGAGAAATGACTAGCACCCTAAAGTTGGTCAAACAAGTCATCAATCCTGGGGATGAGATACTTATTCTTGATTGTGACCTTGTTCAACTGTCTATAGTCAATACACATTCTGAGAGAACCATCTTTTTTATTTACGAACAACACTGGTGCACCCCATGGTGAAATGCTAGGTCTAACGAAACCCTTATCTAGAAGGTCTTTCAACTGCTCTTTCAATTACTTAAGCTCTGCTGGAGCCATTCTGTAAGGAGGAATAGAAATAGGATGGGTATATGGAAGGAGATCAATTCCAAAGTCGATTTCCCTTTTAGGAGGAACTCCAGGAAGATCTTCTAGAAACACTTCTGGAAATTCACTAACTACTGGAACTGACTTAAGAGTTGGGGTTTCAGAGCTAGAATCCTTAACACGAACACGATGATAGAGATAACCATTAGAGATCATCTTTCTAGCCTTAAGGTAAGAAATAAATTAACCTATAGGCGCTAAGCTACTACCCTTCCATTCTAATATTGGTTCATCTGGAAACTGGAAACGAACAATCCTAGTTCTACAATCGACTAAGGCATAACATGAATGTAACCAATCGATGCCTAGAATGACGTCGAAGTCTACCATTTCTAACTCTACTAGATCTGCTGAGGTGACTTTCTAAGACACTATGGGCAATTTCCTTATACCCGTCTAGCTATAACTAGGTCACCGACTGGAGTAGAGACTGAGAAAGGTTTTGAGAGAGTTTCTGGAGTGACACTGAATTGTACTGTTATGTAAGGAGTTACAAAATAAAGAGTAGCCCCTAGATCTAACAATGCATAAACATCAAAGTCAAAGACTCGTAAGGTACCAGTGACTATATCAAGAGAACCTTCCTGATCCTGGCGAGCCTGAAGAGCATACAACCTGTTATCGCGCTAACCGCCACCTATACCAAATGAGTTACCCTGCAGAGTCGGGCGATTTGTTGGTGCTGATGAAGTTGTAGACTGAACTCTACCATTTCCACCTCCTTGACCCTGTCTAGAAGGACAATCCCTCAACCTGTGACAAGACTGACCGCACCCAAAACATCCTTCTTTTCCTGCAAGACACTCGCACGGATGTTTCTTACCACACTTAGGGCAAGTGGGTAAGTCTTGGTGCCTGAAACACTTCTCTGAGAGTTAGAGCCTGCTGCTCTAACCTTCTGGTCAAACCTGTTCTTGGAGGATGGGACACTAGCTGATGAAGGGGCTGGAGATGAGAACTTCTGCTGACTCTGCGAGCGAATTCCACCACCCGATTTCTGCTGAGAATAGTCATAGGTCCCAGTCCTACACTTCTTATTCTCTTTGGCATGTTCTCTAATCTTATCACCCTCAACCTGCTGAGCATGAGTCGTAAGCCTAGAGATGTTCATATCTCCCAGTAACATAACATTTCTTCACTCTGTTTTAACCAAATCCGACACTCCATACAAGAACTTATTCATCTAAGAGCTGGAGTCAGCAACTATGTGAGGAGCATACCTGGAGAGTTGGATAAACTTCATCCCATACTCTTGGACTGTCATGTTTCCCTGCCTCAAGTTCATGAATTCTTGAGCCTTTGCTTCTCTCAACTCTATTGGGAAAAACCTTTCGAGAAAAGTCTCACTGAAGCACTCCCAAGTAATACGAGCTGCATTTGCACCCCTATTCTCGTTCCACTGAGTGTACCATATATGAGCCAAGTCTTTTAGCTGGTATGACGCCAACTCAACCCGATCATTCCCAGTAACCTGCATCACCTCAAAGATCTTCTTGATTTCGTCCAAGAAATTTTGAGGATCCTCATTAGTCTGCGATCCTAAAAACTCAGGCGGATTCATCCTAACAAAGTCACGGACCTTTGCTGCTGCTGATCCATCATTTTCATTCAGAGGAGCATGAACCCGATTGTTCTGGTGGGTCATACTCTGAGCCAACATCTTTATGGCATTCCTGAACTCAGCATTGGAGACTTCTTGATCTGGGACTGGAAGAGCTGCATTTGCATTCCTAGCGTTAGCTCTACGAGGAGGCATGATCTGAAACATAGAGCGTCAAGTTATAATGGGATTACATCATACCTTGCGCACGATAAGATTAACAACAAAGTGATGTTTTCCTAAAACACTTCATAGCCTCCCTCTCATTAGATGTGGTGCACTTCACACCCATGAAAAGGACTCTACTTAGTACGTCTTTTCAGACATCCTAGGACTCTTGAATCTAGTTCTCTGATACCAAGTTTTGTCACGCCCCGAGCTACCCCCGAGATGCGGACACGGAACCTTGGACCACAAGTGATCCCAAGCTAACCCTGCTGGCATGATCATGAGTATACTAAAGAATAATAAACTGTTGCAGAAGCTAAATCATACTTAAAATGAAAAGATGGGGAATACCCATATGCTAAATCTGAGATATATGAAAAATGATGAGTTTAATACAAAAGAAAATATCAACTCAACGCTAAGCTAAAACTAACTATGTCTGAAATAAGCCTCTAAACTAGACTAGAAATACTGGGACAAGCCCCAGCTAAATCTAGCAAAACTTAAACTAAATGACTGAAGATTGAAATTAAACTCATGACTGTTGTCCTTGGAGAATGAGGACTCACCACCGAATGTGCTGAACTGGAGATTGGAAATTGATCTATTCGTGATGTGGATGCTGAGAACCTGAACCTACATCGCGAGAAGATGTAGAGCACATATGCGTCAGTACTTGAAAGTACTTAGCATGTAGGATAGAATAAGCTGAAACAAAACATAGCTGAACAAGCACAAAAGCAAGTATAATAATCTGAACATGATTTACTGAATTCTAAGCTAACTGGATGCAATGACCAGTTTATAACATGCTGAAACTGAATAGTGAATATACTGATAAATGGTCAATACAGAGAGTCTGACTAAACTGTGGGAGATACTAATAACCGATAATAAAACCAAATGAGCTAAATGTGGTGTCCGATGTATACGCCCCATCGAGAGGACCCGATATACCCTGCCAAAGGTATAAAGGCATGCTGGTGTGATCACTAAACTGATTGCCCACAGAGGGGACTTACAACCTACTTGGCTAGTAGTTCTGGGACTATTTGGGTACGCTGAATCGTAGTCCAACTCGATATTATGCTACTCCCAATGAATCATGTAATTAACTTATTATGACTGAGTTTTGGTAAATACTGGATAGATCATGCATTTATAACTGAGGCATGTATATCTGAAGTAACTGAAATATCTGACCTAGCATGTGTAATTCAAAAACTAAATAAATAAAAAGCTAGGGTTCTGAAATTCATACGATAAACTGAATAATAACATGATAGTCTGATTTGGAACATAAAACTAATAAATTCATAAAGTTCTGTTGAAGTTATAGAAACCCTAGGTTTAATCATAATAAGAGAATCAAGAATCTGACTGAAAACTAGGGACCCAATTGGTGAAAGGAACCCACTAGTGAAATCCCACATACCTGGTGATGAAATTCACGAAAAAATACTTAGATTTTGTGGATGGAACTGCTCGAAACTTGTTGCATTCTTGAACTAGGGTTCTTGAGATTTTTCTTCTTTCTTTCTTCTAATTTTCTAACTTTTGATTAATGATATTGACTTAGGTAAGTTTTAGTTATGTTTCTAGGCTTAAACTGACTAAAATCTAATGATTTAGGGTCAAAACGACGTATCTTAAGGTTTAAACGAAGTGGGAAAAGACCAAAAGACCCCTGGTAAGTTGCTGTCAGACCAAACCACGACCAGGACTGACGGTCCGTCGTTCCATCGACGGTCCGTCGTTTGGTCCGTAGGTTGGGCCTCTTCAACAGGCCTTTACTAAAATGGGCATAACATTTTTCTCGGAGGTCTGATTTTAGCAAGGTCGGTGGCTGTGGAAAGCTAATTCAATTATCTGTCTGTGGGTAGGTCATAGGACACCTAATTATTTTTTTCCTAAGAGTTACCGCCATTTGAAATTTACCCAGCTGTATTTCCCCCTTAACTGTCTGCTAGTTCCCACCTACGGACCGTGCTGGTCATCCGTGTCTCTTGTCAGAGAGTGGGTGAATGGGGTGTCGATCAACAGACTCAGACTACGGACCGTAGTGTGACCTACGGACCGTAAGTCCGTCCGTCCGTCGACACTTAGTCAAATCTTCTGGATTGAGATTTTGGGTGGTTTCTGACCCAATCGACGGATGTGCAGGACGGACAGTGGGTCAATATACGGTTCATCGATGCTACCGTTGGTTGCACCTGCAGATTTTTCTGAAAAAACTGGTTTTTGGTCGGTTTTGGCTACGGGGTGTTACATTATCTCCCCCTTGGGATCATTCATCCTCGAATGAAGACTAAACTAGCTGAAAATAGAGGGAGAGAGCTGCAAACGCTACCACTAAATACTGAAAACTGAATTTCTAACTGAATTGAGTTCCGAGAACATGCAAATTCGCTGAAAATGCAAGTACAAACATAGGGAACATGATTTTAGGACTGAATTCACGCATGAATGACTGGAAAACTAAAGCGGAACTATTACCTTAAGCTGGAGTGGAATCGGAAGGAAAAAGGTGAGGATACTTGGCTTTCATGGCTGCCTCTGCTTCCCAAGTAGCTTCCTCTACGGACTGACTCCTCCACTAAACCTTGACTGAAGCGACTTCTTTGTTTCTCAACCTTCTAACCTGCCGGTCAAGAATCTCAAATGGTACATCCTCATAAGAAAGACTATATTTCACTGCCACACTCTTTAATGGCACTATGGAGGCTGGGTCACCCACACACTTCTTCAAGAGTGAGATGTGGAAGACCAGATGCACTTCTTCTAAGTCTACTGGTAACTCTAACTCATATGACACCTTGCCAACCCTTTTCAAGATCTTGTAAGGGCCTACATATCTAGGACTGAGTTTCCCTTTCTTGCCAAATCTCATCACTTCTTTCATAGGTGAAACTTTCAGAAAAAACCCAATCATCAACTTGGAACTCTAGTTCCCTTATCCTTACATCTGCATAAGATTTCTGACGACTTTGGGCTGTCTTGAGTCTATCTCTAATGAGTTGCACTTTCTCCATAGCATGAAGAGAGGAATCTGTCCCTATCAAGGCCGCTTCACCTACTTCAAACCAACCAACGGGAGATCTACATCTACGCCCATACAAAGCTTCATAAGGGGTTATCTGAATGCTGGAATGGTAGCTATTGTTGTAGGCGAACTCAATAAGAGAAAGGTGATCATCCCAAATACCATTGAAATCGATCACACAAGCTCTCAACATATCCTCTAAGGTCTGAATGGTAAGCTCTGCCTGTCTATCCGTCTGCAGATGAAATGTTGTGCTAAGGTTAACTTAAGTACCAAGACCCTTCTGAAACAACTTCTAGAAATGAGAGGTAAACTGAGGACCTCTATCTGAGATGATAGACAAAGGAACCCCATGCAACCTCACAATTGCATTAATGTAAAGCCTTGCATAGTCCTCTACCGAATCTGTAGTCTTGACCACCAAAAAACGATAAGACTTAGTCATCCTATCAACTATCACCCAAATGGAGTCATGCTTTCTTTGAGTACGCGGTAACCTTATGATGAAATCCATATTGATCACTTCTCACTTCCAGTAGGAATGTCGATCTCTTGAGTCATACCCCCTGGTTTCTGATGTTCTACCTTTACTTGCTGACAATTAGGGCACTTACTCACAAAATCTGCTATATCCCTCTTCATGCCATTCCACCAATAGACTTCCCACAGATCGCGGTACATCTTAGTGGCACCTGGATGAATAGAATACCTAGAGTTATGGGCTTCTAAAAGAATATGTTGTCTCAACTCGCCCACATCAGGAACACACAATCTACCCTGGTAGCGAAGTACACCATCTCCCTCTTGGAAGACAACCTCCACTCTCTAATTGGGGGCTGCACCTTTTAGGGGGATGCACCTTTTAGTTCAAGCAAGATTAGATCACTGTCTTGCTTTTCCTTAACCTCCACTACCAAAGAAGATTCTGCCCCATTTTAAACAGTTAAACCATTGTCTGATATGCTCATAAGGCGAACTCCCAAGCGAGCTAGCCTGTGAACATCCTTCACTAGCTCCTTTCTTTCTTCCTCAACATGGGATACACTACCCCTAGATAATCAACTAAGAGCATCGGCTACTACATTCGCCTTACCAGGATGATAATGCACACTCATATCATAATCCTTAAGGAACTCAAGCCATCTCCTCTGGCAAAGATTCAACTCTTTCTGGATGAACACATATCGAAGGCTCTTATGATCAGTGAACACATCTACATTAACACCATACAAGTAGTGTCTCCATATCTTGAGCGCAAACACCACTGCTGCAAGCTCGAGGTCATGAGTTAGATAGTTCTTCTCATGAACCTTAAGTTGTCTAGAAGCATAAGCTATAACCTTATATCGCTGTATCAATACACAACCAAGGCCAACTCTGGATGCGTCAGAATAGATCACATAACCATCTGACCCCTCTGGTAGAGTCAAGACAAGAGTTGTAGTCAATCTAGTTTTCAATTCTGTGAAGCTTTTCTCACAATCATTTGACCATTGGAACTTGACCATCTTCTGCGTCAACCTAGTCAATGGTGAGGCTATGGATGAAAATCCTTCCACGAACCTTCTGTAATAACCCGCTAGACTTAAGAAACTTCTGATATCTGTAGCAGAGGTAGGTGTAGGCCATTGTTTCACGGCTTCTATCTTTTGTGAATCCACTTGAATCCCTTCTCTAGACACAATATGACCAAGGAAAGCAACGGATTGTAACCAGAACTCACATTTTCTAAACTTAGCAAATAACTGGCAATCCTTGAGAGTCTGTAGAACAATTTTCAAAGGACTCGCATGTTCTTCCTCATTCCTAGAGTAAATGAGGATATAATCAATGAAGACGACAACGAACAAGTCTAAGTACTGTTTGAACACTCTGTTCATCAAATCCATGAAAGCTGCAAGAGCATGGGTTAGTCCAAATGACATAACTACAAATTCATAATGACCATACCGAGTTCTGCAGGCTATTTTCGGAATGTCAGTATCTCTGACTCTAAGCTGATGATAACCCGATCTGAGGTCCATCTTTGAGAAATGAGTAGCACCTTGAAGTTGGTCAAACAAGTCATCAATCCTGGGGATGGATACTTATTCTTGATTGTGACCTTGTTCAACTGTCTATAGTCAATACACATTCTGAGAGAACCATCTTTCTTATTTATGAACAACACTGGTGCACCCCATGGAGAAATGCTAGGTCTAATGAAACCCTTATCTAGAAAGTCTTTCAACTGCACTTTCAATTCCTTAAGCTCTTCTGGAGACATTCTGTAAGGAGGACTAGAAATAGGATGGGTATATGGAAGGATATCAATTCCAAAGTCAATTTCCCTTTCGGGAGGAACTCCGGGAAGATCTTCTGGACACACTTCTTGAAATTCACTAACTACTAGAACTGACTCAAGAGTTGGGGTTTCAGAGCTAGAATCCTTAACCCAAACTAGATGATAGAGATAACCCTTAGAGATCATCTTTCTGGCCTTAAGGTAAGAAATAAATCGACATATAGGCGCTATGCTACTACCCTTCCATTCAAAGATTGGTTCGTCTGGAAACTGGAAACGAACAATCCTAGTCCTACAATCGACTGAGGCACAACATGAATGTAACCAATCCATGCATAGAATAACATCGAAGTCTACCATTTCTAACTCTACTATATCTGCTGAGGTGACTTTCTGAGAGACTGTGACAGGGCAATTTCCTTATACCCGTCTAGCTATCACTGGGTCACCGACTGGAGTAGAGACTAAGAAAGGTTCTGAGAGAGTTTATGGACTGACACTGAATTGTACTGCTATGTAAGGAGTTAAAAAAGAAAGAGTAGCCCCTGGATCTAACAATGCATAAACATAAAGTCAAAGACTCGTAACTTACCAGTGACTACATCAGGAGAACCTTCCTGATCTTGGCGAGCTTGAAGAGCATACAACCTGTTCTGGCGCGGACTGTCACCTATACGAGATGAGTTACCCTACTGAGTCTGGCGATTTGCTGGTGCTGATGAAGTTGTAGACTGAACTCTACCATTGTCACGACCAGAATCTAGACCCCAGACGAGACCGGCGTCGTTGACCTCTCAAAGGTCGCATACAAGCCTACATACGTCATCATTACATCATCTAGGTTAATTTTAGCAGAAAATTTGAAACTTTTATTTACTTGAAGTATACATAGACTTCATAGTAGGATACGTTATACTCATATAAGATTTATCTACATCAGTTCATAATCGTTCACAACAACCATCTAATACCAAGATACTCAACTGAATGAAATAGTCATATGTGCATAAAATTAAAGTTCCCACAATGGCACCAATACAAAGTCTGAAATGAAAGGGGAAATGAAACACTAGTGGAACATGCTCCACTAGCTAAAGCATACATCTAAGCTAGATAATAACAGTAGACATCCTCGAAAGCATGAGGGCCTACCAAATCCGGATGAAAACTCCACGTCCGGATAGCTGCAACGTTGTACTGTAAGCTCTAACGTCCACCTGTGTTTGCACCTAAAAGTAGATATTTGTATGGGATTAGTACACACTTGTACTAAGTATGGATATATGCAAGCACACACCAAGGACATGCATGAGTAAGAATAGCTATTTCCTAACAACATGATTTATGAAAAGTCAAGTCAGTGGACTTGCCAAATTTGGATTAGGAAAGTCAGTGGACTTGCCAAATTTGGATTAGGAAAGTCTGTGGACTTGCCAAATTTGGATTAGGAAAGTCATGCCATGAGAGTAACATACATCATCATACTTATCATTTTGCAAGCAGCACATAACGTATTGCTTATATCATATCACGTAGAACATCATTCTTTCATATGCCATGAGACCTTGGAATCATGGACTTGATATTAGGATTTCCCAAAATGAGGGCTCAACATATGGGACCTCAAATAGGGAGCCTTCTTTAGCAAACCCAGAGTCTGCTTCATTCATTCATACGTACTTCATTTTCATTCATTCATATACTAGTGCAATCACTAGTCATACCTAGGATGTAGTTTAAGACTCTCATCGGGTTTGCTGTGCAATAACCAAGAATAACCTAGTGTCATTACTTATGTCTATCTCACCTCTTGATTATCCTATCCTAACACCTTTGGTATCGTTCATTTCATTATGTGCATCATTTGAGGCTGGCCTCATTCTTTCTATGGGAACTTTAACCTTAACCGACATAAATCATGTGAGCATCATCAAATCCAGTGTGTAATCCCCACACCGAAAATAGGTGGAATCACCATCCAAAGTGAACCAAAATATGCTAGCGTATATAGGGAGTCGAACCCTGCTAGATCCCTATATTGGCAGTATAGGTTCAAAGACTAGGAGATATAAGGAGACCCATACCCGGCATGCCGGACAGTCTCATCTTATGAGAGTTACGTGAACCTCTGCCCTTCCCGAAAGAAGGCATCACCGCTCATAGCTAGCCTATCGGTGCTCAGTATAAAGTTCCATTACATTCAACTCATACATCATGGAAGCTGGCTTCTAGCATGAGGACATCATAGCTCATTAGATGATTTCTCATGTCATCATTAGTATTAAGTATGCATTAACTTCAATATTTTCATTAGAGTGTTCATAGAGACTGGTCTCTTCATTAACTTTACACTCTCATAGGTGAGTACGTGTTGGTAACATTTACTTAGGCTCATTTGAGATTTCTCTCACCTTTCGCATTAACCTCTTATCATGTTGTAACCACATTCTTTAACTTTAGCACATTTACTCTTCATAATTACTCACCACTTTACGTGAATGTTCATTTCATCGTATGGCAATACACTTGGCTCTTTAGTGTGTATCATACTCTTACTTGACCCCTCTAGGGTTTCATTATATCATCACATAACATCTTAGGTTCACTTACTATTTAAATGTATGCTAGACTTATGAGTCCATACATACAAGCCATGACGGTTCATTCATAGTTTGTCTAAGTGATTCATATTTACCCAAGATTATGTGGTACAAGACTTATGCATCTTGTAGGTATGCCAAGATATTGATTTCGATCTTTAGAGGCAGCACTCATTAAATATTTGTTTACGTATGACTTATGTGTCAATACGGAATTGGGCAAGGGAACCCGATTTCGAATCCCTTGGGCAACACTTAATCTTATATTAAACTTGGTGATTGCATTATTCAGATTTGGGGGACCCTAGTTCGATCCCCATCAGCCCCATAATATTTCCTTTCTTTTTCTCCTCTATTTTTTGTCCAAGGCATGGAGGTTGTGGGATCAATCCCCCGCAAGCTCATTTTTTTTCTCCTAATTTATCTTTTAACTTTCTCACCTATCCAAGAGGTTGTGGGTTCAATCCCCATTCACCTCATTTTATATTTATCCTTTATTTTTCTCCTAACTCTCTCATCTATTCAAGACGTTGTGGGTTCAATCCCCACTCTCCACATTTATTTTTCTCCTAACTCTCTCATCCATTCAAGAGGTTGGGGGTTCAATCCTCACTCTCCACATTTATTTTTCTCCTTTATTTTTCTCCTAACTCTCTCATCTATTCAAGAGGTTGGGGGTTCAATCCCCACTCTCCACATTTATTTTTCCTTTCATTTTTTCATGAAATTTTTATGTAATTTACATTTGGTGAGGACTTGGGTTCCATTCCCAATGACCTCACAATTTTTAAATTTTTTTAAAACATAGTCATTTTCCTCATCTCTTGGCCGAGACTACAAATTTCCAGCAAGCTGGAAATTTGGTCTCTTCCAATCCATTTTTCTCCAATTCTTTTGTTGATTTTTTGTAGCATTTTGAGTGAAATTCAATCAGCCACATTAAACTTTTATTAACATCACGTTTTTAGCATTTTTACACACGCAAAACACAACATTTAACATACAAATTTCAGGCAGCAAACATAGTCAATGTTTCAGCACACACATGCTCAAAACAGTCCACTTAATGCACTTTTCCGGAATATATTTTTCATCCTTTACATGATTTCTTACCACACATTCAACACATAATCACAACCAGACCTAACATTATCTGCCAGAAGACATACCAACGCATACTTTGAATTGTTCAAAGGAGCTAATGACAGGGGCATGCAACGGGGACAACCTTAGTCTTTCAATCGTGATTTAAACTGAACTTTAAGAGTCTCTTGGGAAAGGGACCAAGAGATAAGAAAACCCATACCTTAATGTTGTTCAAAACTTGTTTAAATGCTGCCAATTTACCATGAAACCAAGCCTCACCACCGAAACTTCAAGCAAAATCCCGTCAAGAACATGTTGTTGATTTTCATTTTTAGCTTAGTTTTTCGTTTGAGTTTTTGTGTGTTAGTTCTTCAAGAATGAAGAACTATTATTTTCAGTTATTTTAATGATAATAAACGTGAGAATGAGAGTGAGAGACGTGAGAATGAGAGTGAGAGACGTGAGAATGAGAGGATTACGGTTATGATTAGGATTAGGAGAGTTAGGTGGAGACAAAGTCAAACTAGGACTCCTCATTATTTATTAATTTTATTATTATTATTTTTAATTAAAAATCTGATTTTTCCCTTACTTAAATTAGCTTTTTAAATATTAATTAATTCAACTAATTCACTTAATAAAATTAAATCAATTTAATCCTTGCTTCCACCAAGGCTCGAACTCGGGTGAAGCTAGATTTTGCTTAAAGGGTCAAATTCGGCAACCTCTACCCGAATTGCCCCTCCACCATATTATTAATTAATTAATTAAATATTTAGGGTAATTACAATATTACCCTTAGCCTGGAAAAGGCCATTTTACCCCTAGACCCTCCAAACTAAAGATTACCCCTTTTTAAGTCTGGTTAAGACTCATCCGGGTAAATCTTCATATTTGGGTGCCCTACATGGCTGGACCCAACCTTTACTAGCTCAACTAATTCACCAAGTTAGTTGGTTTGGTGGTTGCAGAGGTTTAGAGGTCTGGTTCTACGCGCATCAATTCGTGTAAACCCGATCTAATCTAGGCATTATAGATACGTTAGACATTACTTAGTATAGTCTTTTTTTAGGGTTGTTACAACCATTTCTACCTCCTTGACCCTGTCTAGAAGGACAATCCCTCAACCTGTGACCAGACTGACCGCACCCAAAACATCCTTCTTTTCCTGCAAGACACTAGCCCGGATGGTTCTTACCACACTTAGGGCAAGTGGGGTAAGTCTTGGTGCCTGAAACACTTCCTTGAGACTTAGAAGCTGGTGCTCTAACCTTCTGGTCAAACCTGTTCTTGGAGGATGGGAAACTAGCTGATGAATGGGCTGGAGATGAGAACTTCTGCTGACTTTGCGAGCGAATTCCACCACCCGATTTCTGCTGAGAATAGTCATAGTTCCCAGTCCTAGCCTTCTTATTCTCTTTGGCATGTTCTTTAAGCTTATAACCCTCAACCTGCTGATCATGAGTCATAAGCCTAGAGATGTTCATCTCTTCTAGTAACATAACATTTCTACACTCTGTTTTCACCAAATCCGACACTCCATACAAGAACTTATTCATCTAAGCCCTGGAGTCAGCAACCATGTGAGGAGCATACCTGGAGAGTTGGTTAAACTTCAGCCCATACTCTTGGACTGTCATGTTTCCCTGCCTCAAGTTCATGAATTCTTGAGCCTTTGTTTCTCTCAACTCTATTGGAAAAACCTTTCGAGAAAAGTCTCACTCAAGCACTCCCAAGTAATAGGAGCTGCATTCGCACCCCTATTCTCCTTCCACTGAGTGTACCAGATATGAGCCACGTCTTTCAGCTGGTATGACTCCAACTCAACCCCATCATTCCTAGTAACCTGCATCACCTCAAAGATCTTCTTGATTTCGTTTAAGAAATTCTGAGAATCCTCATTAGTTTGTGATCCTAAAAACTCAGGCGGATTCATCCTAACAAAGTCACGGACCCTTGCTGCTGCTGATCCACCATTTTCATTCAGAGGAGCTTGAACCCGATTGTTCTGGTGGGTCATACTCTAAGCCAACATCTGTATGGCATTCCTGAACCCAGCATTGGAGACTTCTTGATCTGGGACTGGAAGAGCTGCGTTTGCATCCCTGGAATTCACATTCCTAGCGATCTCTACGAGAAGTCATAATCTGAAATGTAGAACGTCAAGTTAGAATTGGATTAGATCATACCTTGCGCACGATAAGAGTATCAACAAAGTGAAGTTTCCCTAAAACACTTCATAGCCTCCCTCTCATTTGATATGGTGCACTTCACACCCATGAAAAGGACTTTACTTAGTGCGGTTTTTCAGACATCCTAGGACTCTTGAACCTACTGCTCTGATACCAAGTTTTGTCATGCCCCGAGCTACCCCCGAGACACAGACACGGAACCCAGGACCACAAGTGATCTCAAGCTAACCCTGCTGGCATGATAATGATCATACTAATGAATAATAAACTGTTGCGGAAGCTAAATCATACTTAAGATGAAAAGATGGGGAATACTCATATGCTAAATCTGAGATATATGAAAAATGATGAGTTTAATACAAAAAAATATCAACTCAACGCTAAGCTGAAACTAACTATGTCTGAAATAAGCCTCTAAACTGGACTAGAAATACTGGTACAAGCCCCAGCTAAATCTAGCAAAACTGAGACTAAATAACTAAAGACTGAAATTAAACTCATGACTGTTGTCCTCGAAGAATGAGGACTCACCACCGAATCTGCTGAACTGGAGATCGGAAATCGATCTATGCGTGATCTGGATGCTGATAACCTGAACCTACATCACGAGAAGATGTAGCGCACGTATGTGTCAGTACTTGAAAGGTACTGAAAATGTAGGATAGAATGAAGCTGAAATAAAACATAGCTGAACAAGCACAAAAGCAAGTATAATAATCTGAACATGATTTACTAAATTCTGAGCTAACTGGATGCAATGACCAGTTTATAACATGCTGAAACTGAATACTGTATATACTGATAAATGGTCAATGCAGAGAGTCTGACTAATACTAATAACCAATAATAAAACCACATGAGCTAAATGTGGAGTCCGATGTATACACCCCATCGAGAGGACCAAATATACCCTGCGAAAGGTATAAAGGCATGCTGGCATGATCACTAAACTGATTTTCCACAGAGGGGACTTACAACCTACTTGGCTAATAGTTCTGGGACTATTTGGGTACGCTAAACCCTAGTCCAACTCGATATTATGCTACTCCCAATGAATCATGTAATTAACTGATTATGGCTGAGTTTCTGTAAATACTGGATAGCTCAAAACTAGACATACAAAATGAGAATGCAACAATCACTACTACAAATTTGATCTACTATTACGGTTTACTTACCGTTGCAATAGACATTACTACCGTAGCCATAAGTCTAAGGCTACGGTTACGTCAACCGCTATAACAGATCGCGTAGCAATAGCTCTATTGCTACACTTTGGGGCGACGGTTCATATAACCGTAGCCATACATGGACCTATTGCCACGGTTCTCACTTGAATTAATTGCCAACGGTTATGGCCGTATTGGTACGGTTTTTGAACCGTTGGAATAGATGTTTATGCATCAGTTCTGTTGAGGCTATGGCTATAGTTTTTTTTCGATTCAACACACCGTTTCATTCTATTCCGACGGTTGTTATAGGGTAATGCAACACTTTTAAACAATTATAGAACTGTTGCTTAATGGCTATTGCAACGGTTATTACATGGTATTGCAACAGTTATTAGTAAGCTATATTGATACGTATATATACTATTAGTCCACTTCCACAAATATTATATTATTGAGCTATTGCAGTAATTTTATAACATAAAAATACACATATATCGTTCACGAGAATAAATGTTCATTACCAAAATTAGAATTCAAGATCCGTGATTCTAATATCAATAAAAGCAAAATATACAAATCTTTTCAAAAAAGGTGAAACACATGCACCACACAATTTTCAATCTTCAAAACTATAAGATTTCTAGAACATCAATAAAGTTAACATCAATACTTCAGCTCCTATGTCAAGTCTTCACTACTGCTTTCATCGCCTTCTTCGATTTCATCACCTACATACAATAAGAAAAAATATGAATAATTTAGCAAATTTTTCGCAAAATCTTAATGGATCCACAATAGTGATATAGTACAAAGTTACATTCATATTTAAACTCAATAAACTCAAATAATATACTATTTGGAGTATGGAATAATCTAATCATGAGTATTTCATGTTTCACTGTGATGAGTGTGAGATGGGAGGCTTTGGGAATTAAGTACAGTAACAATCATTAGCTTTTAGAGTTGTTAAATTAAATGTTGTCTTCCATTGACTTAACTTTACTCTAACAAACAAGTTGGCAAACTTCTCACATTCCTCAACATGTCTCTTATGACAAACCATCAAAAACCTCAACTCTCTTTACAACAACAATTCTTTGTCTCTCAAACTACAAAAAGTGTGTTTGGTCTCTAAGTCTCTTTTCTTCCTTCCTAATGCGGCAAGGTAATTAGAATTTCCAGTTGTAACACATCAATCCAGTTCATAAAAGTTTTCCTGTCTTTTATCTACCTTATCAACAAGAAAAGGCTGCTCCTTCTTTACTATCTTCTTAGAAGAAATTTTGCATGCCTTTTATGTGCTGATGCCATTTAAGAAAAATTAAATGTTCTTTTATATAATATGATAAAATTACTAAGCAAAGGCCACAAAAGCTTTGAACTAATGGTAAGGGAGTAGCACACAAGTGTTGGTTAGGCACACATCATGCATTCAAACTCCTCACAGATAAAAGTGTAGTATTTAAGTAGAAAAGGGTAGACGAACAGGCCAAATACTCATCAAGTTTAAAACTATGAGCTACTGACCTCGGGGATTTCTCAGATATCCAAAAAATATTACTAAGCAGAATTTTTTACTAAGTGTACTTAAAGTACTAGATAACAATTTTATGCAAAAAGAAATCTTTAAGCTCTTCAACACAGTTTCTGCTAATATTCAGCCCAAACAATCAACACATTTTACTAAGTGTACTTAAAGTGCTACAAAACAGTTTTTTAGCATTGTTGTTTCAGAAGGATCAAGATTGCCTAAGACTTCTACTACTTGGGAACAAATTTTGCCTAAGAAATTGCCTTCCCCTTCTTCAGCACCATCTAAAGGCACAAACTCTGTCACTACTTCTTCTACAACGACGAAAATAAATCAAAAACTCTCTTCTGACGATGGGAGATCAGTGTAACAATTGGAGTAGCATTAGATCAATTTGAATGTGTATAGATATGAAAAATTGACTAAGATTTTGCTGTCTACTATATGTAGGCTCGGCTACACATAATCGTCAAGCTAGGATTCAACACTATCATGCTAAGATATACAGGTTCTTATATCTATGCATCTGTCTTATAACTTCTGTCACAGATTAGGGCGATAAGCCAGAATTCCAACAAAAAGGAGCAACATTTAGATAAGAAGGAAAAATATAAAAAGGGAGAAAAAGAGACATGTTTAATCAACAGAAATAATAAACCAGACTACAAGCAGCAAGTACCAAAAAACTCATAAAAATAACAACTGGTCCTCTACCAGACTACAAGCAGCAAGTACCAGAAAACTCATGAACCAAACTACAAGTAGCAACCCAGACATTAAACTATCAGAGAACAAGCATGCATTAATTGAACACCATCTCGAGAACCCAACCTTAATTTCCCATATTTACTGATCCAGAAACTTTTCCATTCTAATCCTAGAACAAGTAGCAACAACAAATAACAATCAAAACATAGATTTAGCGACACCAACCTTGTTCAGCCCCTTGAACAGAAGTAGATTCTCTTGGTGAAGGAGTGGAAATGCTGCCAGTATGTTAGGATCAATTAATCCCGCATGCTTAATTTGTGCAATTACATATGCAATAACTTCTTGTCGCACAAGTTTCTTTTGCTCCTCCATTTGTTTCTCCATTTTCTGCATCCTTTCTTGCATTTGCTGCATTCCATCAATTGTTGCATTTGAAGTTGATTCCGAATTGCCAACTTTTTTTTTCAAAGTAGTCTTTGTAACTCCTGCCCCATATAGTCTTAGACGTCCCGGATGTTCAGGACCCATGACGCTTGAAAATGCATCAACATACTCACCATTTATGCTAATTTGCTTTTCAATCTCCTCCATTTCAGCCTACCAAAACATATCCAACAAACACAATCTTATGAAATAAATAATTGATCTCAATAAAAAAAATGAAAATAGACAGTACACATACAATTTTACTAGTAGTATTTTCATTTGAAGCCTTGTACAAACGCCCGGGTTTTCTTGTTCTTGTAACCACAAAGATATCCCTAGATGTTACTGTCTCCTTATCTTTCTCCTAGTCACATTGAAATGTATATCAGAAATTGTTTAAATGTCATGTTAAGACTAGAGAATATATAAGAGAACACACCAGCTTATTACGAACTAGAGCAAAACTCTTTTTGCCAGCAGTGTGTGGATTCATCAGCTTTTTTCGATTCCTTGCGTTTGTTTCAGATATTTTTTGCAAAGAAATGAATCAATAATGTTAACCAAAAGCATATTAGTGCTATAGTGTACTAGACGAGGTCAATATCAGTCTGTCACCCCTTTATAACAGTCATATGTCTTGTAAACAAGTTGTTTTAATGCATGTGACCATCACAAACAAATGAAGAAACAAGCTGCAACATGTTACAACAGAGAAGAGAGTAAAAGAAGAAATAAAGCTGCAGTCTGTCAAACCTTTATAACAGTCATATGTCTTGTAAACAAGATGTTTTAATGCATGTGACCATCACAACAAATGAAGAAACAAGTTGCAACATGTTACAACAAAGAAGAGAGTAAAAGAAGAAATAAAGATGCAGTCTGTAAATCCTTTATAACAGTCATATGTCTTGTAAACAAGATGTTTTAATGCATGTGATCATCACAACAAATGAAGAAACAAGCTGCAACACGTTACAACAGAGAAGAGAGTAAAAGAAGAAAAAAAGTTGCAGCAATACTAATATCAGAAAGGATATAACGAAATGAACCAAATCACCTTTGAACTACATTTTTACCTTGAATTTTTCAGAATTCTAATATTTGAGGAGCTCTCTAAATTGACATTCTGGAATATGACAAGGTTTTTTTGTCATTCAAACTGCATCATTTTCATATGGATCATAATAATTCATCTTCAAATCACTTCTATGTCTTCTCCAAGCATCTCGAATCGTTACCATAGTCCAATTGTACACAGCTTCAGGAATAATGTATTTCTCCTATAATTTTGTGTCATTCACTTATCCAATAGAAGTAAAATACTTGAAAAAATAATTAAATATTATAAATTACAAACCTTGGTATAATTCCATAAATCCTGTTTAGTGTCCATGCTCCTCCAATCCAATATATCAAATGGGAAAAGAGTCGCATTTCTAGCCAATGTTCCTAGGAAGCTACTTAACTCAATGACAACATCATTAGTAGGACCAACAGGCTGATTTTGCCTATTCAGTAGGATCAACTTACGCTCTTTTTTGGCATGAACATCATGCATTTGCGTTCTACCTCTATTATTTGGACTGGAAACAACTTCAGCTATAAGAAAATACAAGAAATATAATTAAAAATCATGAATACATTTAATAGGTTTCTAAGCTTATATGTTACCTTGTTCTTCAGGTTGATCAACTGTTTGAGGAGTGACAGAATTCATTTGCACTTGATCCTCGATAGGAAACTCTTTGACATGCTGCTCAAGAGGCAGCTTCTCGACAAGCTGCTCAAGAGGTGCTTTTCGAAAGGCAACTCCTCAATAGGTTGCTCCTTGACATATTGTCCTTTTGCTTCAGATTGGGGTGCTACTGGTTGTTGTACTCCAATTAATTTAAGCATATGTCCTTTCTCGCATTCTATAGCTTAAACAATTTCATTTCTTTTCAATAGCCGTCGTTTATTATTTGCCAAGAATGATAACGAACCCAGTTTAGCAAATGTCTTATTTATTGCTTTTTTGGTTCTATTTGAAGATTCTTGTTGACTCATGATTATGACTATTTAAACCTGTGTGAAAATAGGACAAAATTAGTTTAAAAGTATGGGACAGTACGGCCGCAATACCTAAACATTACCTAAACATATAAATCACCAAGGTCTTACAAAGAGCTGAAAATAAAATGTACCCTTAAGAGACATTCTAATAATATTTTTACATTAAGTAGGTCTTTTATATTTATCCACAATCACACAAAAGATACAAAGAGATGTAGGTAGTTTTACAGTGCAGGTAGCTTTTCCTAATGACATACCAAAGTTGATTTCCTTTTCATGAATATAACCACTTAAGTAAAATTAACTATATATTTGTTTTCATTGCAATATCATGAAGGAATTCTGCACTCAATCACATTTTCAAATGTAAATGACAACATTAAAGAATTTAGTATAACGAACAACAAGAGTTTCGGAAAAATATATCCACTTGATGAAATCCAATAGTAGTAGCAACATATTATCATAATATCGATAGTCTTATACTTAATAAACTTAATGGAATTCATACAAATGACAGTAGATGTAAATAAATGTATAAGCAAGGAAATATTCAAAGAATCATAAAAAAAAGATAAGAACCTGGGGTTTTGGACCTTAATAAAGAGATAAGAAACTGGTGCTTTGTTGGTTCACTGTTATGTTGAAAATTGCTCAGAGACTGTAGAAAGAAGAATAATGAAAATAAATAAGAGAGAAAAAAGACTTAACAAAAGTAATAATCCCAAAACAAGAAATGAAGGACCAAAAAAAAATCATAACGTATCTAACAATTTTTAGCATATGTGTATCATTAAAGTTGCAGTAATTTTTAGATATCATTAAAAAGAAACACATAGAAATAAAAAGAAGAGATAGGAAATAAAGTTCACAAGATCCTTAGTTAATCATCAACATCCATCCAATCCCAATCAGTATCATCAAAGTCATCCTCCTCTTCCGATGTTTCCATAGCTTCATCTTGTGAATATTGTACAGTGGAAGGAGCATCGATGATATCAGCCGGAAGATCTTCTCTCGACCATCTAACATCTATATGAAATAATCTTTTTGATGGACCAATATTTTCATTAGGCTCCCTCCAAAATGTTTCTTCAATATTAGAACAGTTCTCTTCCTCCAAATCATACAAATCCACTGCGATTTTGTTTCTTGCATAGTAAACATTTTTCTCAATTGGGTCTTCCACATAAAAAACTTGATGCACTTGAGATGCTAGTACAAAAGGATCATTTGTACTACAATTTTTGTTGAAATATACCCGAGTCAATCCAAATTCATCGACTTCATTTTGAAACCAATCACATTTAAAGAGTACAACACTAAAGCAACCCCAATAATCAATCTCAATGATATCCTGAATAATTCCATAATAGAGAACCATTCCATCAACAGGATTTTGGTCCCTAGCACTAGCAAAACTATCTGTTGTTGCTGACAAAGTCACTCCACTATTCTGAGTTTTGCAAGGAGCGTCCGGTGTCTTTGTATGAAATCGATATCCATTAATGAAATATCTAGTATATCTTTTTGCCACAAAGTTAGGCCCTTTAGCTAGCCATTTTAAATGATTGGACACTTCAATATTTTTAACTTTGTCCCTAAACCAATCACCAAATTCTCTACTATGGACCTGTGCTTTTACCCATGCATTGCCTCTGGTACGATTATCAATTAAACTCTTATGTTCCCTGTAATCAAGTAATGTAATGTAATTAATGTGTATTTATAAATGAAATGAAATTTGAAATACATTATCATAAAATATAAATGAAGTTTAAAAACAAACAACTATTTTATATTACTTGATAAATGCCTCTACTTGTTCATCTCCGGTATTGAACAAAGTATATCGATGTGCTTCAAACAACTCATGTTGCTCCATATTAATAATCTTTCCTTTCCTTATATTTTCACTTCCTATTGGATGACCTGTCTTAGAAAATAAAGGTGTCACACCACCTTCCTCTGTATGAATGTCCTCATCATCATCTGTTCGATACCTACTTAATTTAGTTTTCACCGTATCAGATAGGTATATCGAAATGAAGTTCAAACAATCTACAGCCGAAAAACCTTCTACTATTGATCCTTCTGGATTTTTTTGATTACGAACAAGCCCCTTGAAGTCACACATAGTTCTCTCAGTAGAATACATCCAACGCAAATGAGTCGGGCCTCCAAGCTTAATTTCATCTACTAGATGGATAGGCAAATGTGTCATTATATCAAAAAAAGAAGGAGGAAAAATCTTTTCAAGTTTGCATTCAATATCTATGATTTCTGCTTTCATCTTATCAAGATCACTTATTCTTATAACCTTGCTACATATGGCTCTTAAAAAATTCCCCAATCTAATCAAGACCATGGCTACATTCTTGGGTAACACTTTTCTGACTGAAACCTGGAGCAAGTAATGTATTATGAAATGAGCATCATGACTTTTGTATCCTGAGACTTTCATCTCTTCAATTTGCACACGACTTGATATATTAGAAGCACACCCTTTTGGTAATTTGCCATCTTTTAGAACAGTGCAAAATAACTTTTTCTCATCTGGTATCATAGAGAAACAAGCCTTAGCTAGATGGATATTTCCTGTATCACAATCTTTTAAAGGTTGAAGCTCTTTACGTATCCCCATTTCATACAAGTCATAGCGAGAATTTGTATGATCTTTGGACTTTCCAAGTATATCCAATAAAGTCCCAAGCAAACTGTCACAAATATTCTTCTCTATGTGCATCACATCAAGATTGTGCCTCAATTTGTTTATTGCCCAATACGGCAACTCAAAAAATATGGATTGTTTTTCCATGGACCATCATTCTTTCGTTTTCTTTTCTTTTTGTTTCCAAAAACATTATTGAATTCATGAAGCTCTTCAAGAACTTGTGCCCCTGATAATTGAGTAGGTGCAACTTTATGCTCTTCTTTACCATTGAATGATTTTTTATCTCTTCTGAATGGATGATCAGGAGGTAAAAATGTCTGATGACCCAAGTAACACATCTTACGACTATGTTTGAGATATTGGGAACAAGTATCATGATTACAAGTGGGGCATGCCCATCTCCCCTTGGTGCTCCATTCAGAAAGCATTGCTAGAGCTGGAAAGTCAATAATTGTCCACAATAAAGCTACACGCATTTGAAATATTTGATTAGTTACAGCATCATATGTTTCAACTCCCACTTCCCATAGTTCCTTCAACTCCGCAATTAGTGGTTGCAAGTATACATCTATATGATTTCCCTGAGATGATGGACCTGGAATAATCATTAACAACATAATATTCTCTGACTTCATGCAGGTCCATGGTGATAAATTATATTTCATCAACATTACTGGCCATGTGCTATGGGAAATACTCATAGTTCTGAATGGATTGAAACCATCACTTGAAAGACCCAATCTAACATTACGAGCATCGTTAGCAAAGTCAGGATGCAAGGAATAAAAATCCTTCCAATCTTCACCATCTGCAGGATGTCTTAAATTTCCATCTTTAAGTCATTCAGTATCATGCCATCTCATAGCTACAGAAGTTTCAGAACACATGAATATCCTCTGAAGTCTAGGCTTTAAATGAAATTACCTTAAAACCTTCACTGGGATTTTAGTGACCTTATTAGTTAAGTCATTACGAACATTCTTCCATCTTGAAGCTCCACACACAGAGCAATTATCTAACGTTGCATTGTCATTCCAAAATAACATGCAATCGTTAGTGCAAGCATGGATTTTCTCATAATGAAGACCCAAATCTTTTATGACCTTTTTTGCCTTGTAAAACGACTCGGGTATCTGAGCAAATGGAAAAACCTCTCTTATCAAGTCCAGCGAATCTGAAAATGCCACATCAGTCAACTTGTGAATGCATTTAAACAAGTATAACCGGATGGTAAAACACAACTTAGAAAAATTCTTACACCCCGGATACAACTCTTCTTTCCCTTCCTCCACTAATTTAAAAAATCTCTTTGCATCTTTAGGTGGCCCTTCTCTCTCTCCTTCATGTGTATGGTCATCTACTACATCTCTAAAAGTATCAAGAAGTAGTCTATCAATGTCGTCATGCATGTTAGAAGTGTCTTCTTCATTGGTTGGATGTGGCGTATTTCTTGAGGAAAATCCTTCTCCATGAAAAACCCATTTGGTGTATCCATGAATAAATCTATGACAAATCAAGTGATCGTCTACCATATATCGACAATGCCAATTACAATTAAAACACTTCTTACAAGGACACAATATTTCATTTCCTTGGGAAGCCCGTTCAAATGCTTTATCAAGAAAATCATTAACTCCATGAATATATTCATTGGTGGATCTTCGGAGATTCATCCAACTTTTATCTCCCAAATCCATTGAATATATATCCTACATGACATGACCAAAACATTAAAGCCAATAAATTCATGAGTACAAACAATATCGACAGTACTTAACCTTTAGAACTTTTAGATTCATCGAATCTCAAACCTTAATATCAATTCAACACCAAAAATTGACAGCATTAATAGTAGATCCCAATTGACAAGTTAAAGTTATTAGAAGATTCTACCATTTAAGAAACTTAATTCAAATGAATGACAAAAGGCTTGCTAAAACAAATTTCAAAGAAAAAAGGGCAGACTAGATTAGAGAAAATAACATAGATTGTATGGAAGACCTATATTAGAGAAAAGAATATAAATTATATGGCAGACCTATATTAGAGAAAATAACATAGATTATAACTAGCAATAAGGGCAGGCTCAAACAGATTGCATACCTTGGAAATTTCAGTTGCAGAAAGTGTACAATCTGATTGGTTGTGCTCTTGAACAAAATTTAAGTAGTCACACCACAATGCAACAGACTGCATCAAGAGAAGCAAATAACTATTCAATACATTTATTTTAATTCTAGCAAACCATTTCATGTATTCTAAAATAGTAACAGAGATGATTGTTCACGATAAGAGTAACCCCATCTTAGTTTATGTTAAAGGATTGAAAAGTGTTTATCTAATGTAATTTTACTGATATTTTATATTTTTACTAGCTTAGTATCAAAAACAAGGTTTCCTGTAACTAGATTCGACATGCAGTGCCCATGTGGTGACAGTGAGACAGAAAAGCATGAACACACGTAAAAAAGCATAAACACGAGTAAAAAACCATCCTTACCACCTTACATTATTTCCAGTCATTGGCATAGTAGTGACAATTGTGGCTGTCCTGATGATGTTTATCTTAATTGTTCTGATTTGGAGGAAAAGCAAAGAACTGGAAGATTCTGATGCAACTAATAAGATATCTTCCACCCCTCCCCCTAGTATTTGGTCTTACTTACCTAGTCTCAAGTCTCAAGTCTCAACTTCCCTTTTTTTAGGAGAGTCCATTGGTGTTATTTTGTCTCCCTTTTCTGTTTTTTCATTTCTTTCTCTTCATATATATATGGCCAAAGGAAGTGGAGTCTCCTTTGATCCATATCCCATCAAACCTATTCCTACTGTCCTCAATTCTTTTCTTGAACCCCATAACAAACAATTTTATCCTAATAACATTTTTTTACAATTTTTCATCTATGGAATCATCATACAACAACAGGTCACCGCCTCCTACTATTCAATTCCAAGTAAACCTTAACTGCTCTACTACTACTACTCATCATCATGATCATGATCATGACCAACAACAACACCATATCAAACCAGTTATTGATGAAAAAGGCTTTTTTGAAGAGAATAAAAATGCTACTAATTCTGACGACCCAACAACAGCTAATGATACTAATAGAAAAGAATCAAACACTACTACTACTACTCCTGAATTGGATTTTAATATTAATGTAAGGTTTAATCGAATTAGGAATACATTTCTTACCAAATGTTCTATTGGTTGACATAATTGTATTCATTTTTTGTAGACTACTTTGCATCTTCTAACAGTAAACAATTATACTGATCAGTCCATAATGGATGATAGCTTATCCCCTAATTCTGATGATAAAAGAATCAAGAATGAGGTAAAACCTTTAACTATACTCGAGTTGACTGATTTCCCAGATGATCACTCAACTAATCAGAAAGTTACTTTTTTTTCTTTCTTTTTGTTGTTGAAATTAATTGAAGTTTGTTAACATGAATTTTGTACATTCCTCTGTTTCAGTTAGTATTTCTTCAGGCTGAATTGGAAAGAATGAATAGAAAATCGACGATTAAGGGATATGTTAAATCAGGTAAAAAACAATTACAATACCTTGCAGGTGCATATGATGACAATGATGCACCAACAGCAACAAAATCAAGAAAGTGGACAACGTGATGGGAAAAATGAAGAAGTGAAACATCAATAACATAATAATCAAAATTGTCATGGAGGAGGACAAGTAGTGCCTAGGCAATTTATGGATCTTGGCTTTGCTGCTGGTGCTGGTGGTACTGCTTCTGAAGCTGAAGAAGCTTCCCTGTCTTCGTCAGAGGGACCAAGTGGCAGGGAAATATCGCAAAAGGATTCCAGGAAGGGTAAAATTCCCTGTCTTCCAAATCCTTCCCACATCCACCAAAACGATTCTAGGAAGGTAATTTATTGTTCTTTTAGACAATTTGTGTACTAATCGAACTACAAGATCTGTTCATTGATTCTCTAGGTTTCTTATCCTGTTTACTTATTGGTACACAAAATGCACACAGGTACAACTTCTATACTTACGAAATACAGCTATAAGGGTGAGAGAATTGAAGATATGCGGAAACAGAAGTTGCAAGAGCTGCAGTCTTTAGAAACCAACATAGAAATTTACGGGAACACTTCTAATCAGTTAGTTAGTGCATAGAAGACAGTTTTTATTTGTTAGCAGCAACCAAGTTTACAAGAAAGCAACAAGTTCATTGGTTTTAAAAGGCCTAGAAATCAACATATCAGTAACTAAATAAATATTTTACGGGAACACTTCAAATTTTTTAAATGAGCAACAGCAGCTAACATCCTCTCTACTCAAACTCAGAGTCAATATCATCAGAAAGTTAAATAAAATCGATAGATAACTCCTTAAACATAAATGACTAAAAAATTCGACGGAACTAGTGATTAAAGGCATATCTTTCACGAACAAAATAACAACAAACACAATACAATAGATTATACCTCCAACAACTCAGACGCACTCAATTTAAAATCAAATAGTCCATCACTAGGCATCAACAGTAATCAAAGAATAAAAGAAGCATTGGAGCGAAGGAGAATAAGCTTCATATTATCAAAACAAAATGCCGGTTAAAACCAGTAGAGGTCAAAAGGATTACCTTTTCGGGGCAGCGACACTCTGACGAAAACACAGAAAGGTTTCTAACCAATTCTTCTACAATTCTACTTTACCAAGAGTTGGCTTCTTGTATCTTTTGTGACTTCTGCAATACAAATAAATAGCTTATAACCATACCCTCAAAGATTTTCCATCAAATTCATTTCAATAAAGACAAGACAACTCTAAAACAATAAAGAGGGCATATTCAATAGCAATCTAGCTTATCTTAAAGTCATTAGGCATAGTGAGTCAGCTTAGATATAGCACAAACAACCAGAAAGCATTAATGTTTTGAATCTAGAGCATTACTCAATCCCAAATCCTCTTCAATTTTACCACTAAATCCACTTCATGTTTAACCCTAAATACTCAACTGTAACTTCAAATTCGGAGTGTTTTCTTTTTCCTATTTCAATATACATCACAGAATCAAACAGGGGAAGTCTATACACTACCTATATTAGAGCAAATAACATAGATTTAAGACTAACCCATAAATTATTCTTTAAGATTTTTCAAAAATAATTCAATGGGGACTTTGAAATCATGAACTAGCATAGAAAACTTAAACATTGTTCACCCTTAAGATGAATTTGTAGTCGAACCTAAAAAACAACACCAAAAAATGAGCTGGTTGTTCATTGTTGTTTTGCTCAACGATCTTCACCAACAGCTTCACTCACCAACGAGCTTCACCAACACCTTCATCAACGACCTTCACCAACAACTTCACCAACAGCTTCACCTAGATATTTTGTTTTTCTCAAGAAAAGCTTTAGAAACGCTCTCTCACATCGCTCTTGGATGAAAGGTTCTGGAAATAAGTTTTTTTTTTTCTTTTATTAATAAGGGACTAATATATTTAGGGCTAAAAAATCAGAATTATTTTTCTAAAAATAACTGTTGCCATAGAGTTATCTACCGCAACAGTTCAAAAACTTGTTGCTATAGATTATCTATAGGGACGGTTATAGGGATGATGCAACAGTTTATTTTAAGAATTGTTCTATTAGATTCAAGGATATTTGGCCACGGTTATAACCGTTGTAATAGGTGAGCTATTGCTACGATAGTATAACCGTTGCTACATAAGCATTGCAGTAAGTCAAATTTCTAGTAGTGAATTTATCTAGTAATTATGCATTTATAACAGAGGCATGTATATCTGAAGTAAGTGAAATATCTGACCTAGCATATGTAATTCAAAAACTAAAGAAATACAAAGCTAGGGTTCTGAAATTCATGCGATAAACTGAATAATAACATGATAATCTGATTTGGAACATAAAACTAATAAATTCATAAAGTTCTGTTGAAGTTCTAGAAACCCTAGGTTTAATCGTAATAAGAGAATCAAGAATCTGACTGAAAACTAGGGACCAATGGGTGAAAGGAACCCACTAGTGAAATCCCACATACATGGTGATGAAATTCACGGAAAAATACTTAGATTTTGTGGCTGGAACTGCTGGAAACTTGTTGCGTTCTTGAACTAGGGTTCTTGAGCTTTTTCTCCTTTCTTTCTTATAATTTTCTAACTTTTAATTAATGATATTGACTTAGGTAAGTTTTAGTTATGTTTCTAGGCTTAAACTGACTAAAATATGATGATTTAGGGTCAAAACGACGTATCTTAAGGTTTAAACAAAGTGGAAAAAGACCAAAATACCCCTGGGTAAGTTGCTGTCGGACCAAACGACGACCAGGACTAACGGTTCGTCGTTCCATCGATGGTCCGTCGTTTGGTCCGTGGGTTGGGCCAATTTGACAGGCCTTTACTAACTAGGGCATAACCTTTTGCTCGGAGGTCTGATTTTATCAAGGTTGGTGGCTATGGAAAGATAATTCAATAATCTATCTGTGAGTAGTTGATAGGACACCTAATTAATTTTGTCCTAAGAGTTATGTCCATTTGAAGTTTACCCAGCTGTATTCCCCCTTAACTGTCTGCTAGTTCCCACCTACGATCAGACCTATGGACCGTGGGTCCACCTACGAACCATTCTACTCATCCGTGGCTCTTTTTAGAGAGTGGGTGAATGGGGTGTCAATCAACAGACTCAGACTACGGACCGTATTCTAACCGACGGACAATAAGTCCGTCCGTCGTTCGACACTTAGTCAAATCTTCTGGATTGAGATTTTGGGTGGTTTCTTACCCAATCGACGGATGTGCAGGACGGACCGTGGGTCAGTCTATGGTCCGTCGATGCCACCGTTGGTTGCACCTGCAGAATTTTCTGAAAAGCTGTTTTTTGGTCTATTTTGGCTACGGGGTGTTACACTTGGCCAAAGGTGAAGTCCCTTCGTGGACCCCTAGGGCGATCCTTAGGGGGTTGAATCTGGATGTTTCAACCATATATACTTCATTTTACCTATTTAAAGTCTTTTAACAAGTTTCAGACTCCATACAACACATAAAAACACATACAACATACAAGGACACACTAACACACACAAGGCTAGTTTCCGAACGTCTTGGTCGTCCCTTGACGTTTGACTTCCAAACTTCACCAACGGACTTCTAATGCTAAAAATACATCATTTTAAGTCATTATTAACTTATGAAGCACATGCAAAGCTCTAGTTCACCTTAGTTTGTTTTAGGAGCATTACACTCTTGCTCTTGGCAATTGTTGAGAGCATACAAGAGGTTTGTTCCTCCTCTAGGTGCAACCCTGTTTGGTGGAGCAACTGAAGAAGACTGACCTCTATTTTCCCCACTACCATTTCCCTACTTATTCTTTGGACCTTCTCTCATGAAATTCCCGGTCTGCCAACACTTGAAACAAACAGCGGAGCCCTCACGACAAACACCATAGTGGTTTCTACCACACTTGGCGCACACAGGAGGCTTGATACCTACTTGTGCCACACTACCCTGTGAATGGGCAGGTTTAAATTTGGAACTCTTACCATAGTACTCACCCTAATTCTTAGGTGAAGGTGCACTAGCAAATGATGGAGCAGGACCCTTCAGTTTCCGTTGGAAGAATGATTGGTTGGCATTACTTTCTTGATGCCCGGAGTCATTCCCTGTCTTAGCTCTCTTGTTATTGAACTCCTCTCTATGTCTTAGATTTTCCTCTCTACCTGCTGCACATAGATCATAAACCTCGAAATGTCCATGTCCTCAATAAGCATTGCTACCCGACCCTTTTTGCTTGAAGAACGACCCAATCTCCCAACAAATAATCTCATCCTACTCCTCATGTCCTTAACCATTTACAGATCATAACAAGATAGTTAGGTGAATTTCAACCCATAGTCATTCACACTTAGAGAATCCTGCTTAAGTGTGAGGAACTTACTTACCTTGTCCTCTTTCAGTTCTCGAGGAAAGAAATGCCCTAAGAAGGCCTCCTCAAAACAAGTCCAACTCGCAGGTGGTGCATCTTCATCTCTAGGCTCTTTCCACTCATCAAACCAAGTTCTAGCAATACCTTTGAGTTGATAGGCAGCTAGTTCAACTCTCTTAGTGTCAACAAGATGCATCACCTCCAACACATTTTTTAGTTCCTCAATAAAGTTCTCTGGACCCTCAATAGTGCCTGAACCAGTGAAACATGGGGGATTGATCCTCAAGAATTCATGAATCCTTGAATCCTCGAAGTGTCATCCCTTTATTTTCAAGCACCTTTTTATTGACCAACCTGATTAGTCACAGCCTGACTCACCACCCCAGTAGTGTTAGAGAACTCAACGTTGGTAACTTCCCCTTGAGGTTGCACTTTAGGTTCATTGGGTAACTCTGGTTCCTCTACATTCCTTCTCATTGGACGAGCTATTGCTGCTCTTCGCTCATGAGGAAATAAATGCCTCATGAAGGCACTCTAGACAATAGGCCAACTCACAATCAGTTACGCGTATGCACGACTTAGAAGAAATTTTATAGAGATGAACTCTATCGCACGAAGTGAGTATGAAAGAATTGAAGGAATTTCCTAAATGTTGCAAGTTTCTAATTATAGATGTGGCGCGCTTCACACTGATAACTAGGACTCTATATACACGGCTTCATAGACTCCCTAGGACTCTTGAACTCTATCCTCTAATACCAAGTTTTTCACGCTCGAGTCTATACCCTGGGCGTCACTGGCACTCGAAGACATTTGCTATCCTCGATTTGACCCTTGGCCTGGCTTACTTAAATCAGCGGAAAACAATAATCAATAAGCCTAACTTAACTAAAGAGTTTAATAGCTGAAATATTCCAACATGGCAAAATCTTGAAACACAAGTCGTAACAATAAGAGATAATATTGAAAAGACTCAAAAAACTAACATTTGACTGTCTATCTATGTAGCTTCTAAAACTGAGATGGATATTGGAACAGACCCCACAAAATCCTAATAAAGAAAATAGTGAAAGAATTAAAAGGAGTCATCCGAAATGCAGTGCAGGACAACTGGCATTATTACATTGAATGTACGAGTATGCGAGTTGGAATGCTAAACAACACAGTCTAGAAGGAGTCTGAAAGAAACTGAAGAACTTACCTGGATCATCTCATCTCAACTCAATATAACTGGCTCATTTCAATATAAAACAATTTAAAAATAAGTGCAATATAAAGAAAAGATGTTTTAAAACTTATTGTAAAGTCTGTTGTGTATGCATAGATACAATTAACTCTTAGATGTATGTAAAAATACAAATAACTGTGTATATAAAAATTCAACAAATTCTGTGGTAGTTTCTCAAACCGACAACCATCACATAAGTGCTATAGCGATGATACAACAATGTACTTCATGCTGCCAGCGCATCCTATACCCGGCCAAAGGAATAGACCCGAACTGCCTAATGGATCCACTAGTCTACTATGAAAAGGGTTCATATAAAAAGTATGACCCTTTTCTACCCATGGTGTCTACATGGTTTTTTGGAGATGTGAATTATCTGAATTTATGCTCGTCCCAAATTCGGTGCTCAATACTACTCCCAAAATATACTGACTCTTATATTTTTAAAACATACTTCTTTTGTGATTTGAGAAAAAACTTAGCTCAAAGGCTATCTTGGAAATCTCAATTTCCCTGCTTGCTTCATTTAGAAAGCTACTACTCTTTATTAAAACTAGCCCGAAGACTCTTTGGAAATCTCAGTTTCCGTTCTTGTTTGAATGTGAATATATTTCTTCTAAACCTCTTGAGAAATACATAGTCCCATATGCTTCTTTGAAGAAAGAATTTCAACTCTTTACTCTTTACATAGCTTGAAACTTGAGTCTTCAAAACAAAGTTAAAACACTATTAAAGACTCTTGAAAACTTTTAAGAACTTTGTTTTGACTTGCTTCTTGACTTTTAAGCCTGGTCTCTTAATTTCTTTGACTTTGATCTTAACTTTCCTTGAATTGGATTATGGATTCAAGGTTCATGATCTCAAGTTTATTGATGATTTCATGATGTTTAGATGTACCTTGGACTGTTTGAATGAACCACGAAACATAGGTACATCACTTATGAACTAGTACAAAAAGGTAGGGGGGAAATGAGGAGAATTGGCATCCGTGGTGCTCTGAGAGGCGGGGGCGCCAGCCATAATCTTATAGAGAGCTGGTTGGGGCGCTCAGGCTTGCGCAATGCCATAACCCCCATACCCAGGTATTCTAAAATTTTCTCCTTTGTTTTCCATCCCTAAACAATCTAAATTTCCATGGTTCTTTTCCCAAACACTTAAGATTATTAGTACCCTTAATGACCAATAGACTTAACTCGAAAATTCAGCCGGAAACACAAATCAAATCAACAAGAGACTTCAACATCACAACCATCAAGAATTAGTTGAATTCTTCAACAATGTTCTTCAAGAACTCACTTCTTTTAACTTTCAAATAACTTATATTCGCTTTATTTAAACATAATTAGCGCGTGGGTAAACTAACCCAACACTATGTGATCTCACATACCTTTTAAGGGATCGCCCCGGACGAAATCCACACGCAAAGCTTGAGCTTTCTTGGTGATTCTTGATTTCTCTCCTCTTTTCTCTTTTCTCCAAGCCCTAGCGTGAATTCTCTTTTTTGTAAACTCAACGAATTCTTGTTTTACCCCAATTTAATTCCTAAGACGAATTAATTAAATTAGGTAAGAAAAGACAACTTTGCCGTTCAAATCTGGATTGAACTTTCCTTGATCTATCAACCCAACTTTTGAAAGGTATAACTTACTCATACAATATCGAAATTGCGCAAACTCGGTGGCGTTGGAAAGATTATTCTAAGGGCTTTCCAACAATATCTGGAACTGATCCTAAATCATCATGATATAGGAGTTATGGTCATTTTAAAATGACCAAGACTCACTTTCCTAACTTAGACATATTTTCCAGATTTATTTACTCTTTCTAAAAATAAGTATTTTCACATTTTAAACTATTTTCTAGTAGTTTCTAGTTGCGGTAAGTTACATCAATCCTGATAGGTGATATGGATATCTCAAGGTTGATTGTTTATGTGTAACAAGTTGAGAAAGAGAAGTTGAGGGATCGAGAGAAGCTAAAGAATAAGAGAGCAAAGGAAGGGAATAAGTCTGTGCAGCAGAAGGGTAATGCTAACCGGTCATCGTTCCAACAGAAACAGAAGGGACTTTCTCTATCATCTGCTTGTGCACCTGCACCTCAGAATAAAAGTTAGTACAATAGTAAGAATTTTTAGAGAAAAACCTGCATATTCTCAGAGTAGTATGGTGCAAGGGGGTAGTAAGCCTCCTGCCTGCGCTAAGTATGGTACGAACCACTCAGGTACATATCGTGAGGTCTCCACTGGTTGTTTCAAGTGTATCCATAATGGGCATTTCATGGGAGAGAGTACAAAGAACTGGAAAGGTAACGGTAATAGGGGCAATAGAGCACAGTCTTCTTCAGATGTTCCACCAGAAAAAACTGCACCTAGAGGAGCTACTTCAAGTACTAGCGGAGGGTCAAACCGCCTATATTCTATCACCAGTCTCCAAGAGAAAGAGGTTTGCTAGTTGTTGTCATTGGTATGATAAAGTACTTAACTCTAATATTTATGCTTTGCTAGAACCATGGTCTAGTTTGTTGTAACTGCTTATGTTATGATGAATTTTGATACCATTCCTGGGCAACTTAGTGAACCTTTCAGTGTTTCTACACATGTTGGTGAGTCTATTCTAGCTGAGAGATTTTATTATGATTGTCCCATTTCTGTCAATCATGGTTGATTTAATTGAGTTAGACATGGTCGATTTTGTTGTCATTCTTGGTATGGACTAGCTTCATGCCTGTTATGCCTTAATTGATTGTAGTTCTCGAGTTGTCAAGTTTCAGTTTCCAAATGAGCTACTCTTAAAGTGGAAAAGCAGTTTAACAGTGTCTAAGGGTCATTTCATTTCATACCTTAAGGAATGGAAGTTAGATTCTAAGGGGTGTGTTTATCACTTAGTCCGAGTTAATGACTCTAGTGTTGAGATACCTCCTATTCAGTTAGTTTCAGAAGTAAAAGAGTTTCTAGATGATCTACCGAAGTCCTTTCTAAGAGAGAGATAGACTTCGGTATAAATGTTCTCCTAGATACTCGTTCTATATGTATTCCACCATATAGAATGGCACCAGCAGAGTTGAAAGAGCTTAAAGAAAAATTGAAAGATCTCCTTGATAAAAGCTTTATTCGACCATTACACTCACCTTGGGGCGCTCCAGTATTATTGTAAGAAATAAATATGGTTTCCTTAGAATATGTATAGATTACCGTCAATTGAACAAGGTTATCATCTAGAACAAATATCCTCTTCCAAGAATTGATGATTTTTTCGATCAACTTCAGGGTGCCACCTATTTCTCTAGGATAGATCTCAGATCTTGCTACCATAAGTTAAGAGTAAGGAAGTGTGATATTCCCAAGACAACTTTGAGAACCTGTTATGGTCATTATAAGTTTTTGGTCATGGCCTTTGGTTTGAACAGTGCGCCTACAACGTTCATGGACCTTATGGATAAAGTTTTCAAACAATATTTAAATATGTTTGTTATCATATTCGCTGATGACATACTAATCTATTAAAGGAATGAAGAAGATCATGATATTCATGTCAGAATACTTCTACAGACTATGAAAGACAAAGAGTTGTATGCCAAGTTCACTAAGTGTGAGTGTTGGCTTGAGTCTGTGGCATTCGTAGGCCACATTGTGTTTGGAGAGGGTATTAAAGTTGATACTCAGAAAATAAAGGCAGTGGACCTAGACAGACATATCTAAATGATATTAAGAGTTCTTAGGTTTAGTTGGCTATTATAGAAGGTTCGTATAGGGGTTCTAATCCATTTCATCCCCTTTGACCAAGTTAACTCAAAAAATAGTAAAGTTTTAAATGGTCAAAAGCTCTTGAGAAAATATTTCACGAATTAAAAAAAAAGGTTGATTACTTCCCTTGTTTTGACCTTACTAGGAGGTATTCAAGGTTTGATAGTGTATTGTGATGCATCTAGAGTTTGTTTGGCTTGCGTATTAACACAGAATGACTAGGTTATATCTTATGCCTCCGGACAATTTAAAATTCAGGAGAAAAATTACCTAACCCATGACTTTGAGTTGACTGCTTAGTATTTGCTTTGAAGATTTGGCGTCATTATTTATATGGTATTCATGTTGATGTATTCACTGATCACAAAAGCCTTTAGTACGTGCTTACTCAGAAAGATCTTAATCTCAAATAAAGGAGGTGGTTAGAACTACTCAAGGATTATTACATGATTATTCTCTATCACCCAGGTAAGACTAATGTTTTTGTTGATGCTTTAAGTAGGTTTTATATGGGTAGTACCGCCCATGTTGAGGAAGAAAAGAGAGAGCTAGCGATAGATCTGCATAGACTTGCAAAATTGGGAGTCCGACTAATGGATTCCACAGAAGGGGGAGTGGTGGTGATGAATGAGGCTGAATAATCATTAGTTAACAAGTGAAAGAGAAACAAGACCAAGACCAAATTTTGCTTGAATTGAAGGAAAACTTTTTAAAGCAAAATGTATTAGCTTTTGAACAAGGGGGAGATGACCTATTGAGATATCAAGGTAGATTATGTGTACCAATGGTGGATGGACTCCAAGAGAGGATCATGGAGGAAGCTCATAGCTCCATATATTCCATTCATCTGGGTGTAATAATGACTTATCGTGACTTGAGAGAGGTGTATTGGTGGAATAGTATGAAGAAGGGAGTTGCAGAATTTATTGTTAAATGTCAAAAATGCAAACAAGTTAAAGTAGATGATCAAAGGCCCGGTGGGCTGGCTCAGAATATAGAACTTTCAGAATGGAAGTGGAAGATGATTAGTACGGACTTCATCACAGGTTTTCCAAGGTCTTGCAGGCAACATGATTCTATTTGGGTGATTTTGGACCGCGTGACCAAATCATCCCACTTTTTCCCCGTAAAGACTATACATTAGTCAGAAGATTATGCTAAGTTGTATCTTTATGAACTACTTAGATTTCATGGAGCTCTGGTCTCTATTATTTCAAACAGAGCTGCAAAATTTACTCCATAATTTTGGAAGTTATTCCAAAAAGGCTTGGGTTCAAAAGTGAACTTCAATACTGTTTTTTATCCTTAGACAATTGGTCAAGAAGAGAGCGCTATTCAGACCTTAGAGGATATGTTGAGGTCTTGTGTGATTTATTTCAAAGGTAATTGGGATGATTACCTACCTCTTATTGAGTTTGGTTACAACAATAGTTACCACTCTAGCATCAAAGTGGCTCCTTATAAAGTTCTTAATGGGAGAAAATGTAGATCTCCTATTGGATGGTTTGAAGTTGGTGAAGCAGGATTAATAGGACCAGATTTAGTTCATCAAGCTATGGAGAAGGTGAAAGTGATTCAAGAGAGGTTGAAAATGGCAGAATCTTCAGATATCCTACACTGATATTAGAAGAAGGAGTTAGAGTTTGAAGTAGATCATTGGGTGTATTTGGAAGTTTCACCCATGAAAGGTGCTATGATATTTGGTAAGAAGGAGAAGCTTATTCCCCGGTATATTGGCCCTTACAAAATATAAAAGAGGGTAGGTAATGTAGTTTATGAGTTGGAGGTATCCCAAGAGCTAGCTGCGGTTTATCCGTTTTTCACATCTCCATGGTAAAGAAGTGCATGAGCGATCCTTCATTGTTCATTCCAACCGAAGATATTGGGATCAAGGATAATATATCTTATGAAGAGATTTTGATCCAAATTCAAATAGCCAAGTGCGCAAGTTGAGGACAAAGGAAGTAGCACCAATCAAAGTTCTTTGGAGGAACCCATTTGTTGAGGAAGCTACTTGGGAAGCTGAGGAGGATATGAAGAAGAGATATCCTCATCTCTTCGAATCTGTAGAAATTCCAGATCAAGGTACTAATTCTCTTCTTAGTACTTTTTAATTGAGATTGCATGTTGTATTTGAATTTTCTTGTTGGGTGTTTGAACTGGTTGATTGATAGTACACCCTTCCTTCTAAGAGTAATCTCATTCGAAGACGAATGTTCTCAAGGGGGAGATATTTTAAAACCCCATAAAGATAAAGAACTATAAATAAATTAAAAAGAGGAAATAGTCATTTTTGGAAAGTATAAAAAATCTGGAAATTTTTAAGAGTGTTAAAGTTAAGTTTCTGGTCACTTAAAAAGACCATAACTTCTAGCTCGGGATGAGTAAGGTGTCGTTATTGATATCATAGGAAAGATATTGGAATAACCTTCCCAACTCTGCTGAGTTTACATGATTCCCAGTTGGTATGAGTGAGATATGCACATTCGAAGTTAGACTGTTCAAATAAGGAAAGTCCAATCTGGATTTTAGAAGGGCAGTTTAGTCTTTTCCTTACCTAATTAATTTGATTCATTTTAGTAAATTAATTGAGGTCCAAATCAGAATTGAATCAGTTAGAGAAATTGGAAATTCGTGTTGGGGCTTGGAGAAAAGATAAAAAGGAGAAAAGAGAAGAAAATCTCAAAATTCGCCAAGATTGTCCGATTTGGTTGTGGATTTTTCCAAGGAATTAATCATACAAGGTATAAGAGACTTTCACAGCGTTGGGTCCATTCACCCACGCACCAAACATGTTTAATTAAACGAAATTCGTTCTAAAAAGGTTGAAAGTTTGATGTTCTTAATATGTATTCTTGCATTCGATGTCGTTCTTGATTTAGGCTGAATTGAGAAGTTTCTGAGATCTTTATGTGAGTTCTAGAGTTATTTTGAGTTAGGTTGTTGGGTACTTTTACTGGGTATCTGAATCTAACGAGAATTTGAGCAAAATAGTTGAGTGTAGGCAAATTGGGACTGGAAAATGAAGAAGGAAATTAGTCGGGAAAATTAGGGCACTAGCTCTGCGTCGTGTACCTGCTCCCCAGATTTCAGAAATTCCCATTCACGTCGCGGAGCGGTCAAAGACGGTTTTGCTTCAAAATTGATTGCGCTACCAAAAATTTAAGTATATTTCTGCGTCGTGGACCATCTTTGAGACAATGATTTCTTTATATTTTCTCATGTTTATCTATCTAAAATCATTCCTATCACAAATCTCAATCCTTGAATCAACAATTCAATTCAAGAATTAATTAAGAGTCAATTCAAGAAAAGTTAAGAGCCAAGCAAAGAGAAGTTCATAAAGTCTTCCAAGAGTCTTTTACAAATGATTTAACTTTGTTTTAAAACATGAGTTTTGATTCAGTAAAGAGTAGAGTTAAAGTTCATTTCTTCAAAAGTATATGAAATTATGTATTCGAAAAGAGTTTAATATGTTTTTACATTTAAACAAGTAAGAAAACTGTGATTTCTAAAGAGCCTTTGAGCTAGTTTTAAAAAAAGAGTAAATGCTTTCACAATTAAGCAAGAACGGAAACTTGGATTTCCACGATAGTCTTTGAGCTAAGTTTTGAGCAATTATCTTAAACCACAAAAAGAAGTTATTTTTAAATAGAAAGAGCTATGATATTTTGGAAGTAGTATTGATCACCGATATGGGGGATAGTTCACAAAACTCCGAACCTCCATAAACTATGTAGCCATTATGGGTAGAAAGAGTCATACTTTTTAGATGATTACTAAGTGCTTTAGACTAGTGGATCCAGTTAGTAGTTCAGGTTCTATACCCCCGGCAAGGTATAAGACGACCCTGGTAGCATGAAACAAAAATATTTATCATCACAATAACTTTTAAGTGATGGTTGTCGGCTAGAGAAAATCCCATGGAAGTAAGAATTATATTTTTATATACACAGTTATTATATTTTTACATACATTTCAGAGTTATATGTATTTTAGCGCACACAAAATTTGATATCATGTTTTAAACAATAATCTTTATGTTGCAATATTTTCAAACTGCTTTATATTGAAATAAGTTTAGTGATGTTGAGTTGAGTTGATCAGGGTAAGTTCTTCAGTTCCGTTCAAGCTTATGTCTTATTTTAGAATTCCCCCCGCATACTTGTACAATCAATGTACTGATGCCATTTGGTCTGTATCTTATTAATTATGATGCACACATAGGTAACCTGGATCAACATCTAGCGCACCTTGATCCAGTTGAGCACTCAAAGTCTTGTGGTGAGCCTCTTTTCTTTTAGAGAATCCCATTTTATTGCTTTCAATTTATTACTAGTTCATTAGGATGTCGTGGGCATGTCCTGACATCTATCTCAGTTTTTTAGAGGCTTCATAGAGAATCAGATGTTAGTTAATGAGTTTCTATTTCCTATTTTAATGGTTGAGACTTGAGCTGCCACTGTTGGCCATTGAATGTTATCATGATATATTCTAAGTGCTTATTGAGCAGTTTAGTTTACTTTAAAGGTATTTTTCTTTAAGATTAAGTCTTTCTCTAAGTAAGTAAGTCAAACCAAGGGTTCGCTTGGGGCCAGCAATGGTTCCTGAGTGCAAGTCCCGCCCAGGGTGTAGGTTCGAGGCGTGACATCTTATCTCATTTTATTTGTTATAAATAGGAAGTCAGATTTTTTTTTACTTTATAGTAACTTTTTACAACACCTTTTTAGTGCAATACTTATAATTTCTTATGCACTGTAACCTCTAATTTTTTTATGGGATTGTGAAAATGTTATATCAGTATTAGTAAAAGTTTAAAAAATCCATTACTTTAACACAAATATTAAATGGTAGATTATATAAAAATAGATGTATCGTTAATACTATTCCAGTTATAATTTTCTATGAAGACAATTTTTGTGTTATATTTATTTTAATAGTCTACTTGATTTATGACATAGAGAATTTCGTTACAATTTTACACTTTTGTAGTTACTTATTTTAAATTATTATTATTATTATTATTATTATTATTATTATTATTATTATATATATATATATATATATATATATATATATATATATATATATATTATTTTACTTATTTGTTGTGTTGTTTTGGTATAAGACAAGATATTTCTTACATTGTAAAGACCGAGTTCCGTCGTTATAGAAAAAGCCAATGTGGAAATTTTTTGGATAGGAAAACTTTTTCATAGTAACTTGAAATTTCTCAACTTAGTCCAGATTTGGATGAAATCGGAGTCAATAAGGTGTAGGAATGTCTAGTAACAATCGGGTGAATTATATATGTTTTGATTTCATGAGTGGATAAATAACTCATTAAGCAATACATACGACTTTACAGAATTGAATTTGGGCGAGTAGAACTCCCGAAATCAATCTTAGCATAAAGGGTAGTTTCTGAGCATCATTGGTTAGAGGTGTGTTGTGAAACAGGGGTCTTGAAATATTTTAAATAGCTCACTAGTACGCAAGCCGCCTTGGCTGGGGAGGATTTGCCACTCTGGCGGGGCCGCTACAGCGGGGTGAGGACCGTTGTGGCAGGTTCGACGGGACTTAAGGTCGGTACTTAAGGTCATAAATAAATCCCTAAACAACTTTATTTTACATTTTTCTATTTTATAGCTAAGGAACGAACCCCAAGCGACTCCTAAAAATTTTTCACCATTCTTGAGGCTAAAGGTAAGCTTTTCATTCCCCGAATCCATTTTTTAATTCGTCAAACGTAATAGAATGGGAAATTAATAATGGGGGAGGGTTTTCATCTATATTTTATGGTGGAGACAACCCTATTTTGGATACTGGGGATCATGGGTATGATCTAGGTTTAATAGAATTCTTAGAAATTTGGGTAATTAGGGATTGATTATTGATTCTTGTATTGTATACCAAGAACAAGTGGAACGAATTTGGAAAGGGAAGGATCAAGTTTCTTTGGGTTTCAAGCTTGTTTCAAGGTAGGTTATGGTTATGATTCCATGATTGTGTGACGTATGATAGTTCTTTCTTCATTATGATACTTGTATCTATATGAATGTTGCATCATTGATCACACTTCTTATAAATGAGATAAAGAATGATTATTGCCATGAATCATGACTTAAATGTATGATCTTGAGAATATGTTTGTGACTATTATTGTCGTGTGTTGAATTAATCAGTTGCCACTTTCTGGCATAACTAACTTGGATCTATTGCCATGTTCCGACATAGCTATGGGATCGGTTGCCACGTTCCTATATAATTATTGGATTGGTTACCGTGTTCTGTCTAACTATTTGGTTTTAGGTTCCATGAGGAGAACAATGACTTTTTATAATAGCTTATTTGAGAAATGTGAAGTTTATCATTGTTCGTAAATGTTGATAATATTGTATATGTTCGATATATACATGTAATTATGATATTATTGTGACTTGCTTATGCCACACTTTGTGGGACAATAATCGCGTGATCCTACCAGTACATTGTGATTGTGTATTGATACTACACTTGCTCTTATTTTTGCTCAATACAGGGCATCTTCAAGCAGCTATTGGCAGACCTCGCTTAGAAGATCAATGATTTTTTGTGTAAGGTCTCTCAAAATGAACTAAGGTGCTTAGAGACTCACATATGTCTAAAAGGTTAAATGTGTTAATTAAGTGTTTTATAGTATACATACTTGATTTGAAGTGATTTGGAGGTCAAACGTCTAAGAACATCCGATGACGTTCTAAAGTTAGCCTTGAGACGCGCATGTGTGTCTTAGTGTGTCTTGGTATATTTTACGTGTTTGTTTTGGTTGAAATTGATGTGAGAGGTCCTTAAATTGTATATGATCGTATTTACGTTGGAAACCTTTGTGCACGACTCCCCAAGGACCACCTTAGGGGTCCTTGAGAAGGACCCAAAGGCTGCCTAGACACTTGGCAGTGTCAATCGACGAGCCAAGGTCGACGCCCCATCGAGTCGGGGGGGGGGGGTATCTCAACACTTATCCGTGTGATCTTAAGACCTCAAGTGAAAGTATCATTCACCATTGGCGTAGTGAAAGACGACCCATCACTCCATTAACGCCCCGTCGTCTTGCCTCGTTGTTTGAGCCTGGAATCTGCAGTATGCACACTACCATGCAAGGGGTGAAATGGGAAATTCACTCCACGTCCTAAATTGACCCTAGGCGGTTATTTTATGTATTTTTGGGTTATTAAGTTGATTAATAACATGAAAACCCCATTCCCACTTCATTCATAAAAAAAATTAGACTTCCCTCTCAAAAAAACCTCTCTAGAAACCTCCATTGTAGATGAAGCTCAAGAACAGCCATGGTGATGGATTCTCAAGAGTTTTTTTATCAATTTTTCGTTGTTTTATCCTAGAATTAGGTATTATTATTCTTCATATAATAGAGAGATCCTTCAAAGGTTTTCGAAGAGAATTCATGATCAAACTCTATATCTTTCAATCTAGCAATGGGTTCTTTCTCAAATTGATTTCAAAAGCATTCTTATGATGAATTATGGATTAGCTACTGTTAATAATGATGTTTTGAATCCGATTTCATGATGAACCCATGATCCTCCCAGTTTCTCAATTTAGCCTATATTGTGGTTGTTGTGATCTTGATGTTAGGTTGATTGTAGTGTGATTCAATTATGATAAACTGATTATAGCAACTGTTGTCTATGTGAATTGATGATGAATTGAGGATAATTGATCAATGAGGATCCAGGTTTAGAGGTTTCGTAAGTTGGATCTATATTTCCTATAGAATCGATGATGTAGTGTGCATAATGTGATCTTCAACCTATGATGTTTGAATTATGATTTCATTTATGTAATTGTATATTTAGATACTGTATTATACATGTATTGATGTTGAATTATGGGAATTTATCAATGATCATCAAAGCTTGGAGAATTTGTAAGTGGCCCTATTTCCTCTACTTTTCTATAGAATTGCTAGTTGAATTGGCCTTGTATAGCATTGGGTGGTATGGTCCACTTATGGTGGCGGTGTTTACTTCCTTGTCATTCTATATGTGATGTGATCATTGTGCAGGCAATTGTGTTATGAATGTGTGGTTATGATGATCATACAATGTAAAGTTATATGCCTAGTCTCCAATGCTAATTCATGATCTAGGTTACATTGATGATGTGATGTCAGTTGAATGAAGTTGTTAGGGTTAGGTTTGATATATGTGCTTCCATTGATGAAGTCCTAATGTTGATTGACCCCTACCGATGTACCATATGAATGTGTGATATTAGCCAATGTTAGGAGTCTAGAATGCAATTGTTGAAGTTGTCTTGTCTCCTATGCTATAATGCGGTGTGTGCTATATGCATGAATGTTGATTGTGATTTTAAGAGGGTGGCTGCCTCAGTATAGTGTAGATAGACATTATATGATCATGTAGTCCAATGTACACACTTACACCTCATGCATGCTTACAAGTATTATAGGTTCATGGTGTCTAATGAAAGGTAAATTCTCATATTCACTAATGTCTACTATTATGCATTTAAAGTATGTGTCTATGAAAGTATGAATGTATCTTAACTAGGATGACTTGATAGGTGACTAGTATAGGTAAGGGTATAGGCCTTTGCCTACACATTGCACATGTCTACCTTGATAGAATAGTTCCTAGGGTGATTGTTATATATACATGAATATGAATGCATGAAGTAAGATATGAACATGAAAGTATACAATATGATGAAGTATGCATATGTGTAGTGTCTAAATGTAGCATGGGAAAGGTTGTCCTCATATATGAACATGTACACTCACATTAATGAATGCATGATGAAATATGTATGATGGTCTAGTAAAGAGAGGGTCTTTTGAAAGGTATTATCAATTGTACTCTATACTAGATTGTGCTTGAGTATTCTATGTCCATGTTAAAGGTTTTCACACATGATTTAGGTTAATGAAAGGATATTCTCATCTATAACCTTTTAGCTAATCATATGAGGGGTTAATTCTCCTAAAGACATTTTTATGAAGTAAAGTTAATAAAGACTTTTCAGTAAAGGGAACTTAGCTTAGCACCGAGTGAACTTGACCAAGTGAGAAGGTGCCCCTTCCTAATGAGGAAGGCTTGTTCACCAAATGATCTCATGAGATGGAAACTATAATGCCTAAGGGCATAAAGAGGGTTTCAATATACATCTCCTAGTTCCATAACTATGTTTCCCCCATAGGACCTAGCAAGTGGATCCACCTAGATGCTAGTTTGATATTAATGTTCTACCTTGTCAAGTAGAACACCTTCTTTTGGTGTGGGGTTCCATGACACCATATTTCATGTTTGGCTTACATGGTCTTATTGTCGGTTAAGGCTAGGATTTCCTTAAAGTAAAATGGACAACGGAAGTAATATAATGAGCCCTAACTAGGATGACCTAAGGAAAGTTGTTTAGTGTAGGTGAGACTATGGGACATTACCTATGCATTGCATAAGTAGCTCTTGAAGGGAGTTCTAGGGAGGTATTCTATATGTATATTTCTATATATATGTCTTAAATACATGATATTATGGTATTGACCTAATTGTGTGATAGTATTCATGGTATGAGTCCTATGGTGTATATATGATGAGGTCCTAACATGTATGCCTAATGTTAGTCTTATTGACTATATGATGATGGTCTTACTTGGTATGCATGTAGTTGAATATAATTGACATGTTGATCGTAACAACTCGAAAATGATTATGCTAAGTAATGCCTAAACGTACCTAGAATGCCTAGATTAGACCGGGTTCACACGACTTGTTGCGCGTGGAACCAGACCTCAGAACCTATGCACTAGGCTAGCCAATCAACTTGGTGAGTTAGTTGATCTAGGCAAGGTTGGAACGAACCATGTAGGGCACCCGAATTGAAGAGATTCACCCGGATGAGTTTTTATCAGACTTGAAAGGGGTAATCTTAGGTTTGGAGGGTCTAGGGGTAAAATGGTCTTTTCCAGGCTAGGGGTAGTATTGTAATTACCCTAAGTATTTAATTAATTAATTAATTAATTTAAAGAAGAGGGTAATTCGGGTAGGGTTGGCTTACTTTGACCCTTTTTCACAAGTTAAGCTTCTCCCGGGTTCGATCCTTGGTGGAAGCAATGTTAAATTAATTAATGTATATTAATTATCTGATTTAAGTAAGAGCATAATTATTAATTTCAACTAAGCCTTTAAAAAATCCGATTTTAATTAGTTAATGAGGAGTCCTAGTTTGACTAATTCCTAAACTAAAACTCCTAATCCTAAGCTACCTATCCACTCTCTTTCTCACGCTTATTTACTCTCAATTCTAACGTCTCTCCACCATCTCTCTCACGTATGACCATCAGTAAAAGAACAGAGAAAAACCAAAGTTCAACTCTTGAAAAACTTACACACAAAAACTCAAACGAAAAACTAAGCTAAAAACAAAAAAGCAGAAACATTGTTCTTGACGGGTTGTGCTTGGAGTTTGGTGGTGAGGCTTTGGTGTTGTGGAGTTGGCTGCCATTAGTGTAGATTTATAGGGTGTTGATCGACAAAAGTATGGGTTTTCTTACTCTTAGTCCCATTCCCAAGAGACCCCTGGGATTCAGTCGATTCTAATCCGAAAAGTAGGATTGTTTCCCCGTTGCATGTCCCTATCACTAGCTCCTATTGATGGTTGTAGGTTGGTATGTCTGCTGGTAGATATTAGACGTGTAACGTGTTTTCGTGATAATTATGTGTATGTATTTATGTTCGGAATTATGTGAGAACTGGAAGATGTTTTTTCGAAAATAGGTAGTCACGGATTGGAGCATGAAATGGTATGTTTAATTTCTTGTATTTTACGTGCAATTTGCTTGTGTAAATTGTGATGTTCATAAGTGGTGTAATGTTGCTGAATTGAGTGCTAACTCTTGATCAAATGTAACCATTAAAATGCACCTAAAGATGTACTAAATGATCCACGAAATGTCCTAAGAAGTAACGTGTAAATGCTGCAAAAAGGGACTAGAAAAATGTGATCAAATTTCCAGCATTCTGGAAATTTGGTTCGGCCAGCTAACTGGAAAAAAATTGATTTTTGAAAAAACATTAAATGCATGAGGTCATTGGGGATTGAACCCAAGACCTCACCATATACAAGTTATAAAAAAATTCAATAATAAAAATGAGGTAAGGGGGATTCGAAATGGGGTAAGGCTCAAGTGAAGAGTTAGGAGAAAAATGAAAGAAAATGAAATGAGGCGTGTGGGATTCGAACCCACAACCTCTGGGATAGGTGAGGGAGAGAGGAGAAAATAAAATTAAAAAAAATAAAATGAGGTATATGGGGATCGAACCCACAACCTCTCGGATAAACAAGGAAGTTAAGGAAAAATTTAAATAAAGGAAAAATGAGGTTGTGGGGAATCGATCCCACACCCTCTTGGTCTAAACGGAAGAATTAAGTAAAGAAAGAAAATAAAAGGAATGTGGGCGTGGGGATTCGATCTTGGGTCCCCAGGCCGAAATATTTAAGACAAAAATCAAGAAAAGAAAGAAAGGAAGTGTAGGTGTGGGGAATTGATCTTGGGTTCCCTAGCCAAGAATTCTATATCAACAAAAATATAAAGAAAACTAACTAAGTGTTATATAAGGGATTTGAAACAGGGTTCCCTTGCCCGATTTCGTATTGACACATAAGTATTACGTGATTAAATAATTAATGAATGCTGCCTATAGGAATCAAAATTGAGACCTTGGCATACTTATAAGATGCATAATTCTTATACCACATAATCTTGGGTAAGTATAAGTCACTTAGATGAATTATGAGTGAAGCCTCATGGCTTGTACGTATGGATTCATAAGTCCAGCGTACGCTAAAATTAAGTGAACCTAAATGTATGTGATGAATTGATGTGAACCCAGGAGGGTTAAGTAAGGGTGTGAAACACACTAAAAGGCCAAGTGCATTGGCATATAATGAAATAAACATTCACGTAAAAATGGGTGAGTAATTATGATGAGCTAATATGCTAAAATTAATGAATGTGGTGACAACATGAAAAGGGGCTAATGTGAAAGATGAGATAACTCTCAGATGAGCCTAAGTAAGTGTTACCAATAACGTACTCACCTATGAGAGTGTAAAGTTAATGAAGAGACCAGTCTCTAAGAAACACTCTAATGAAAGTATTGAGATTAATACACACTTAATAATAATGATGAGATGAGAAATCATCTAATGAGGAATGATCCCCTCATGCTAAAAGCCAGCTTCTATGATGTGTGAGATGAACGTAATGGAACTTTATACGGAGCACCGATAGGCTAGCTATGAGTCACAATTCCTTATTTTGGGAAGGCAGAGGTTTGTGTATATCTCATGAGATGAGACTGTCCGTTTAGGCGGGTATGGGTCTCCTTTTATCTCCTAGTCTTTGAACCTATCCAGCCAACATAGGGATCTAACAGGTTTCAATTCCCTATATACGCTAGCATGTTTTGGTTTCACTTTGGCCGGTGATTCCACCTCTTTTCAGTGTGGGGTAGACACAGGATTTCATAGAGCTCACATGATCTATGTCGGTTAAAGTTAAAGTTCCCAAAGAAAGAATGAGGCCAGCCTCAAATGATGCATAATATGAATGAATGATACTAAAGGTGTTTGGTTAGGATAATCAAGAGGTGAACTAGAGTCAAGTAATGACACTAGGTCGTTCTTGGTCTTTGCACAGTTAACCCGATGAGAGTCTTAAATTACATCCTAGGTATAGCTGGTATTGCACCAGTCTATGAATGAATGAAACGAATGAAAATGAAGTATGCATGAATGAATGAAGAAGACTCTGTGTTTGCTAAAGAAGGATCCCTAGTTGAGGTCCCATATGTTGAGCCCTCATTTTGGGAAGTCATAATGTTAAGTCCATGATTCCAAGGTCTCATGGCATATGAACAAATGATATGTGGTATATGCACGTGCTATATGAAATATGTTATGTGATGTGTGCAATATGAAAAGAATAATGATGCATGTTACTCTCATAGCATGACTTTCCTAATCCAATTTGACAAGTCCACTAACTTGACTTTCCATAACTCATGTCGTTAGGAGAGAGCTCTTCTTAATCATGCATGTCCTTGGTGTGTGCTTGCATACACCCTGTACAAGTGTGTACTAATCCCATTCAATACTCTACTTTTAGGTGCAGGTGCAGGTGGACGCTAGAGCTTACGAGACTAAGTTGGAGCTATCCGGACGTGGAGCATTCATCCGGACTTGGTAGGCCCTCATGCTTTCGAGGATACTTATCTTTTATATTCTAGCTTAGACGTAGGCATGAACTAGTAGAGAGTGTTCCACTAGCATTTCTTTCTTACTTATTTCAGACGTTGTATTGGTGCCATTTTGGCAACTATATATTTATGCAGTTATGAACTATTTCCTTCATTTGAATATGTGATTATTAGATGGTTGTGATGAACTGATGTAATATATGGTATTTCTTACTATGAAGTCTATGTATACTTCAAAGCAAACAAATGTTTTAAGTTTTCCGTTAAAATTAACTTATACGATGTAATGATGACATATGTAGGCTTGTATGCAACCTATGAGTGGTCAACGACGACGGTTTCAACTAGGGTCTAGACCCCGGTCGTGACATTTATGTATGATGTAAATGTTAAGGATTGTGGTCTCTTTGTGAGTTTACTAAGTATGTGTGAGGTTATGAGACTTCACATATACATTGCACTAGTAGGCTTATATTGATATTATGAATAAGGTCTTATGATGTCTTAATGAAGTGAAGTCCAATTCATGCTATTGTTGACTATTGCCTCTTATAGTGTTACTTGTAGTGTTGACTTGCATGTTGTTTTGGAAAGAGTCGTGTATGAGGTTCATGCTTTATGTTGAGTTATATGTGAAGCTTGTATTGTTATGATATGTTATGCCTCTAGGTATGTGTATATGTGTTGGGTGTTAATGAAGGTTATGTGAATGTTTACCTTGTGACCTTAAGGTGATTCTTGAGTGTGGGTAGTGAAATAGAATACTATTCATGCATTGAACCAAGTATTACAAGAGGGTTACTTGGGGGTAAAAACTTACAGTAAGGTAAAAAGGAGGTTACTGTGTATGAAATGCCTAATGTGCGTAAAATACAATGTATGTATTTATATGATATTATGACATTGTACATGTCTATATGAAGTATGTGAAGTATATTGTGTAATTAAGCCAATGTTTAGGAAGTTTCTTTCAAAAGGCATTTTGCGTGATTTCAAAGCAAAATGTCCTCTTTAAATGCATGTTTTTGCATGGTTACCATACTTAGTGCATTCTTGTACTAACACCATTCTTGTTCACCTTTTTACACAAAGTGTACGTTATGGATGCTTAAAGGATGTCTCTAAAGTAAAGGGCTTGATATGTGTTTCCCAAGCTCAAGAAAGGGATCCTTATGATTCAAGGATTTCCTATGTCATGTTTATGTTCAAAGTTATGTAATAGTTTAGATATTGTTATATATTGATAAGGGTAGTGAGTGTCCCTATCATATTCTAATGATGTTGAGTCTAAGATGGCAAAAGAGACTTAGACTCTAACTATGTATTATGACTTATATTATATATATATATATATATATATATATATATATATATATATATATATATGTGTGTGTGTGTGTGTGTGTGTGTGTGTGTGTGTGTGTGTGTGATGTGATGTGAAGTTCTAGAATATGATGTACTATGAAAGTTTTAAATTTTCCGCTAAATTTCCTATGTAAATGTGATGAATGATGACTATGGGCTTGTATAAGACCTCCAAGAGGTCAAGTATGTCATGTTACTTCTAGGGGGTGCTCTCCGGTCGTGATAGTTTGAGTTCAAGGGTGAGCCAATTCTTTCGGGCTGTCATGGGTTCTCTTTTGTCTACGTCCACCATTTCTGACTTAGAATTTCTAATTAGTTTATTAGTTTGGGGTTGTACCCTCTCTTGTTTAGCCTTTTGATTCATTATTAGATATTTTGGTACATTGACTTAAGGTTCTGGACATTACTTCTGCTATGTTTAGTCGTTGTTAGACTTCTGTTGGAGTTTATGGAAACTCCATATTTCTTTCCTTAGTATTTAACTTGATTCCGTAACTTAAATGCCTTAGTTTTGTTTTAGTTGCTTGGTTTGGGTTGTAGTAGTGGGAGAGTTAGTGTAGTTGTAATCACTATGGTCGTGGTCGTGATAAAGTTTGTATTAGAGCCTAGGTTCATTTATCTTGATGTACCAAAATGAGTCTAGTCGATATCTCACTAAACGGAATGTGGACGCCTATACTTTTCTTCTAGAGGCTATAGGACATTAGGAAATATCTCTGTTTTCTATTATCTCTTTCATGATATAACTTGATTCCAATTGGTATCTATCTCAAATTGGTATCTAACCTCTTCCAGTCTTATGTCTGTAGTTAGTTAACACTAGATACAATGGCGTCAGGCTCGTAGTCCCATCAATGCTCCACCTGAAGAATCTATAGTGAGAGGTCGCGGTCGAGGCAGGGTTAGAGGAATATCTATGGGTAGAGGCCATGAAAGAGTAGAGCCTGCTAGGAATGATGTATTAGTTAAAAATATTCCCCAAAATTAGGCTCTTCCGGTACATAATGAAGAGATAGAGCAGAATGTTTGTGTTGAGGATGTTGAGAATACTGAGGAGGTTGGAGAAGAGGAGGAGGTGCAGGATGGAACTATGTTCCTCCCTTAGATCTAGTGTTGACTCAACAAATTATTTTGTTCTTGAAGGGATTGGTTGGTACTGGAGTTCTTCCATCTGTTCAAGCAACACAAGATCCCACTAACCCCCTATTGCTATCACTACTCCCAAGGTGGGTGAGGTCATAGGTATTGATTCTTTTTTCTGTCCTTTGTTGGGTTCTGTTATGAATGGTAACGAGCATGACATGTTGACTATGTTTTTGAACCTTAAGCCTCATGTGTTTCTCATTTCTGAGAATGAAGATGTATATGAGTTTATTTTAGATTTATATGAGATGCTTCTTAAGTTGGCATTTTCCATCAACATGGGGTTGAGTTCGTGACTTTTCAAGTTCAAGATGAGTCTAAGCAGTAGTGGAGAGCTTACATGAAATGCATATCTTCAATTTTACCTCCACCTACGTGGACCTAGTTTCATGCTCTGTTCTTGGAGAAATATGTGTCTAGAACATTGAGAGATCGTACGAAAGATGAATTTATGGCCTTGGAACAAAATGGTATGACAGTGGATGCTTATGAGACCAAGTTCCACGCATTTTCTAGATATGCTAGTTAATTTGTGACTACCGAGGAGGAGAGGATCCGGTTATTTATTAGGGGACTAAATTCTGAATTGCAAGTATTATCTATTCATATGACTTCTGCAGGGAGGAGCTTTAGTGAAGTAACATATTATGTTAAGAAAGTGAAGGGGGTAAGGCGAGATAGTCAGGATAAGGTATTGGCAAAAAGAATGATTTTAGGCAAATTTTGAGGTTTTTTATTCTAGAAGTTCAGGGAGGCCAATGCTTGCGGTCAAGCCAATTGAGTGTGTCATGCCTTCTTCTACATGTAACTACTCAGGACTCCATCTCATAATTTTAAGTTTAGCCAGGGAGTCACTCCTTCGACGAGCGACAAACAATCTTTTGATCGTACTTGCTACAGTTGTGGAGAACCTGGGCATATGAGGAGATATTTTTCCCCAACCACGCGTGTTAGATTCTGCGCATCAACATTCTAGAGCAATGGTATCCGTGGAGAATGATAATAACGGTTGAGGGCGTTCACAAGGTGGGCGAGAAGGTAATTAGTAAGGTCGTGGAGGTAGAGGAACTGGTAACATAGGTAGGGGTAACATGCAACCAGGCACAAAATTGTCACATCAAAATGAAGTGATCAATGTTACACTTTTTCGGGCAAGAATGAAGCAGAGGCATCTGACGCGCCGATTAGAGGTTCTATTATTGTTTGTGATGGGATTACTAATGTGTTATTTAATCAGGGTTCTACTTATTCATATGCATCCATAAAATTTGCCTAAAAAATTGATATGATTTGTGATGTATTTTATGCCCCTGTCCATGTTTCTATCCCAGTTGGACATTCATTCATAGTTACCATGTCTATCGTGCTTATCGTATTTTTTTTATGGCTTTTCAAACTTGGGATGATTTGGTGATTTTGGATATGGCTGGTTATGATATAATGTTATGCATGACTTGGTTTTCCCCCATCATGTTGTGCTTAATTGTAACACTAATTTTGTAACTCTAGAAATTCTGGGAATGAAAAAATTAGGGTTGGAAGGGGTGTACAAGCCTAAGCGAACTAAGATCATATCCTCTATTCGGGCAAAGAAACTGATAAGGTAGGGTTGTTTGAATTATTTGGTTCATATTAGGGATGTTGAGTTTGAAGCTCCATCAATTGAGTCTATTCCTGTGGTGTTAGAATTTAGAGAAGAGTTTCCTAACGACTTGCATGGTATGCCTCTAAATAGAGATATAGATTTCTTAATTGATTTAGAACCTGTACGCGCCTCATATCTATTCCTTTATATTGCATGGCCCTGACAGTATTAAGAGACCTTAAGTCTCAAATCCAAGAGCTTCTTTATATGGGATTTATTCGTCCTAGTGCTTCCCCATGGGGTTCTCAAGTTTTGTTTGCTAAGAAAAAGAATGATAATATGCGGATATTTATAGATTAGTGGCAATTAAATAGGGTCACTATTCGAAACAACTATCCTTTGCCCCAAATGATGATCATTTTGACCAATTGCAAGGTGCAACAATTTTCTCTAAGATTGATCTAAGACCTAGTTACCATCAATTGAAAATTAGGATCGAGGATGTGCGCAAGATGACATTTAGAACTCGCTATGGACACTATGAGTTTTTGGTTATATATTTTCGTTTGACCAATACGCCTGCAACTTTCATGAGTTTGATGAATGGGGTGTTCAATCCATTTCCTAATTCATTAGTCATAGTCTTTATTGATAATATTTTTATCTATTCGAAAAGTGAGAAAGCGTATGCCGACCATCTCGGTATTGTTCTGGATGTTCTTGTAAAACAAATGTGTATGCTAAATTTTCTAAGATTGAATTCTGGTTGACTTCTGCTGAATTTTTAGGGCATGTAATTTCGAAGGAAGGGGTAATGGTAGATCCTCAAAAGATTGAGGTGGTTAAGAATTGGGTTCATCCAAGTCTTGTAACTGAAGTTAGGAGTTTTGTGGGGATCACTAGCTACTATCGTCAATTTGTGAAGAATTTTGCTTCTATGTCCACTCACTTGACTACTTTTACCAAAAAGTAGATACCATTTAAATGGATTGAAAAGTATGAGGATAGCTTACAAAAGCTCAAGACTCTCTTGACCACCGCGCCTATTCTAGCATTAATAGTTGAAGGTAAGGATTTTATTGTTTATTCTGATGCTTCACATTCTGGTTTGGGTGTTGTGTTGATGCAGGATAAGAATGTTATAGCATATGCCTTGCGTCAATTAAAGGTGCATGAGAGAAATTATCTAACGCATGATTTGGATTTGACAAAGTAGTGTTTGCTCTTAAGATTTGGCGGCATTACCTCTATTGTGTGAAGTGTGAAGTATTTACTGATCATCGTAGTTTGCAACATGTGTTCACTCAAAAGGATCTGAATTAAAGACAATTAAGGTTGATGGATTTATTTAAAGATTATGATGTGACCATTCAATACCATACGTGTAAGGCTAATGTAGTGGTAGAGTCCTTAAGTCGAAAAGTGGTCTGGGTAGTTTAGCTTTCTTAAGTGTAACCAAGCGACCTATTGCTAATAAGATTCAGACTTTAAAGTTTAAATTCATATGATTGGGAATTTCAGAAAGAGGTGGAGTGTTAGCTAGAATTAAAGTGATGGCCACATTCATTTATGAGATCAAGGCCAAATAATTTGAAGATGAAAATTTGCAAGAGCTTAGAAAGAAGTCGACGATTGGTAAGGCACAAGATACCACTCTTGATGCTGGAGGTGTATTTTGTTTCAAGGGAAGAGTTTGTGTTCCTCAAATTGATTATTTGATTCAAAATTTGTTGATAGAGTCCCATGGTCCACGATATTCTATTCATCCAGGTGTGACCAAGATGTACTGAGATTTGAAGACAATTTATAGGTGGCTGGGCATTAAGAAGGATATAGCGGAGTTTGTGGCAAAGTGTCAAAATTGTCAACAAGTGAAGAATAAACATCAAAGGCCTACGGGTTTGCTTCAAAAAATGCAAATTCTGGAATGGTAGTTGGAAAGAATAGCCATGGACTTCATGGTTGTTCACCCCAAGACTTTGGGAAAGTTTGATTCTATTTGGGTAGTGGTTGATAGATTGACTAAGTCAACCCATTTCATTCCGATGAGAATAGATTATGATGTTGAACAATTGGATAAGGTTTATGTAAAAAGATAGTTAGGTTGCAGGGGGTGCCTCTCTCTATCATCTCAGACCGTGGTACGCAATTCACATCCATGTTTTGGAGGAAATTACATGATGAATTGGGAACACAACTCACTTTTAGTAAAGCCTTCTATCCACAGATAGACGGGCAATCAGACAGGACTGTTGAAGTGTTAGAAGACATGTTGAGGGCATGTGTAATTAGTTTTGGCGGGCATTGGGAGTTTTTTGGAGTTTAATTGGGGTAAAATCAGATTTTAGTTAGTTTTAGAATAGTGAAGTTCATGCCAGGGCTTGGAGAAAGGAGAAAAAAGGAGAAAAGAGAATTTTCCACATTTTTATTCTACGATACATGCTATAACGAATGCTAAGGGCTTGTATAAGACCTCTTCGAGGTCGAATACGCCTATAACGACTAGGGGGTTCTCTCTGGTCATTGTAAACTTTGTATCAGAGCATAAGATTGAGAATAATGTAGGATGATGTCACAAAATACCACGTCAAGTAGAGTCTTGTTCATGGGTGTGAAGCGCGCCACACTTATGAATGAGAGGCTATGAGATGCTTGGGAACTTTCACTCTTTTGACATTCATTAGTCGTGCCTAAGATTCTTAACTCTATCTATTCGTTTCTTCTAATCCTTTTCTTGTGCTTATAGGCAATGAATACAAGAAGGACTAATACTAGGAAGGCCGAGGAGAAGAACATGAATTAGGCAGTTCCCCCATCAAGCTCCTCAAAACCCTCAAGTTCCTTTTGAAGAAGGAGCTATGTCTAATGTCAAGATAAGGGCGGTTATTCATATTTTGACTCAAGTGTTGGAAATAAAGTGTCTAGGGACACTAGGGTTCAAGTTAACCCCAATTCTAGCACTACTGCTTCTAGGATCAGGGATTTCACAAGGATGAATCCCCTACTTTCTTTGTCTCCAAAGTGGAGGAGGACCCGCAAGGGTTCATTGATGAAGTGTTCAAGGTGCTAGATGTTATATGCTATGGGTGTGTCTACTCAAGAAAAGGCGAAACTATCCACCTATCAACTCAAAGATGTGGCTCAAGTTCGGTATGAACAATGGAAGGAGGAGAGACTCGTTAGAGAAGGTTCGGTTAGTTGGGCTTCATTCAAGACGACTTTCCTTGATAGGTTCTTCCCCTTGGAATTAAGGGAGAGGAAAATGCAAGAATTTATCAATCTTCGTCAAGGAGGTATGAGTGTGAAGGAGTTTAGCCTCAAGTTCACTCAACTATCAAAACATGTTCCTACTATGGTGGCGAATTCTAAGGATAAGATGAACAAATTTTTTATGGGTATATTAGACCTTGTGGTTAATGAATATAGGTCGGCTATGTTTATTCCTAGCATTGACATCTCCCGTCTCATGGTTCATGCTGAACAAATTTAGGAGCAAAAGCTTAAGCAAGTTGGTAGGGAGTTGTTACACCCTCAAAATAAAATAGGTCAAACTAGATATTTGGATGTGTTTCATGAGTTAATAATGTATTAAAATAGAGTATTTTAGCATTAGAAGTTAGTTCGTAAAGTTTGGGAGTGTTTGGAAGTCAAACGCCCAAGACGTCCGGAAGCTAGTAAAAGTTGAACTAGTATGTCGTAGTGTTTTGTAGTGAAGTTTTGGGGGATGGTTTGAGGGTGAAATTGAGTATCGATGGTTCCTATGCATATACTGACATGTAAAGGGTCGAAATGTTTGAGTAAGACTCCTCGGGGACCTCCCTAAGGGTCCCCTAAGGAGGACCCAAGCGTTGGACAAATGAGCTACCCAAGGCATCGTTCAAGTCCAAGAAATGAAGCCTGCCTCCCATCGCGCGCCTGGTACTAAAGTGGCATGTGCGTTGAGCGAGTTGCACGAGGCTCACTGACTCAAAAATGTGGAAAATCAAGAATCATCATCTCCTTCCACGACGCGCATCCAAGTCCCAGATTTGGCCGCGCCGTTTTTAAGTCAAATTAGACTTTGGAAAAGGGTCCAATTGGTGTGAGGGTATTTTGGGTATTTTGGGGGGGGGTGTTATATACTAATTTTAGGTTACACTCATTTCCCTATCATAAACCCCAAGCCCTCTATTGGAAATCAAAAATTCCCAAACCCTCAAAAGTTCTTCTCTTCCGAAACCCTCTCAACCTCCATTGAAGGTCAAGGTCTTGCAGCTTGGGCTAAGGATGCAAACGGATTTCTTCTTAAATTTTTGTGGGTTTCTTTATTTTAAGGTATGGTAGTTCATCCTTGAACTTTTTTTCATTCAAGCAGCCACTTAAAAGAGATTTTTTAAAAAGGGTTTTCAAACTCCAACTTCTTCTATTTTTTTAATTTTAAGCATGTGTCTTAGCATGAAATGTTTTAATGATTGAAAGATGTTGTTTTAAGTATTAGTTGATGATTTTAACGACAAAACCTAAATAAACCCATGCTTATGCATATTTCCAACTTTAAGCTTATGAAATGGGTATAATGAACATGATTAGATAATGTTTGAACTACGGTCTTCTTTATGGTTATGTTGTGTTTAGCTACTGTCCTAAGGGCTATTTTTTTATTGTGAATAGGTGGTGAAATCTTGGATGAATGGTAAGTTGGTTATATCGATGAGTACTTATTGTGAAATGTTCTTGAGTGGTATGGTCCACCTTTGGTGGCGGTGTTTAGTTGATGTATATGAATATGTGTATTATGATTTTGTCCATGAAGGCATAGAATATGAAGTAAAGAAATTATGATGTTGATGTTCATGTTGATATGCTTATTGAAGTTTGAATTGTATGTAAGGTAGAGAGTATGTCAAATAAAGTACGTCTATATGAGAAGCATGTTAAGGTGTGAAATGTGATGAATGAAGGTGAAAGCATGTTTAGAAGTCAATGATATGAGAATAGTTATTATGTGAAAGGTGTTCTCCCATGTACTCACACACACACCTTGAATGAATAAAAGAATGAAGTTAATGGCTATGTATGTATGGGAATCTATTAAAAGGTTTTCTCAATAAGACTCTAATGAATGAAATGGGAATTAGTAGGGTAGACATTCATTGTGAGTGGAGATGAAGTGTCTAGACCATTCCTTCTATTCCTATAGTATGAAAAGGGGGATTTTGGGGTGAACACTCTTCGTGAGTTGAGATGAAGGGTTTAGTAGCAATCTCACTATTTCCAAGAGCTTTCCAAGATAGGTTGGAGGTTGATGCCCTTCGCGATTTGCTATGTGGTATTCAAAAGTAACCTATAGGGATAATTACACTTCGTTAGTTGAGATATAGTACTAAATAGTTATCCCTTAACCTTTAGTCTACGAATGTTTAAGACTCTGTGGAGGAGTTATGCTTAGCACCGAAAGGATTTGAAGAAGGGGTGGGTACACTTCGTAAGTAGAGATGATGTATCCAATATACCTCTTGAGATGAGTGCTCCTCTCTACAATATGAATGAGTCACTTATTAGAAATCTTCTTATCTCTTGACTATGTACCCGCAAGGTATATCTATTGGAGATTCCAAGTAAAGGTTAAAGTATGACCCTACCTTAGGCAAGTGGGGATCCCTCATCCGGTAGGGGTTAATACCGTGATTCCATGTCTAGCCCTCATGGTCAATGTCGGTTCAAGATAGCCCCTACAAATGTATGTAAATGAACAAAGTCTTCTTAAGGGTGTACTACTTAGGGTAGGTGATGGAATGGGACGTTACCTATCCATTGCGCAAGTAGACATTTGGAGGGAGTCTTGATGTGTCCTTATATGAAATGTATGAATGAGTCATTATATGATGTAAATGAAAGTAATGTGAATTTAAGTCTTATATTAAAGAAGCATGTTGAAGTTATGTCTTATATGATGAAGTTATGAATGATAATTGTGGTGTGCTTAATCCATGGGAATCCTCAAGGAGCACTAGGTGGGAGTAGTAGTATGCGATGCTACTCTCACATTGCACTTAGTGTAACTTGCAAGTCCCATTGGAGGAGGGCACTTATGTGAAGTCTTTAATGCATGAATGTTCCTCTAGTGTTTTTAGTATTGAATGTTGACTTGCTAAATGAAATGAAGTATGCTTGTCCTTGGTAGTCGTAAGGATCACTTGGGTGTGTAATGAAGAGATTGTATGGTTGATATCTTCATGTCTTACCTAAGTGAGTCTTAGGATAACTTGGGATAGGAAGAGTTATTTGCTAAGTTACTATAAGCATGTCTTTACGTGAGAAATATGGAAGTTCTACCTTATTTGTTAAATGATGGTCTATATGATGTTTGAAAGATTGGTTTATGAAGGTTTTATCAAAATAGAATGACTTGTATGTTTCAACTAAATTGTCCCTTTTTGCATGATTTTGCATATGCCATACTTAGTACAATGTTTGTACTAACCCCATACTTTTCTATACTCTATAAGTATAGGTTGGAGACGAGCTGAAGGGTAGAAGGCAAAGCTTGGGAATCGACTCTCTCAAGACTATGTATGTCCTCATATATTTGAGGGCATAGTCAATGTTTCCTCAAATCCTTCTTTAAGACTTGTATAAGACTTATTATGTATTTATTTCAATGTAAAAGGTCGTGTCCCTAAGATATTTATGTCGTGTATTTAAGTTTGCTTGTGACGATGAGACTATCCTTAGTATTTATAAAAGATGCTTTCCTTATTATTTATTTATTGTGAAAAGTTTAAATTCCGCACTACTTTTCATGTCTTATGTAATGAATGATAGCTAAGAGGCTTGTGCAAGACCTTCTAAAGGTCGAACATGTTTCTACCTAAGGGTTGCCTTAACTTCTAGAGTGTACTTGCGGGTCGTAATAGGATTAGAAGAGGACAAGGGTCTAAGATGGAAATTCTTCCAAGGCTAGATTTGAGGTTCAAGATAAACAAAGGTTCAAGAAGAGGTTCCCCAACAAAGGTCCTCCTAAGACTCCATGGGTCAACAAAGGTAAACGTTTGATGGGGTGCAGACACATATGTTGGGAGCGGTGAATTTGGTCCTCCAAATGGGTGCAGCAGAATTCAGCGCACAGTTCCAAGTCTTTGACATTGACACCAGCTATAACCTTCTTATGGGAAGGCCTTTCATTCATATGGCTGGAGCTATGCCTTCTACTTTGCATCAGATGATGAAGCTCGTTTGGAAAAATGAAGAGTTGGTTATTCATGGTGAAGGGAGTCACTCCGGCAGACAGGCGTCAATTATCGATGAAGTGTCTCGAGGTACCGATTTCTACACGGTGGAGCTGGTAAATGCCACTGGTAAGGATTTTGCCACGCATTCTCCTATGCCCACCGTGTACAAGATGATAGCCACTGTGATGCTGCAGAATGGTTTTTAACCAGGTTTTGGATTGGGAAGAAATTCCCAATGAATTATTGAGCCTATTCCGGTCCCCGTCAAAGGAGCTAGATATGGTTTGGGGTACATCCCCACAGATGATGATATGAAGGCGAAGAAGAAGATCGATCAAGCATTGGCTAATCCAATCCCTCATCTGTATCAATCATTCCCAGTCCGAGAATATGCCGAGCATGACGACATTGGGGAAGGAATATGTGGCCTTTTCGAGGAGATCGATGCTGTTATTGAGGAAGAGGTCGAGATAGCTGGTATCCGTGATGCTGAGCCTGGAGAGATGCTGCAGAACTGGACCTCCACGCCGATTCTGATTCCCCGAACTCCTTGGTAGAAGGGCATCATTTTATGCATATTTAATTTGGTGGTAGTCTGGAAGAGGCCCGACACCCACCATTTTGCATTTTCTTAATTGCGTGCACTTTAAATTTCCCTCATGATGTTTGAAAAAGGCAACATGGCCCTTTGCCATAGCCAAAGTTTGCGTTATTTCCCTTTTGAATGAAAGCCTCTTTATTTAAAATTTGGTTTATTTACTTATTTGCTATATTTTTACTTGTCTAACTTTTTCTATTTATGGTTTCAGTAATATAAGTTTTAAACATGCATATGTCATGTCATGTCACGAGCTGAACGAACAAAGTGAGGCAGGTGACGATGAGGTCGATGATTACGAAGAGGAAAATGAGGTACCGGAATATGTTGCTGAAGAATTTCTGCAGTTTGAAAATCAGCATAAATCGAATTTAGAGGAAACTGAGACTGTAAATCTGGGAGACCAAGAATGTGTCAAAGAGGCCAAAATCAGCGTTTATTTGAATGAAACTCAGAGGAAGGATCTAATTCATTTGCTCACCGAGTACGTTGATGTGTTTGTCAGGGAAGTCAGTGATATGCTAGGGCTGAGTACCAATGTTGTGTCTCACAAATTGCCGATTAATCTAGGGTTTAGTCTGGTGAAGCAAAAAACGCAGAAATTCTAGCCTGAGTTGAGTTTAAAGATTAAGGAAGAGATCACTAAGAATACAGAGTCTCGATTGGTGGAAGTGACACAATACCTGACTTGGTTGGCCAATGTTGTTCCGGTCGCCAAGAAAGATGGGAAGATCAGAATTTGTGTTTACTACAGAGATCTCAACAAGGCTAGCCCTAAGGATAATTTTCCATTACCAAATATTCATATTCTGATTGATAACTGCGCTAAACATGAAATGCAGTCATTTGTGGATTGTTACGCAGGTTATCATCAGATTCTAATGGACGAGGAAGATGCAGAAAAGATAGCTTTTATTACACCTTAGGGTGTATATCATTACAGGGTGATGCCATTTGGCCTCAAGAATGCTGGTGCTACCTATATGAGGGCTATGACGAGCATATTTCATGATATGATTCATAAGGACCACTTGACACACCTAAGGAAGTTTTTTGATCGTCTGCGTCGTTATAACTTAAAGTTAAATCCCGCCAAATGTGCTTTTGGAGTTCCAACCGGAAAGTTGTTGGGATCTATAGTGAGCAGAAGGGGTATTGAGCTCGATCCTTCAAAGATTAAAGCAATTCAAGAATTACCTCCACCGAAGATGCGAAAAGAGGTGATGAGTTTCTTAGGAAGGTTGAATTATATCATTCGATTCATTGCTCAGTCAACCGTAGTGTGTGAGTCTATCTTCAAGCTGTTGAAGAAAGACACTCCAACAAAGTGGACTGAAGAGTGTCAAACTGCTTTTGACGCTATCAAGAATTATTTATCCAATCCACCGGTATTAGTTCCTCCGCGAGAAGGGAGTCCTTTGTTGCTGTATTTATCCGTCTCAAATAGTGCATTCGGATGCGTACTCGGTCAACACGATGAGACAGAAAAGAAGGAAAGGGCTATCTATTACATAAGCAAGAAGTTTACTCCATACGAGTCTCGATATACTCTGTTGGAGAGAACGTGTTATGCTTTGACTTGGCTTGCCCAGAAGTTGAGACATTATTTATCTTCGTATACTATATATCTCATTTCCAGAATGAACCCGCTGAAGTATATTTTCCAGAAGCCGATGCCGACCGGAAAGTTAGCTAAGTGGCAAATGTTGTTGAGTGAATCCGATATTGTGTACGTGACTAAGAAGGCAATAAAGGCACAGGCCTTGGCTGATCATCTGGCAGAAAATCCTGTTGATGAAGAGTATGAGCTGCTTAAGACTTATTTTCACGATGAAGAAGTGTCATTTGTGGGTGAAGATATTTCTGAAGTATATCCCGGTTGGAGATTATTCTTTGATGGAGCGGCGAATCACCAAGGAAAAGGTATTGGGGCAGTTTTAGTGTCAGAATCCTGTCAGCACTATCCCATGGCAGCTAAGCTCCAATTTAATTGCACGAACAACATGGCCGAATATGAAGCTTGTTTTCTGGGTTTGAGAATGGCCATCAACATGAATGTGTACGAGTTGCTGGTTATTGGAGATTCAGATCTATTGATTCATCAGGTTCAAGGAGAGTGGGCCGTGAAGAACCCAAAGATTATACCGTACGTGCAGTATGTACAGAAGCGATGCAAGAGATTTCGTAAAATCGAATTCAAACATACTCCCAGAATACAAAATGAGTTGGCCGATGCTCTTGCCACCATCGCTTCGATGATTAAACATCCAGACACTGATTATATTGATCCCCTGGATATAGAGCTGAAATAACATCCAGTCCGTTGTTCACATGTTGAAGCAGAACCAGATGGTTTGCCATGGTATTTTGATATAAAGAAGTATTTGGAGTCCGAGAGTTATCCTGAAGATGGATCATCCAACCAAAAGAAGTCAATACGCCATATGGCTCTCAATTTCTTTCTCAGTGGAGAAGTCCTCTATAGGAGGACTCCAGACTTGGGTATTCTCAGATGTGTCGATGCTGTTGAAGCTGCAAAGCTTATTGAACAGATACATACTGGAGTTTGTGGTACGCATATGAATGGGCTCACTTTAGCAAGAAAGATCCTTCGAGCCGGGTATTTCTGGATGATCATGGAGAATGATTGTTGCAAATTTGTGCAAAAGTGTCATAAATGTCAAGTGCACGGTGACTTAATCCGAGTACCGCCTCACAAACTTAATGCTATGAGTTCACCTTGCCCATTTGTAGCTTGGGGTATGGATGTCCACTGTCCGATAAAGCCAGCCGCTCCTAATGGACACAGATTTATTTTGGTCGCCATCGATTACTTCACCAAGTGGGTGGAAGCAGCTTCTTACAAGTCGGTAACCAAGAAAGTTGTAGCTCATTTTGTTCGCAACAATTTCATATGCAGGTTTGGAGTACCAGAATCCATCATTACTGATAATGGTGTAAATCTCAACAGTCACTTGATGAGAGACATATGTGAGCAATTTAAGATTACTCACCGAAACTCAACCGCTTATTGTCCTCAAATGAATGGAGCTGTAGAGGCCGCTAATAAGAATATCAAGAAGACTCTGAGAAAAATGATTGACAATCACCGAGGTTGGCACGAGATATTGCCATATGCTTTATTAGGTTATCGGACGATGGTCAGAACATTGACTGGGGCTACTCCATGCTTGTTAGTATATTGAACAGAAGTAGTCATACCCGCCGAAGTGGAAATATCGTCTTTGAGAATTATCTAAGAGGCTGAGTTGAGTAATGCTGAATGAGTTGGCAAGAGGATTGATCAATTAACTTTGATTGATGAAAAGAGAATGGTCGCAGTTTGTCATGGTCAGTTGTATCGACAGAGAATGATTCGTGCTTTTCACAAAAGAGTGAGAGGTAGAATTTTTGAAATTGGTCAGATAGTCCTTAAACGCATCTTTCCTCATCAAGATGAATACAAGGGAAAATTCGCACCAAATTGGCAAGGAACTTACATGGTTTGTAAAGTATTATCTAGAGGTGCTTTGGTCCTGTCGGAGATGGATGGCACCGCATGGCCGAAACCGATCAACTCAAATGCTGTCAAGAGATACTACGTGTGAAGCTTCAGTTTGTATTTCTGTCATTTTCTTGTACTTGTTCTATTTGATTGTATTTGCTTTGTTTAAAATTTTATCCATCTTGTAATGAACTACGTCTGACCTGAATTCTCAAAAATAAGATACGTAGGCGGCCTATGTCGGCCTCGGTCGGGTTTTTGTAAATTTCATCTGTTGTTAGCCTTGAGGGGAACTACGTTTGACCTGATTCCTACCTCAACGGGATACGTAGGCGCCAAAAGGGTTCGGTCATATTCCCGTAAGATTTATATACCTCTTTACAAAACTGGATAGAATTTTTGAGAGGGACTCAAAAATTATCAAGAAGAAGATTTTCTCCTCAGCAAGTCAAGACTGAAGATACTTCAAGATTTTCAACTGGAATAAATTTTCGTGAGTATCTCAAAAATTCCAAGATTTACGTACCGACGGTCATAGATAAACCAAAATTTGCAACTGGGACAAAAATTTTGAGGATGACCTTAAAATTTCAACTTGGTTTTCGTCGGCAGTTTAGAGCGACTCTGAATGCTCCCCAGCGAATAATCAGATATACCTCCAAACATCAGACCCAAACAAGTGACATGATACATGGCAGTTGCCCTTTTCAAAATACTACTTCTCGAAAATTTATTTTCTTAAAGATTTTCCTTTTATGTTTCATTTGTTTTGGCATAAAATATTTTGTCTTATCTATCAAGAGTTGGGAGATCAGGAAGATCAACCGGAGATAGCAGGACGAGGAGCAGACGATTGAAGAATCAACGCAGATCAGTTCATTTTTAAAACTAATAATTTTTCTGCGGATGCAGGTTTATAGCTTTCCTTTGATATCAGCAGATTCCTCCGATCGATAAATATGGAGAAGTCAAGGGAGGAGGAAACTCTCCCAAAATTAATAGTTTTCCTAGATTGCAGGAATCATGTTATATCGCTTATGGCAGAGACTTGGGAATACGATTCGTTTATTTCAATCAATTTCCAGCAACATGATATTTGTAAGGAACGTCCAGCTAGATTCGAAGGTGAATCAAGCAAAAATCTCAAGGAAGAGTTTACGGTTTTTGTAAAGAACGTCATTTGCATTATAATGTCAGGTATGATATTATACATTACCCGGAAGGTTTATTTATTTTATTATCGATCAAGACGATACATTACCCGGATGGGTCATTTATATTGTTGCCGATCAAGACGATACACTATCTGGAGAGTCATTTTACCGTTATTGTCAATTACGACGATATGATTATCCAGAGGACACCCAGAAAATCTACGTTGCTCGATTGAAGAATTATCTTCATTTGAATAACATCAAGAGCAATATTCATGCATCGCGGAAGATCATGCATCACAAGTCAATATTCATGCATCGCGGAAGAACATGCATCGCGAGTCAATATTCATGCATCGCGGAAGATCATGCATCACGAGTCAATATTTATACATCGCAAGAAGATTTCATACCTTGCTAAATTTATGCATCGCAAGAAGATTTCATACCTTGCGGAATTTATGCATCGCGAGAAGATTTCATGCCTCACAGAAATTTATACATCGCAAGAAGATTTCATACCTTGCTGAATTTGTGCATCGCGAGAAGATTTCATGCCTCGCAGAAATTTATGCATCGCAAGAAGATTTCATAACTTGCTGAATTTATGCATCGCAAGAAGATTTCATACCTTGCGAAATTTATTCACCGCGAGAAGATTTCATTCCTCGAAAAAAAATAAATTATGCATCGCGAGAAGATTTCATGCCTCGCAAAAATTTATACATCGCAAGAAGATTGCATACCTTGCAGAATTTATGCATCGCGAGAAGATTTCATGCCTCACAGGAATTTACGCATCGCTGGAAGATATTCATACCCCGCAAAAAGTCATGCACTACCAAAGTAGAAATCGTGCATCTCAAGAAATATCAGCACTGCATCATCTTTCATTTATGTCGACATCAGATGAAGAATACGTTGACATCAAGAAAATATCAACATTGCATCAGTTTTTATTTATTTTGACATCAAATGAAGAGTGCATTGAAGATTATATTGCAAACACAAGACATAAGATTTATTTGCTTTACGTCAAACCGATCAAGTGGATGTCAAATGTCGAGGAGAACAACTAAGTGTCAACACGGTAAAAGACACTATCTCCCATTTAAATTGCATTTTTATGCTGACGATTTTTATCTCAGTCTTTGTCGAGAGCATCCGAAAGGATGAATTCTCCAAGAACAAACCACAGGTGCGGACGATATCAACAAGGATACAGCACAACGTGGAACCTTTTCTTAGCAACGAGCTGGGACATAGTCCAAAGAGGAGTGTCAAACTCTTAGAACGCGAGCAGAGGAGCGACTCCCACCCCAATCAAACCACACCCCTATCAAATGGCATGTGGGTTTTTCTTCGTTTTTGTCAGTTTCAGTTTTGCACCCGGAATTTTGGTCTACCGGAGGCAAGTTTCCAATCTGAGTGACGATGCGCCAAGAGCTTTGGAAATTATGTCCGTGTAAGTTCTTACCTATGGATGTGAAGAGCTCCACCTTCATGGTTAAGAGATTACAAGCCTCCTTTTCATACTCGTTTAATTTGTCACTTGTCTGGAACCAAGGGTTATCTAGCATAATAGACTTCCTTTTTCAACCGATCGAGTCGAACTACAAACAGCCTAATTCCTGAGGTTTAAGGATATGTAGGCGAGCTCAATGTCGAACACTCGTCTGTATTCCAACACTCGCTCTTAAATCTTATCCTTGAGCATTTTGGTCCCTTTATAATCCGGTATCGAGATGACTTTTGAATTCTTTCAAAATCGTGCGTTAAATCAAGCTTATCGAACTATGAGTGGCCTAAATTCTCATATAGCCTAAGATATGAAGGAAACCCATTTCTGGGGTTCGGCCATAAATCCTAACGTCCATAACAAAATCTATTTCCTAAAAGACGAAGATGAGGTCGGTCAAATTTGTCTTGGTCAATGTCATTTTCCTCAGATTTCTTGCATCAATCCCAAGTAAAATGAGGGAAAGTTGTTGACACCCAAACTTTGACCCTCCCCGACAAATTAATTTACGAGTTTCTTAAATTCCAAACGAGGTAAAATAATTGACTTTTTAAATGTTCAAATATTTTTCGAGCCATTCTTTAGAGTAGCTTTGATCAATTTTTATAATTTTAAGTGATATGTATTATATGATTGGCTTATTCTATAACATATTCGAAAATCGCGTCAAAAAAAGATTTTTAGTTTTCTTTATTGCTTTATATAAATTAGTTTTAGTAGCTTGTGGTTTGGGATCCTTAGTTTATAGTTAAACTTACTAAGTTATCTTGTTATAGTTTAAACAATATATGGGTTTTCTATAATTTTATATAAATTTAGTTTGTTTCATGTTTATTCGAAAATCGTCTCCAAATGATTTTATTTCTTTGTTGTTTTGTTTAAATACTTTACTATTTAATTTAGTCATGTAGTAGTCTACGCCTTTGGATTAGTTATTTTACGATTAGCACGACTAATTTACTTCGTTAAATTTAAGAAGCTCATTAAATTAATTTGCGTTATTTCGTTTAGTGTCTGTTTGTCTTTAAACCCACTCTAAGGGCTAAAGTTGAACTCTTTTCTTTGTTGAAGCTTCAGCAGCCCACATCAAATTTCCAGGCCAATTCCCAGCCATTTTATTTTAATTTTATCCCAGACCCAGTTAATATTCAGCCCAAAAACCAGAAGCCCAATGACAAATTTTAGCAGCCCAAATCAATTCGCATATCCAGCCCATTCTCCTATCCCTTGGACCCGACCCGCCTTGTAACCGTTTCCCTTCGCGTGAAATAATTCGGAGAACGCGTATTGACACGCTCGCTCTCTTCTTCTGCCTCAAGCGTCCAAACCTAGATTTCAGTGACTTCTACAGGGACAAATCCAGCGCGTGCAGCTACCCTTCCCCTCTTTTTCTCCCTCTTTATTCACTTGCGCCAGGCGAGAATGATGCAGCCAGGAGAAGCATTTTGACTCAGGATCTCAATATCGCGTGAAGAAGCCCCTTTCTCTATCTTTTCCTTTTTCGCGCAGTGCTTTTGAGCGGGAGCAGACCTGCGCGTTCGTCCTTGCAGAATGAGATGAGGACACGTAGCTCGTAAGGACGGTAAGGTTCGATCCAAGTCGTCCACTGTCTTGCCTCTCCCTGATTTTCAGGGATATGGGCGAATCTTCACGCTGAACCCAACTGTCCTCCCCTGCAAGAAGAGAAAATTTTGAATTCAAAATTTGAGGATTCGCGAATTTACCCTGGGCTTTTCGGGAAATTCCTGCGGCCTCCCCAATCAGAAGACCTAATTCTTCCCCTATATAAGGTCGCTTCCTGTTCTTGTTTAGGGGATGATTTTTTTTTCTGGGAGGCGGATTTTCTTAGCGATTTATTTTGTTGAAATGTTTTTGTTAAATCTTTGAAATCAGTCCATTTTGTTGAATAATTTTATAGACAGAGTGAAAGAACAAAAGCTTTGAAAATCAGTCCATTTTTTAAAGAAAGGAGTAGATTTTGAACAGAAAGTTCTTTGAGCTTCATTCCGGTCTTGGGTTTTCATCCCTTTGGTTAAATCTCGCCAGTTTCTCGGAGTCTTCCTTGGTGTGATAGTCGCTGATCTTGCTCGCCCTATTCTTGGTATCGCTACCCGAAAAGAGGTATGTCTTCCCGTCTCCCTTTCTATCTTGGAACAACTTAAATGTATGAAAGAGCTTTTGTGTTGTATTTGGTTAGCTGTTAGTCATTGTTGGTATGCTGGTGTTTTGATAAGATTTATGCGTGTTTTGGCTTATTTCGTCAAAGTCAATCGCATTATCGAGTGTGAATTTGTTGTTGCACCTTTTGCTCATCTTTTTATTTATTTAATATTTTAGCATCATCGTTTTTTTTTTGTTTTGTGAAAGCAAGTCGAACTTGGAAAATTAGTTGACATTCTTCTCTCGTTTTGCCTAGCGTTGTCTCTGTTTTGCTGAAATCTCTCTGATTCTGTCTAGCTTCTAGTCGTTAAATACCTTTCTCGCTTCAGGCTACATTTCATAAAATGCTTAAGAGATTACTTTGTTGATCATTTGGAATAATTTCGTGCAAGCTGGATTTTGTTTTTGTTCCTATTGGTATGTCCATGGGATTAGTTTTCTCATAAATGGAACAGAGAATTCTTTGCTAGGATAGTGTATCTTCCACTGATTCTGATCGGGTTATCTTAGTCTAAGACTACTTCCGTTCCTTTAGTAAATATGAAATCCATTTTTTGCTTGTTAAGAAAGCCTTCATTCAAGCTATTCGACCTTTTTTTTTTCTTGTTGAAAATATGGATTCATAAACTGAATCTGCGTGAAGTTTGTTTGCTTCTGTTATATTTTTTCTCAACCCGACTTTGCTCTGTTGTTGTTTAGTTTTTAAGGTTAGGTGAAGCATGCTTTTATTCGGTTCCTATCTCTCGTTGGTATAGTGTCCATATTTCTCTTTTAAAAAAAATAGAATTTGGTCGTAGATTGTATGTAATATGTGCTTGCAGTGACTAGATTTTTGTTTTGCGCTATTATCTTGAGGTTTTGGTTGGTCTCAAATATGTCGTTGTTCTTCATGCCTCCATATTGAAAGATAGTATAAATTGTGAATGATATTTTATTTTATTTTTTAAAGTTTGGGACCTTTTCTTTTCCTTACCAAGGTGTCTTTAAAATAACCCTTGAAGTCTAATTGGTCTGTTAAAATAATGCATATGGTTATTGTTTGCTCTCAAATTCGATTGTCGGTTAGGCCATTTGAAAGATTTTTCTTAGCATATTACTCATTTTTTTGTTTGTTTGTTTGTTTTTTTTAAAAAAAAAGAAAAATAAAATGTGAAAATGATGATTAAGATGTGGATCCCTCTGTCATAAGTTGGCACCGTATAAAATATTGTTAAGCTTCTTGGTTTTGTCGTTTGGCTCTGTTTTGAATTAATTTGTCCAGAACTTGGTTCATTTGTTTTTTTTTTTATCTTAATTTGTCTTCTTCTCTAGCATATCGTTTTTTTGCCATGTCAATTTAATTATTCCGTATGTGAACAACTGACTATAGTCTAAATAGCTTTGATTTTATCATTTGTTCGCATTCCTTTAATTATTAAGTTAAGCAAGAGTTTTAAAAAAAAAGATGTTTTAAATTTCCTATCTATTTGTTAATTATCTGAATAAATTGATAATTGAGCATGCGGTTTTTTTATTGTAAATCATTTGTTAATTATCTTATTTGTTGTTTGTGACATATACTGTTCAAAATGAGTCTATTGGACTGCCAGTCACTCCTTTTGTATTTGAATATTGGGCCATAAAGGCCCAAACATGTCTTCATCGAGTCAAGACCATAAAGACGACGTACAGATATGAAGTTTCAAGAATTGAAGATAGTCGGAGAAGATAAATTAGAAGACCCATTTTATTTTTCACATTTCGTATTGTATTTATTTTCGGGCATAAGACCTTGTCGTCTTTTACTTTACTTTATTTATTTTGTGTAATTATTTATTTAGTTAAGGACATGTACAAAATGGGTTGAAACCCAAAAAGAAAATGGGTCAAAAACCCAAAACAGGTGGGTCCAAAAACCAGTCAAGGCAAACAGAACCCGGATATGGACCTAAATCTCTTTCCCTCTCTCTCTTTACTTGCTTTAATTATTTTATCTGTTTTATTTGTTGTTAGTTTTAAAAGTTAGGAAAATCTGAATCCCCGCAAAATGCCGTTTTGTTTTAACAACTTAATAGGGAATTGAGTTTCTTCAAGTTGAACTTTTCACTTAGATAAAAACTTTAAAAAAAACTCTCTTTCAAACTTTAAATAAATTTTATCTCAAAATTAAGTTAAACAATTTTTAGCCAAATAGTTAGTTGTCGAATAACCGTAAATAAACGGAGCGTCTTAGGTGCTTTCAAAACCTTCCTAAGACGTTAATATGAATCTCCGAACCTATTTAAAAGTTTTTCAAATGATTTTCTCTGTTTAAGTCTTTTGGAAGCATGGTTTTCTTGATTTTTCTTCAAAAATTAAGTGGCGACTCTAAAAAAGGTCGAAATCTACAAAAAATGTTTTTTCGATTAAAACATCCACCAAGGTGGGTATGGGTCTCCCTAAATCTCCTAGTCTTTGAACTATGCTGCCAACATAGGGAACTATCTTGGTTCGAACCCATGAAGCTAGAATGTTTTGGTTTCACCTTGGCCCGTGACTCCACCTCTTTCCGGTGTGGGGAAGACACCGGATTTCATGAGATCACATGATCTATGTCGGTTAAAGTTCATGTTCCTCAAAGTATGAAAGATAATGAATTGAACGATACCAAAGGTGTTTGTACAAGACAATCAGGACGTGACACCGGACTCAAGTATTGACATTAGGTCATTCTTGATCATTGCACTTCATGATCCCGATGAGAGTCTTAAACTTCATCCTAGGTATAGCTGGTGTTCACATCAGCCTATGAATGAATGAAACGAATAATGTGAAGTACAAATAAATGAATGAAGTAGGCTCTGTGTTTTCTAAAGGATACCCTCGGATTGAGATCCCATATGTTGAGCCCTCACTTGAGATGTCTTAATGCTACGTCCATGATTCCAAGGTCTCATGAAAATGCAATGTATACTATATGAAACATGAAATGTATATTATGTGAACCTATGTGTGTATGATGTGTGACATATTCATGGCATGACCTTCCTATTATGAAATAGTCAGAGTCAAGAGACTTGACCTTCTAAGAAAGCATGTTGATTAGGAAGAGCCATCCTTGTTCATGTATTACCGTTATGTGTTGTTGCATGTACCCATACTTAGTACAAGTGTGTACTAATTCCATACAATATTACTATTTTAGGTGCAAGCTCAGGTGGACGTTGAGGGTATTATTGGAGTTGTTCGGACTCAGAGATTTCATCCTGACTTGGTAGGTCCTCATGCATTCGAGGATGTCTGTCTTTATATCTCTTGCTTAGTAGTAGGTTTGAACTAGTGGGGTAGGTTCCACTAGTGTTTCTTTCCTATTTTATTCAGACGCTTGTAATAATGCCGTTTTGGCAAGTATTACTTATGACATGAGATTCCATTTCTTTCTAGTTGCATGATCTTATAATTAGATGGTTGATGTGTGAGCAATGAACTTGCTTAAAGAAATGTGTTTATATGAAGTCTATGTAAACTTCAACTATAAACAAAAGTTCTAAATTTTTCGCTAAAATTAACCGTATGAATGTGATGAATGCAAGAAGAGGCTTGTATGCAACCTCTGAGAGGTTAACGACGCCGGTTGTAATTTGGATTCCAGAATTCGGGTCGTGACAGTATATATGAGATGTCTCGACTTAGGATGCTAAAGACTCTTAGTCTTGTATGTATGAATGAAATGAGACCTTTAACATTGCTAAGAAGGTCAACTTTTGTGAAGACCTCAACCGAGCTGAGAGGTTATGATATCCTTGAAGTCGAAAGCCGTAATGTATCCTTCTTGTGTGAATGGTAGACTTAGGTTGATTGTCTGGAACGACATGAGATCATCCTTAGGAAAATCATTAGGATATCCTCTTCATGATTGAAAGGCAACCCTAGGGAACCTCTTTGGTAGGGTGAATGTGATTGGGTTATGAACTAGATATGGAACCCCTTCGTATGATCCTTTATGTGAATTACTCTATGAGGAAAAAGGCTAGCACCGAGTGAGTATGGTAAGGGAAGTAGCTATAGTTAAGAATGAGGCTAGAGTGCAAAGAAACCCTTCATATTCCTTAACCATGTGCCTACATGGGATGTGCCCAAGTTCTACTATTGGCAAGTAGAACACCCTCCATAGGAGTAGGTTATAACTCGGGATTCCATGTTTTGCTACCATGGTCTATGTCGGTTATTGCCTATTCTCATCATATGGGATACCCTCTAGTATTGGAGAAGTTCTATGATGTTTAGGTGGTTGTATGTGACACTATCTAGACATTGCTTAATAGGCTTTGAAGATGTTAGTGAGTGAGTCCCTAGGTCTTCTCCAAGACCATTACTTGAATGTCCTTATGTGATGAATGTCTCTTAAATGGACTAATGAAGTTAATGAGTAAAGTAAGAAAGTATGTAAATGAATAAGTACCTAGTATAGAGTAACTTTAAGGATTGCCTAATTAAAGTGTGAAGGGGGCATAAAGGATGGTCTCTTCATGTCTTACCTAGGGGTGTCTTAAGAATGACTCTAGATTGAGATGTTGATTAATGAAGTGAGAATGATCTTATATTAGGTATTCTAAAGAATCCCTTAAGTGTGTGTGAAGGTATTGTATGGGTGGTGGCTTCACAACTCACTCAAGTGAGCTTTAGAATCACCTTTGGTAGGAGAATCTCATGTTATGTGTTTGGATGAGTTGTAAGTGTATTTATCTTATTATAGGTGGTCTTGAGGATAATTTAGGTGTGCTTAGAGAGGGTGTATTTGAGGTCTCTCTTTGTCTTACTTAAGAAAGTCTTAGGATAACTTTTAATGAGAAGGTTACATGTTAGAAAGGGTTCACTCTGAAGTTGAATAACATTGGACTTAGTCACTGTAACAGTGACATAGTTCACTGTACTGTCCTTAAAATGTGATAAAATGTTTATGTGTTATCTTATGTGTTTCTAAGGTGTTAAATGTTGTTCTTATACATATACTATGATATTTTAATCAAAAAGAGCATATTTCCATTAAATGTCCGTTATCATGATTTTATGCCTTATGCCATACATAGTACATGTGCTTGTACTAATTCGATACTTTTTTCTACCTCTAAAGTGATTCATAGGTGAAGGTGCTTTTGGGAGCGAAGCTTGGATTATAGGATCTTTCAAGCAAGGTTGAAGTATGTCCACATTTCACTCGAGGGCATCATTATCTTAGAGTTCTTTTATTGAAGAATTGTAATTGACTTAGTAGTACTATCTTTCGATTGTATGGTCCGTGTCCTAAGTATATTTTGATTCTAAAATTTGATGATATGAGACTTAGTATTTCCTATGGTTTTTATATGAAAGATATTTTGAACGACTATTCGTATGTTGTGAAAACTTTTAATTCCACACTACTCTCATTTATGTATATGCGATGAATGATACAAAATGGCTTGTACAAGACCTCTGAGAGGTCAAGTACGTTGCATCCCGACTTGAGAGTGACCTATCTTCTAGGGTGTGCTCTTGGGTTGTTACAGTGTGGCAGCCCTAGTGGACCCCCTTTTGTAAGGTATATTATGATTTGGTTATGACTTCTATATGGTACCTCTTCATATGCCCTTAGATTAAATTACTCTATGATAACAAAGGCTAGCACCAAGTGAGTATTCTTGGGGAGTGGGTCTATTTAATATGAGATTAGAGTACAAAGAAACACGTGATATTCCTTAACCATGTGCCTACATGGGATGTGCCCTAGTTCTACCCTTGGCAAGTAGAACACATTCCATCGGAGCAGGGTTGACTTCGGATTTCATGCCTAGTTAGTATGGTCTATGTCGGTTATTTCCTATTCTTATCATGTGTGATACATTCTAATATTTGATAGGTTCTACAAAGATTAGGTAGTGGAATGGGACGCTATCTTGACATTGCATGAGTAGGTTTGAAGATTCTAGTGTGTAGGTTCCCTAGGTCTTCTCCATGACCATTATGTGAAAGTCCTTAATTGTTAAATGTTTGTTAAATGGTTTAATGAACATAGTAACTCAATTAAAATGCATGCTAATGAAAAGGTACTAATCTAGAGTAGCTTTAAGGATTGTTAGGTAGGCTTTGACAGGGTGTATGGGCGGTCTCTTCATGTCTTACTTAAGTAAGTCTTACAGTAATTCTAGGTAGGGATTTTAATTGATGAAATGGGAATAATATTATCTTAGGTATTCCTTAGGATTACTTAGGTGTGTGTGAAGGGGTTGTATTGGTGGGCGCTTCATAACCCACTTAAGTGAGACTTAGAATAACCTTTTGTAGGATTTTCTCATGTTTAGGTGATTTGAAGTTATCTTGATGCTATATTGTGTAATATGACTTATATGTGTTTGTGTTGACTTGTAAGTGACTCTTATACTTGTCTTATGATGTTTCTACAAAAAGAGCATATTTTATACAAATGTACTTTTAGAATGGTTTTAATTGCATGTCATAATACTTAGGCCATTCAAATGTACTAAATCCATATATTTTATTTATCACTAAAGGTTTAGGTGGCATTCGAGAGAAGTCCTTTTAAGTGGAAGGTTGGATTTAGTGTTCATTCAAGCAAAGTTGGGTATGTCCTCAATAGATCCGAGGACGTCACTATGTTTAGTTTTCTTTGTTAAAGACATTGCAATAGACTTCGATATTTCTATATTGTTGATGTATAGGCCGTGTCCCATGATATTTGTATGTCTAAGATGTCGATTTTGAGACTTAGCCTTTCGTTATGCTTTTCTGTAAAAGAGATATTTTGAATTATTATTATTTCATGTGAAAGGTTTTATTTACGCACGACTTTTCATTCATGTATGCAATGAATGATGTCAAAGGGCTTATACAAGAACTCCGAAAGGTCAATTACGCCATGCCACGATTCGGGAGTGCCATTCCTCTTAGGGTATACTCTGGGGTCATTACAAACTTCATATCAGAGCATAGGTTATGAAGTAGTCCTTAGGAATCCAAAGTCTCATTAAAGCCACATCTAGTAGAGTCTTGTTCGTCGATGTGAGTCGCGACACATCTATGAGCTAGAGGCTATAGACGATAGAGTTTGACTTTTGTCATCACTGTTTTGTCATGCCAACAGAGTTGAGATTATAAGTGTTTATTCCTAATATCTTCTCTTGTGATTATAGGGTTGACTACAAGAAGAATGGTCCCAAGAATGTTGGAAGAGAAAGGAGTGCATGAGGGAATTCCCCAAGGTGGATTAGGTCCATATGGAGTTCAAGTTCCCCACGATGTCCAAGTTACACCATAAGTGATAAAGTCCCTATTGGCGGTGAATGTAATGAGGTTCTTGTGGTTCCCCCGAACATGACTAATGGGGAGATTATAGAGGCTCTACTTGCATTAGCCCCAGCCATGACAACTCATGTGAATACAGGTGTTGAGCCTAGGGTCAAAGCTATAGAGAGTATCAGGACCTCTAGATTGAGAGACTTTGTGAGTATGAATCCTCCTATCTTTCTTGGCTCTAAGGTGGAAGAGGATCCCCAATTGTTTCTTGATGGTGTGTATAAGGCGTTGAGTGCTATGGGGGTGACTTCTAGGGAGAAGGCGGAGTTGGCTTCAAAACAATTGAGGGAAGTTGTTCAAGTATGGTACACCCAATGGAAAGATAATAGGTCGGTTGAGTCGGGTCCTATAGAGTGGGAAAAGTTTAAGGAGGCTTTATTAGGAATGTACTTTCCGTGTGAGAGGAGGGAGGTGAAGGTTGAGGAGTTCATTAACCTTAGGCAAGGGAACATGAGTGTCGAAGAGTATTCTTTGAAGTTCACCTTGTTGTCTAGGTATGCTCCGTCCTTGGTGTCTAACAATAGGGATGAGATGAGTAGGTTTGTGACAGGTGTTGCCGACCTTTTGAAACAAGAGTGTCGTACAACCATGTTCCACAATGACATGAACTTGTCTAGACTTATGGTGTATGCACAATCCATTGAGGAGTCCAAGCTTAGTAGGATCTCTAGAAATTTTAAAATGGGTAGAGTGGATGAGCAAAACCAACCTAGGTTTAAGAAGAGGGATACACCAAGATGGATCTAGTTCTCTTAAATCAAGGTTGAGGGTGGTAGTAGTTCTCAAGGTGTTAAGCCTACTTGTGTTACTTGTGGGAAGAAGCACTTTGGGAAATGTCTAGCCGGTACCGTAGGTTGCTTTGATTGTCGTAAGAATGGTCATAAGGTGAGGGATTGTCCTACTATTGCATCTAGAGTAAAAGAAGCAAAGAAAGTTCCTCCTAGTGCTCCGGAAGGTGATTCTCCAAAGTGGAATCACTTCTCTATTTTTCAAGCTGAAGGAGCAACTACGGGTGATGATACCGGTAAGTTATAGTTTTCTCTCTTGTGTAATAATGGGTTCCTTCTAAGTGGTGGAGTATGGTGAGTAGTAGAGTTGTGATTTGTTGTCTCTTCTCTTCTATTCAATTCAATCTTGAGAGTTAGAATGTCATAGTAGAATGTTGCATGTTGCATGGTGTTAGGAGTCTAGTTGAAAATGAATTTCATTGATCTCCTTGAATTGTTCATTTCGTGAAGTTATGTTTATGTTCCAAAATGAGTTCATATGGTTTTGTCTCTCATATTGTCATTCTTCCATCATAAATTTCTTAAGACTAGTATTTTTGAATGGTTGAGCATGTTTCACCGTAAGGAATTTGATGTTCAATGTAATGAAATTGAAATTTTGGTTAAATTGTATTTTCATGAAAAATGGTTATAAGGTTCTTAGAAATGATCTATGTTAGCATGAGAATGTGTGAAGAAGGAAGTTTCTCTTATATTAAATGAAAGAATGTGAGTCTTATTGCATGATGAGTTGTAGAAGTAGTTTCTATCTTCTTGTTGTGTTTTGAGTCTCTTGTTTATGTGAAATTGGTGTCTCTCCATGTAACACTCCGTGTAACACTGTTTCTAAGCCTAAAATAATGTATTTAAGCTAATTAGTAAGTGTTAGTGTAAAAACGTCAAGAAACGTCCATGACGTCCGGAGACTAGTGAAATTGAGGTTAGGGTGCCTTAGCATGTTTCATGGGGTTTTAAGTGTCAGAATTTAATGAAAATTGGTAAAACGGTTTTAAACATGTTTTAGAGAGTGTTTAGGCTCGAAATGTCCGGGTACGAATCCCCAAGGACCACCCTAGGTGTCCTTGGTGAGGACCCTTCCAATTGACCCAAAAAACATGTCTCTTGACAATACACACCTACGAGCCAAACAACGGGCTGTCGTTTGATCGACGATCCGCTGATATCTCCGTAGGTGAACACTTAGACATTTTTCAAAATGCCCAAAAATTTTAGTCTCTGGCCCAATTCACGCCTTGCCATTACGGTGGCGTCGATGGACCTAGGGATCGTAGGTCGAGCTCTCGCAGGTTGGGTCTGTTTTGGATTGCATAATTTTTAAAGGAATGATTTAATTACTTAGTTACTTAGGTGGTTAATTAAGGTTTATGGGTTGTTTAATTTAGTTTGTTAAGAGACTATAAAAGGCCTAACACTCATTAAACAAACTTAGCACCACATAATTCCCCAGACCCGCATCTCTCTAACTTCTTTCTAGCTTCTCTCTCCACAAACTTCAACCTCCATTGAAGAACACTAGAGGTTCAAGTCTAGGACGAATTAACTAAGGATTGCATCTCAAATTCGTGGCAAGATCATCACTAAGGTATGGTTTCTTTCAATCTTGGGATTCCTTTCCCCAAGAGACCCTTTCAAAGATGATTTTCAACTTCCCCAAAACTAGACTTGAACCTCTAGTGATGAATTTAATCAATTGTGATGAATTATAGTCTTTTATCATTGTTTAACTAAGTTTTAATGGTCAATTGTTGTTAATCATTCAAGATTTCCCCTTTGAACCCTTGTTCTTCCCTATACTCATTATGCCTTGTAATTATATAGTAATTGTGCAAGATGATGACTATATGAATGTATAGAATAGTAATTGCTATGTATTACTTCTTGAATTTGCCTTTTTTATGCATTGGTTATTTAATTCTTGGCAATTGAAGTATGAAGGCAATGAAAGGGCAATAAGGTATGAAGATTGATCCTTCTTGAATTTAATTATGAAGTATGATTTACTTAGATTGTGATGCTTCTATGTCTAATGTGTGGTTATGATGTTTATAACAAGTATTCCTCACCCTTAAATCTAGACTATTGAATTGGGTATGAAGTATGCAAGTATGTTAAGATATGATTATTATATGATTGCAAGTAACTTTTCATGATTATGATAAAGTGTTGAGTTGTCTTCTAAAGTGAAAGGGTAATTCTCACTTATGAATACCTATGAGCTACTATGATGAATTGTTTACATAGAGGTCTAGAAGAGGGTAATGTGATCTTGTACGATTAGAATGATGACTATTAAAGGGAATAAATGCTTAGAACTTAAAGGAAATGTAAATGAAATGGAGGTCTCACTTTTAGTAAGTCCAGCCTCTCACATGTGTTTCTTCAGGTTTAGCCAGTCCGAATTCCCAAGATATGTGTTGTCTCATGAGATGGAAACCTCCACGTATAGTAAGTCAATGTTTATAGAAGCAATCTCATTGACCCTTGACTATGTGTCCACATAGGACTATAGGTTAGTGGATCCACCTAGATAGCTATGTAAGAACGGTTACACCTCAGTCAAGTGTTAACCCTCTCTTTTCGGTGTGGGAGGAGAACACCGGATTACATGTAACTCACATGGTCTCATGTGGGTTATTGCACTTCTTTCCCTAATGATATAAGGTAAATGAATAAGTCAAGTATGCGAACTATTATTAGGGTTTGTCTGAAAGGTTACTACATATGGTAAGGGAGGGTATTGCACTTCTGTTACTCATTACACATGTGGGATCCTAAGGGATGGTTCTAGTAGTGAGTTGTATGATCAAGTTGGTTACATGTTATGTATGTCATGTTTATGTGAACTTATGAATCAAACATGTTATGATAAAGTATGAGACTAGGTTGTATGCATGAAGTAAGTGACTTAATGTGATGCTTAGCTTTGGATAGGGTTATGGGGGTTCTATTCTTGGTATTGCACAAGTATTGCTTTGGGTTGCTTATATGTTGGGTTAATATCATGTTGGGTTGGCTTGTGATGTTCCATATATTTGTATGTTAAGTTATTGAACATAAAGCATGATTTTGACTAAATTGTGCCTTTTCTCATGCATTGATGATTTTACACATAGGAACCATACTTAGTACACGTGTTTTGTACAAACACATATTTCTTCCCTTTTTCCCATTATTGTATGTTATGGCCATTGAAGAGTTTTTGGGCCAAATTGCAAAGATACTTGGACTTCTTCCTCCGATTAGTTTGTGAGTCTTCCAAGTTCGAGTATGGTGCTTTTTGATCTACCCTAGTAGTATTGATATTGTCTAAAGACATTTGTTTCTTACTTATTCTTGAATACATTTGTTGTAATCCCTATGTGGAAATATGTACTTGTGTAAGGGCTATGCACAAATGTTATACTTCATTTAGATTGTTTAATGTGAGACGATATTGTTAGACTAAATCCTTATATATTGATAATGTTAACTAAACGACAAGCCTATGCAAGCTTTCTATGCGAGTTGTCTAAGTAAACTCCATATGTAGTATGCGAGAGGTCTATGTAAACCTCAATATATATATATATATATATATATATATATATATATATATATATATATATTATGTCTCACTAAATCACGTCAAGTAGAGTCTTGTTCATGATTGTGACGCGCACCATAATTATGAATGAGGGGTTATGTGATGCCTAGGAAAGTCTCACTTTGTTAGTATTCTTGAAGTCATGCCTCTAGAGTCTTAACTGTACATGTCCTTATCTTATAATCTCTTTCTTGTGCTTATAGTCAATGAATACAAGAAGGAACAACACTCGAAGGGTCAAAGAGGCGAATGACAATGAGGTGGTTCCCTCTTCGACTCCTCAAAACACTCAAGTTCCTATTGAAGAGGGGCTATGTATAATGTTGAGATAAGGGTGACCATTCATTGCTTGACCCAAGTTTTGGCTACTCAAGTTTTTAGGGATGCTAGGGTCCAAGTGAACACCAATGCTAGCACCACCACATCAATGATAAGGGATTTCACAAGGACAAATCCCCCTATTTTCTTTGTATCCAAGGTGGAGGAGGACCCACAATGGTTCATTCATGAAGTGTTCAAGGTACAAGATACTATGGGGGTGTCTTCTCAAGAAAAGGTGGAACTAGCCGCCTACCAACTCAATGATGTGTCTCTAGTTTTGTATGAGCAATGGAAGGATGAGAGGTCTGTTAGAGAAGGCCGGATTACTTGGGAAGCTTTCAAGACGACCTTCACTTATAGGTTATTTCCCTTGGAAATAAGGGAGAGGAAAATGCAAGAATTCGTCAAGTTACGCCAAGGGAGTATGAGTGTGAAGGAGTATAATCTCAAGTTCACTCAACTATCCAATTATGCTCCTACTATTGTGGCGGATTATAGAGCTAAGATGAAGAAAATTGTTATGGGGGTGTCCGACCTTGTGGTTAATGAATGTAGGTCGTCTATGTTGATTACTAGCATGTATATCTCTCGTCTCATGGTTCATGCCGAACAAATTTAGGAGAAAAAACTTAACCAAATTGGTAAAGAATCGAAGAGGACAAGGGCCAAAGATGGAAATTCTACTAAGACTAGATTTGAGGGTCAAGATAAGACAAGGTTCAAGATAAGGTTCCCCAATCAAAGTCCTACTACCATTCAATGGGTCAAAAAAGGTAAAGGGTCTACACCTAAGCCTAAGGAGGAGAAAGGTAGTTGTCCTTAAGTTCAGAAGTCTACTTGTGCTAAATGTGGTAGAAAACATGAAGGTAAGTGTCTAGTTGGTACGGGAAATAGCTATGGTTGTGGAAAGAGTGGTCACATGAAGAGGGATTGTCCTATGATGAAGGCTCAAGGGAGAGAATATTATCAAGCACAAGCAAGTGATCCCAGTCCGATTGCTCCTAAGAATAATTGCTTATATCCTCTTTGATCTAGGGGTGATCAAGAGGAGTCTCTCGATCATCGGTATGTTTACACTATGTTTGGATCATTGTTATCCATTGTATTGTATTGTATCGTTACTATATCTATAATGTTTGGTTTGATTGTTACTTAGAATGTATTCTATTGTATTGTTAAATTTCATTATTACGTAACAATGAAAATCCCTATTTTATGGCACAACCAATTTGGTGTGTTCCCATTGTTACTTTTTTTTTTTTCCAATTATATCCTTATATAATATTTCAAAATACTATTTTACTCTTTATCTTAATTATTTAAATCTAGTCAAACTTCCTACCCTAGAATAATTAAGGATATTTTAGTAAACTTATAAATTACAATAAAATATGATACAATCAAATCAAACAATTAAAATGTTATTAAACAACAACAAACAATACAATCTAGTCAAACATTGTACCTACCATACAATATAGTACAATAGAGTACAGTACAATACAATACATTGTGAAACAATAGGTAACAATGATACAAACAAAGTGTTAAAGTGTTCTCCATTAATGTATATGCTTTACTAGATTCGGGTGCTACCTTATCATTTGTAACTCCTTTAGTAGTTATAGGGCTTAATGTGTTACCCGATGTCCTAATAGAACCTTTTTGGGTTGCAACCCCGGTGGGTGACTCCATGTGGCTAGAAGAGTCTTTAGGAGTTGTCCTTTATCATTTTGCAATAAAGTTACTTTTGTTGACTTGATAAAACTTGACATGGTTGATTTTGATGTAATCTTTAGGATGGATTGGTTGCATGCTTGTTTTGCTTCCATAGATTGTTAAAGAAGGGTAGTCAAGTTCCAATTGCCAAATGAACCCGTCTTAGAATGGAAGGGGGGTAACTCAATCCCTAGAGTTCGAATTATTTCATGTATTAAAGCTTACAAAATGATCTCTAAAGGGTGTATTTATCATGTCGTAAGGGTCAAGGACCTTGAATCCGAAATTCCTCCATTAGAGTCGGTGCCCATAGTAAGTGATTTTCTGGAAGTCTTTCCCGAAGACTTGATCGGAGTTCCTCCTGAATAGGAAATAGACTTTGGCATAGACTTGTTGCAGGATATGAAACCTATCTGAATCCCTACTTACCGGATGACTCTGGCCGAGTTGCAAGAACTTAAGATTCAACTCAAAGATTTACTTGACAAAGGTTTCATAAGACCTGGTATTTCACCTTAAGGTGATCTGGTGTTGTTTGTAAAGAACAAGGACAGGTCCTTTAGGATGTGCATCGACTATCATTAACTGAATAGGGTTACCATAAAGAACAAGTATCCTCTTTCTAGGATTTACGATATGTTTGATCAATTACAAGGGGCGAGCTACTTTTCTATGATTGAATTGAGGTTGGGGTTATAACCAATTTAGTGTGAGAGGAGAGGACATACCTAAAATGTCTCTTCGAACTAGGTATGGTCACTATGAGTTCCTAGTCAAGTCCTTTGGTCTAACGAATGCCCCAGCGGCTTTCATGGACCTAATGACTAGGGTGTTTTGAGATTACATCGACTCCTTTGTGATTGTATTTATTGATGATATTTTGGTTTACTCCAAGAGTGAAGATGAACATGTGGATCATTTGGGGGTATTGTTGCAAGTCCTTAAGAAACACCAACTATTTGCCAAGTGTAGCAAGTGTGAGTTTTGGTAAAGATCGGTTGTGTTCCTTGGTCATATTATCTAAAGTGAGGGTGTAGAGGTCGATCTAAGGAATATAGAGGCACTTAAGAATCGGCCTAGACCTTTGAATCTAATCAACCTTAGAAGTTTCTTGGGTTTAGCCGGGTATTATACGAGGTTTGTGGATGGGTTTGCGTCCATTGCTTCTCCTTGACTACCTTGACTCTAAAGAGTGTTAAATTATTAATTGTCGGAGGCATGTGAAAGAAGCTTCCAAATATTGAAAGATAGGCTTACCTATGCTCTGGTGTTGACTTTACCGGAGGTTACTAAGGGTTTTGTGGTATATTGTGACGCTTCCTGAGTGGGTTTGGGTTGAATCCTTATCTAACATAGGAAGGTAGTAGCATATGCCTTTAGAAAACTCAAGGTGCATAAGAATAATTAGCCAACTCATGACCTTGAATTAGCGGTCATAGTGTTTGCCTTGAATATATGGAGGCAAGACTTGTATGGTGTCCATGTGGATGTATTTACCGACCACAAAAACCTTCAATATGTGTTCACCCAAAAGAAGTTGAATCTCCGACAAAGAAGATGGTTAGAACTTTTGAAGGATTAAGACATGAGTGTTCTCTACTACCCCAGCAAGGCCAATGAGGTTGCGGATGCTTTAAATCGTATGATCATGGGAAGTGTGTCTCATGTGGAAGAGGGTAGTAAAGATCTAGTAAATGATTTTCATAGGTTGTGTCGGTTGGGTGTTCAGTTGGAAGACTCTACAAATGGTGGCTTTGTGATCCATCATAACTCCGAATTGTGTTTAGTGTTTGAGGTAAAGTCTAAGCAACATATTGATCCTCTATTGATGGAGTTGAAGGAGTAGGCACTTGGTAAGTTTAATGAGTCATTTCCAAGGGGGGGATGGTGTACTTAGGTGCCAAGGTAGATTGTGTGTACCGGATGTTGACAACTTGAGGGGTAAAATTTTAGAAGAAGCTCATGGGTACCGATATTCTATTCATACGGGTGCCCCCAAAATGTATCGTGAACTTCAAGAAGTCTATTTGTGGGAATATTTGAAAAGAGACATAGCGGAATTTGTGGCTAGGTGCCAAAACTTTCAACAAGTAAAGGTTGAGCATCAAAAGCCGAGTGGTTTGACTCGAGTAATGAATCTTTCTACTTGGAAGTGGGAAGATATTAATATGGACTTTGTAGTGGATTTTCCTCGGACATGCAGGCAAAATCACTCAATATAGGTTATTGTGGATAGGTTGACGAAATCCACTCACTTTATTACCGTTAAGTCTACTTATTGGTTGTACCTTAACAAAATTATGAGCTTGCATGGTATCCCTTTGTCCATCATTTTGTATGGAGGTGCCTAATTCACTTCTCATTTTTGGAGGTCTTTGAAAAAAGGGTTAGGTACTCAAGTGAAGCTTAGCACCGCTTTTCATCCTCAAATGGATGGTCAAGCGGAGCTTACCATTCAAACCCTAGAAGATATGATAAGAGCTTGTGTTATTGATTTTAAGGGAAGTTGGGATGATCACCTACCGTTGATTGAGTTCTCCTATAATAATAGTTACCATTAGAGTATTTCCATGGCCCCTTATGAAGAACTCTATGGTAGGAGGTATCGGTATCCATTTGGGTAGTTTGAGGTAGGGGAGTCTTCACTCATTGGTCTTGAGATGATCTATGAGGCCTTAGAGAAGGTTCGGTTGTTAATGGATAGGTTGAAAACGGCCTATAGTCGGCAAAAGTCTTATGCTGACAATATAAAAAGATATCTTGAATTTGAAGTAAGGTATAAGGTCTACTTAAAAATATCATCTATGAAGGGGGTGATGAGATTCGGCAAAAAGTGGAAGCTTAGTCCCCGATATGTGGGCCCCTATGAGATTGTGAAATGGGTCAGGAAGGTGGCTTATGAGTTGTAGTTACCAAGTGAACTAGCCCCGGTTCTTCCCATATTTCATGTCTCCATTCTTAAGAAGTGTATTGGTGATCTCATATCCATCCTCCCAATTAAAGGGTTAGGTGTGCATGAGAACCTTTCCTATAAAGAGGTTCCGGAGGAAATTCTAAAAATTCTAGATCGCTAAGTCAAGAAGTTCAGGAACAAGGAGGTGGTCTCTGTAAAAGTCTTATGGAGGGATCACCTAGTTTAGGGAGAAACATGAGAGGCCGAAGCCGACATGAAGCCTCTATCCTCATCTCTTTCCTCAAAATTCTAGCCAAAGTGGAGGTTAGTAATACTTTTAAAATGAAGTAATTAATAATGTGGAATTTGGCTTGATTTTGCTAATATGTGCATAATTATGATAAAGGTTCATGTTAAAATGGTTTTTCATGTAAATATGCTCAATTGCTTAACATACACTTATTTGTGATGTTGTGTATAGTTGTTTTCATAAAGGGATTTTCAGCATTTTTAATGTGCCTTGAAGGATGTTTTTGCATAAGTGACTCTTGATGTTATGTTGAGTTCATGTTGACAATGAGAAGGTAGTTCCTCATGTTGTGAAATTGATCTCTTATATGTGATAAGTTGAGTTTTGAGTTGCTATGTGAAATGTCATGGTTATGTATTGATTTGAGTTGTAAACTACTCATATGGGCTGCGACTCATAATGGTTTTATGTTGTTATGTTGTTGTTGGTTGGGCTGCTAGTCTTGAAGTCATCCTCTCCCTACAAAAAGACTTTAGTGTCATTCGGGGACGAATGTTCCTAAGGGGGGGATAATGTAACACTCTAAAAGTTCAATAAACTAGCTTAGCACCAAATAATTCCCCAAACCCACATCTCTCTAACTTCTCTCTAACTTCTCTCTCCCCTAACTTCAACCTCCATTGAAGAACACTAGAGCTTCTCTAGGACGAATTCACCAAGGATTTCATCTCAAATTCGTGCCAAGATCATCACTATGTTATGATTTCTTTCATTCTTGGGATTCCTTTCCCCAAGAGGCCCTTTCAAAGATTATTTTCAACTTCCCCAAAACTAGGGTTTAAATCTAGACATGGGTTCCCTTTTCAAAATGAAATTGTTAATCAATTGTGATGAATTATAGTCTTTTATCATTTTTTAACTAAGTATTAATGGTCAATTTTTGTTAATCATTACAGATTTTCCCTTTGAACCCTTGTTCTTCTCTACACTAATTATGCCTTGTAATTCTATAGTAATTGTGAAAGATGATGACTATATGAATATGTAGAACAGTAATTGTTATGTATTACTTCTTGAATTTACCTTGTTTATGCATTGGTTATGTAATTGTTGGTAATTGAAGTATGAAGACAACAAAAGGGCAATAAGGTATGAAGATTGAACCTTCTTGAATTTGATTATGAAGTATGATTTACTTAGATTGTGATGCTTTTATGTTTAATATGTGGTTGTGATGTTGATAGCAAGTATCCCTCATCCTAACTCTAGACTATTGAATTGGCTATGAAGTATGCATGTATGTTATGATATGATTATTATTTTATCTCAAGTAACTTCTCATGATTATGATAAAGTTTTGAGTGAAAGGTTTACTCACTTGTATGTGGTCTTCTAAGTGAAAGGTAGTTCTCACTTATGAATACCTATGAGCTATTATGATGAATTGTTCACATAGGGGTCTAGAAGAGGCTTATGTTACCTTGTAAGATTTGTATGATGACAGCTAAAGGGAATAAATGCTTAGCACCAAAGGGAATGTAAATGAGATGGAGGTCTTACGTTTAGTAAGTCCGGCCTCCCTCATGGGTTACTTCACATTTAGTAAGTCCGGATTCCAAAGATATGTGTTGTCTTATGAGATGGAAACCTCCACATCTAGCAAGTCAATGTTTATAGAAGCGATCTCCTTGCCCTTAAATATGTTCCTTCATAGGACTATAACTTAGTGGATCCACCTAGATAGGTATGTACGAATGGTTACACCTTAGGCAAGTGTTAACCCTCTCTTTTCAGTGTGAGAGGAGAACACCGGAATCCATGTAGCTGACATGTTCTCATGTGGGTCATTGCACTTCTTTCCCTAATGAAATAAGTTAAATGAATAAGTCAAGTATATGAACTATTATCATGGCTTTAATTAAAGGTTATTATCAGGGCTTGTCTTAAAGGTTACTACATAGGGTGAGTGAGGGTATGGGACTTCTCTTACTCATTGCACATGTGGGATACTAAGTGATGGTTCTAGTAGTGATTGTATGATCAAGTTGATTACATGTTATGTATGTTAAGTTTATGTGAACTTATGAATCAAGCATGTTATGATAAAGTATGAAACTAGGTTGCATGCATGTAGTAAGTGACTTAATGTGATGCTTAGCTTTGGATAGGGATATGGGGTTCTATTACTGGTATTGCACAAGTATTGATTTGGGTTGCTTATATGTTGGGTTAATGTCATGTTGGGTTGGCTTATAATGATCCATATATGTGCATGTGCAGTTATTGAACATAAAGCATGGTTTTGACTAAATTGTGCATTTTCTCCTGCATTGATGATTTTATGCATAGGAACCCATATTTCTTCCCTTTTTCCACAAAATTGTAGGTTCCGGCCATTAAAAATCTTCTAGGCCACGTTTCAAGGATACATGGACTTCTTCCTCCAAGTAGTTGGGGGGTCCTCCAAGTTCAAGGATGGTGTCTTTTGAACTACCCTAGTAGTATTGATATTGTCTAAAGTCATTAGTTTCTTTCTTATTCTTGCAGACATTTGTTGTAAGCCCTTTGTGGAAATATGTACTTGTGTAAGGGCTATGCCCAAATGTTGTACTTCATTTAGATGGTTTAATGTGAGACGGTATTATTAGACTAAATCCTTATATTTGTATTATGTTTACTAAATGAGAAGCCTATGTAAGCTTTCTATGCGAGGAGTCTAAGTAAACTTCATATTTAGTATACCAGAGGTCTATGTAAACCTCAATATATATATATATACATATATATATATATATATATATAAATTTGAAGTTCTTTTGCATTTTAACCTATGATATGTTATGACGAATGCTAAGAGGCTAGTATTAGTCCTCTTAGAGGACTACGACACCAGTTACGTCTAGGGGGTGCTCCCCGGTGGTGACACTCCTAATTGTGTATTTTTTATCATACCCCCCCCCCTCCCCGGTCATGACACTTCTAATTGTGTATTTTTTATTGTGTGGTATGGTTATGTGCTGCTAGTGTGTATTTCCTTATCTCTTGAAAGGGTTTAAAAATGAAGCAAGTGTCATTCGAGGATGAAGGTTGTCCAAGTGGGGGATAATATAACACCTCTAAAATGATTTAGGTGAAGCTAGAGCCTAACACGTATGTCATGAGGTTTTAAGATCCTAAAATGATGTATAATTGTGTTTGAGGCAGTATCTAAAGTTTGGTGATGTTTGGAGATCAAACGTCCAAGAACGTCCAAGACGTTCAGAAGTTTTGCCTTGAAACGTGCTTGTGTGTCTTAGTGTGCCTTTAGATGTTTTACGTGTTATTTTTGGTTGAAATTGATGTGAGAGGTACCTGACATGTATACAAGTGTATTTGAGTTGGAAATGTCAAGGCACGACTCCCTAAGGACCAACCTATGGGTCCTTGATGAGGACCCAACTTGTGATTCAAGACTGTCAAAAATAGTCCCAAGAAATGAGGGCAATCAACAGACCGTAGGTCCATCAACGCCCCATCGATTGGGAAGTAGGTTGACACTTAGAGTGAGGAGCTTAAGTTCGCATCTGGTGAGACTCTGATCCAAACCACTAGCGAGCAGGACGGTCCGTTGGTGGATCTACGAGGTGTCGACTGGTCCGTCGATGGTGACCTGCAGAATAATATGTAGTGTCTCGGCCAAGCCAAGGGTACTTTGGGTAAGTCACCTAATATTCTAAAAATGGTTTGGGAGTTTATATAAGGGTAGTACGGGTATTTTAAGTAGTTTAATATGACTAGAACCCCAAGCAAAGTTCATTATTCAAAATCAAAACCAAAATCCCAAAAGAAGAACTCTCTAGAATTCCATTGGATCTTGTAGAAAGGTGGAAGCCATGAGCTTGATTTCTCCATCAATTCTCTTTCAATTTCGTGGATAATAATCAATCAAGGTATGGTGTTTCATCCTCGAATCTTCTTTCTTCAAGGAACCAATCTTCAAAGTGATTTCTAAGATCTTTTCAAAAGATGAATTATCGTATTTTGTTATCTAGCTATGGGTTCTTGAATAAAACATTCTTAATCAATGAATTATGATTTAATTGATGTTGATTTGATGATTTTAGAACAAAATTATCCATAGACCTATGCAGATCACGATTTCCTTATTTTGGCTATATTATGGATGATTTGATCATGTCTCAATTTTATTGAATTCTTCTGTAGTTTTAGTTGGACTATTGAATTATGTAAGAAGCATGTTAGTATTGTATGTAGGCTGTCCTAAATTGATGAATTTCATATTGTATTATTTAGGATCATTGTATATTGTGATTATTGGGTTGAATTGGTGATAGGGCTATTGGTAAGATCCATTGTGGATTGAATTGGCTATGGATTGGAGTTGTTGTGATGGAATGGTGGTATCTTGACTTAAACTTCTCTACATTGTGTAGTATAGGTATTTCAATTATGATGTCTGGTATGGTCCACTTATGGTGGGGGTTCTTATGTGAGATATTTGTGATTAATATGGCCTCGTCGGCATTACTTTATGAATTATGAAGAATGTGGCCCTATGGGCATTACTTTATGGACTATGATACTATCATGTTATAACTTGGATATGTGATCAATGTGAAGGACTATATGACTTAAGTGTATATGTGAATTCAAAGCATGTGTTCTTCTAATTGACTATAGGTGATCATGATAGGCTATAATGATGTCTTCATGTGTTTATACTTGAAGTTGAAGTGTGAATCTTCCTAGTTGACTATATGAGTCTTATGATGAATTATGACGATGTTTCTATAGGGTGTGTAGGGGGACTTGTATTGGACTTGGTTTTCCCTATGTGCTACTTGAATGATATTGTACATATAATGATATGTGTGTCTTGTTTTGGTAGACCTATGTCCTTGTACTTGATATATGTAGAATGTGAATATTACTCTTGACTTAGTAGGCTAAAACACCTTTGTCATGAATGTGTATGTATGATTGAAACATGACCTTGAACATAGTTAAGAGGGTCATTTATGTGGAACCTTCAACCTAGATAGAAGGTTATATATCCTTGAAGTCAAAAGATGTAATGGTATCCTTCTTGTGTGAATGATGGACTTAGGGGTTGGTTGTCTGGAATGACATGAAACCATCCTTAGTAATGTCATGAAGCTATCCTATTTAACCATTGTGTGGAAGCCCTATTGGACACCCTTTGCTGAGGTGTATTATGATTTTGTTATGACTTTTGTATGGTACCTCTTCATATACCCTTAGATTGAATTACTCTATGACAATAAAGGTAGCACCGAGTGAGTATGCTTAGGGAATGGTTGTATTTAAGATGAGATTAGAGTAAAAAGAAACCCTTGATATTCCTTAACCATGTGCCTACATGGGATGTGTCCTAGTTCTACCCTTGGCAAGTAGAACACCCTCCATCGGAGTAGGGTTGATTACGGATTCCATGCCTAGATAGTATGTTCTATGTCGTTTATTTCCTATTATGATCATGTGGGATACATTCTAGTATTTGATAGTTTCTACAAAGTTTAGGTAGTGGAATGGGACACTATCTAGACATTGCACGAGTAGGCTTTGAAGATGCTAGTGTGTAGGTTCCCTAGATCTTCTCGAAGACCATTATGTGAAAGTCCTTACTTATTGAATGCTCTTAAATGGTTTAATAAACATAGTAACTTAAGTAAAATGCATTTTACTGAAAAGGTGCTTATCTTGAGTAGCTTTAAGGATTGCTTAGGTAGGCTTAGAGAGGGTGTATGGGTGGTATCTTCATGTCTTACTTAAGTGAGTCTTAGAGTAATTCTAGGTAGGGAGTATAATTGATGAAATAGGAATAATCTTATCTCAGGTAGTCCTTAGGGTCACTTAGGTGTGTGTGAAGGGGTTGTATCGGTGGTCGCTTCATGATTCACTCAAAAAAGCCTTAGAATAACCTTTGGTAGGAGGGTCTCATGTTAAGGTGATTTGAAGTGATCTTGATGCTATATTGCGTAATGTGACTTATATGTGTTTATGTTGACTTGTAAGTGACTCTTATACTTGTCTTATGAAGTTTTCTACAAAAAGAGCATGTTTTATACAAATGTCCTTTTAGGAAGGTTTTAATTGCATGTCACCATACTTAGTGCATTCTAATATACTAACTCCGTATATTTTGTCTACTTTTAAAGGTGTAGGTGGCATTTGAGAGGAGTCCTTTGAAGTGGAAGCTTGGAGTTAGTGTTCCTTTAAGCAAAGTTGGGGTATGTCCTCAATAGATCCGAGGACATCACTATGTTTAGTTTTCTTTATTAAAGACATAGTAATAGACTTAGATATTTCTATATTGTTGATGTTTGGGTTGTGTCCCAAGATATTTGTTTGTCTAAGATGTCGAGTTTGAGACTTAGCTTTTCCTTTTGATTTTCTATAAAAGAGATATTTTGAAGTATTATTATGTCGTGTGAAAAGTTATAATTCCGCACTACTTTTCGTACATGTATGCAATGAATGATGTCAAAGGGCTTGTACAAGACCTCCGAAAGGTCAAGCATGCCGTGCCACGATTCGAGAGTGCCATTCATCCTAGGGTATACTCTCGGGCCATGACAGGCCATTTCATGTGGTTGGAAATAATTAAATCAATTGTGAAAAAAGATTTTCTTCAATGGAATCTACATAATCAATTAAGATAAATCATCCAATCGAGTTCTGGTTGCATCAGATAAATGAGAGATCACATATAAATCTTCGCTTAATCGCAATATTCATTAGGCAGACAAATTTCCTAACACATCATCATAAAAGGAACATGAAGCTACATTTATCCTCTTATAAGAACACAAAGATGTCTAACAAAAAGGACATAGAGTTATGTGTCTTACTTCTAAAAGTTTATTGCCATTAATACATACCACATAGGACCTCAAATGTTGATCACCTAGGGAAAAATAAAAATTATTTTCCATTTAGTAACCTCGTCTTCTTCATCATCTTCGAAGAACATCAGATGCAGCGGTGGAGAATAAGAAGTTTCATTTTGAAAACCCTTACTGGATAGAGATAATATATAGATGGACCCATATAATCCAATATGGTCCTATGTCCTTTCTTGTTTTTTCTGCTTCCTTTTCATTTTGGCCCTACACTTGTTTTGTTATATTTTTTTATTATTAAAGAAATTGAGCCTGGCGATCCATTCCACTGGCCATGCAGACACCTATGCTAACAAGCAGGTAGAAGAACCTTAACTTTTAATTTAAATCGTGTAATGCGGAAATAGATCATAATATAACTAAACGCTCTATTTAAATACATAAATACTCAAATATTTTCACCGCAAGGTATTTTTGTAAAAAAATATATTGAACCCTCGCAAGGAACTATTCTAAATCAATATAAGAGCTTCTAAGATATCACTAGGTTCAAAATGATAATAAAACACAATCACACCATAAGGAAAGAGAGATAAAAGTTGTTGGAGATCATCTTAATCTACACCTAAAAAAAATCATTGATCCTGCAATTAGATTATTCAAAGTAGAATAAAAAGAGTAGTATCAATGCAAACAACTTTTATTGATAGATATGATCGATTGACCAAAATCCACAAGATAATAACATGAATATTATCAAACAAACGTGAATCTTGGGATATAATTAGGACCTTGATCCTTCAATTACAACCCTTACTGCCAAGTTATATTACCCTTGACTCATACACTTTATCTCAAGTCATCCTACTTTATCTCGTTACCAACTCCACCATCAAGGCCAGACCACCCTCCTAACCCATTATATCTTAACCCTTCTATCACATAAAGACTTTATGGAACTATCGATTCTACCAACACTAGAATTCCTCAATTGTTTACAATCTCACCTCCAACCAACTACTGACTCTATCAATTGGAATTCTCCCTTAAGCTCCTATTTCAATATCTTGGCCCATTGACAATTTATTGAACAACCTACAATAAGTCTTACCACATAACCTTAACTCCCCAACCCATAAGACAGGTCCACAACCCACAGGATAGGTAAACACTACCCACAACGTAAAACAAGTCATACTTGATTTGTCACGCCTTTAAAGTACTTGGATCCCTAAAGATCCCTAAGATGTGATCTACAATGTTTAACATGCAATTTCGGTATACACAAGAATTATTACAACATTTAAACATTATTTTCGACGACTCATGGACTAAGAATGTAACAACCATAGTACAATAAGTATATTTGGATCACTCATGGAACCGACATACAAGGAAATAGTCAAGCATGTACAATATGTGGTCCCTAAGCCAACCGTTAATATTTTATATAAGGCGGGTACTCGAGCCAACCAATAGTATCTCGTACCAAGCATAGTATTTGAGCTAACCAATAGTAAATTGTACTGGTGTAGTATTCAAGTTAATTGCTATTAAATTTACCGACATATTACCTCGACAAAGAATTAGTCACACAACCACAATCACAATCACAATCAAACACAAACATACTTATAAATAAAAATATATAAATATCTTCATTGCATGAATTTTCAACAAAATATTGTTTCACATTAAATCCTTATTTTTTTTCCAACATGCATTGTGCATGTTTTACTATAAACTTGGTAAACAACAAACTATCACCTATATAATTCAAGACGACTCTTTTCTGACAATCTCCAATACAAAACCCAATTACACAGTACTCTCTTTTCCTAGTTTAGCGCCCAACAATTATTACAAGGTTAGAATTGACTAATCAAGATCATTATCAGCCTAAACCACAGCTCACTCCATATTCAAACATTTTCATTCTTGAAAGATTATATGTAACACCTCGATTTGAGAAATATCTAGTTTTAGAAAGAACTAAGTTTGAAACAGTTAATTTGAGAATTTTGTAAGTTAGTCTTAAATCGTGAGTATTGGGTGAACTTCAAATGACAATATCTTTTAGTACAGGATGAGTTAGGCGGCCTATAAGGTATCAAATTAAAATCTCTCAGTTCTCCTTCCAACGTCAACAAGTTTTTTAAAATATTAGTTCGGATGAGGGAACTATGCCCATTGGAGTTCATCCTGTCCGATTAAAGAAAGTTAATCTAAATTAAAGAGGGGTATTTTTGTCTTTTTAATACCATATTAGATTTAAACGTTTTTTTTATATTTTAGCGGTACAAACTGACTTAGATAAGTTTTCACCATTCTAAAATATGCTTAGGGTTTTATAGAGAAGTTAAAGACGCGTAAAAGGGAGTGAAAAAATTCAAGCATTCAAGATTTTCTTGTAATCGTCGAGAGATTTTTCCAAGGATTCAATCCTAACGAAATGTGTAAGTTGTAATACACAAAATTCTAAACCCTAATCTAGAGACTAATATGAGTGTATAAGGGTTGTAACACTGTTTTAAGGTCAAATATAATTTATATAAGCCATTTAGGAAGTTTTTGAATCAAAGTGTCAAGAAACGTCCATGACGTCCGGAAACTAGTTTAAGAGGTGCCAGTGTGCCTTAGCCTATTTGACTAGGTTTTAGGAGTCGTAATTCTATGGAATTTTTTTATTAAGGTGTGTAATACTTATTAGAGTTTGTTTATGGTCTAAACGTCCGGGTACGACTCCCCAAGTACCAACCAAAGGGTCCTTGAGGAGGACCCTTCCATTTTGACCAAAAAGTTATCTTGGACATTGTATATCGACGAAGGCAGGCGACGAGGCAGAGGTGGATCGACGGGGCGTCGATGCCTCCCTCGATCAAGACTTAGACATTTTTCAAAAAATGGCCAAAACATAGTTTATGTCGCAAACGACGGACCTGTAGGGCGTTGCTTCCAAGGTCCATCGACTGACCTACGACCCGTAAGTCAGGTCTGCAACTGTTCTGTGAAATTTTAAGTCATGTCATTAAACTAATTAGGTGGTTAGTTAATTAGTTAGGGGTTAGGAAGGTTTAATTAATATATTTAATTAATTATATAAAGACCTAAACCTAATTAAACTAACCCAACCCCCATATTTCCCAAAACACAATTGCTTTTCCTTCTCTCTTCTTTTTGCTCTCCCAAATAAAAGAATCCATTGAAGGGCTAGGTCGAGGTCAAAGGGAAGAAATAAGGTTGATTTCCTCCATCAAACTTCAACAATTAACAAGGTATGGGATCCTTTCGCCTTTGGAATTCATTTCCCCAAAGGGTTCCTCCAAAATTGATTTTAAAAAGATGAGTTTCAAGTGGGTTTTCTTCTATTACGAATTTGATCTTCTAAATTGTATTTTCTATGGTTTATTTTTGATATTATACTTAGACTATGATGTATTATGATGAAATTATGCTAGTTCTTGATGAATTAACCTAGTTTGTGAAGTAGATCATGAAATTGACACAAGTCTCTAACCCTAGGTTATGAACTAGTGATGAATTGATGTATAGTGATTCAATTGACTTCATTATTGTGTTAATTACTATTGTGTGATTATATTACACCCATTGTTTGGTTGAATTGGATGGTTTATGGTAAAACCTTGGATGATGGCTTGTGAAGGAGATGGGGTAAATCTTGTGATCTCAATCCTTTACTTCAATTATGATTACTTGTGTTTAGTGATGAAGTTATATTGAAGAATACCTTATGATAAGATTGATTAGTGTTGGTATGATGTTTAATTAAATGTCTCGATTTATGGCTTGTGAGTTGTTGGCTATGATGTAATGATATATGGATGGTGATGAATTTGCCAATGTGCCTTAGCATAAAATGGTTATGTAAATGTGCTAACCTCACATGTATGGATTGTATTGAAAGGACAATACTCATTCAATTCTCTTTGAGATATGAATATGACTATATAAGGGGTATACCCCTATGACCTAAAACTAAGTTATGATTGTTAATGAAAGACATTTCAAAAGGGACTCTTGCTTAGCACAGTGAACTAGAATGAGGAGTGTCCCTTCCAACATAGGGAAGGTGGGTCACTAACGTACTCATGAGATTAGAGACTATAATGCATGTAGGATAAAGAGGGTTTGAACTACATCTCCTAGTTCTTGAACTATGTTGCCCCCATAGGAATACTAGTTAGTGGATCCACAGAGATGTTGTGTTCATGTTTTTGCACTACCTTGGCAAGTAGTCAACATTCTTTCGGTGTACGGTTCCATGAAACTGAATTCCACATTAGCTCATGTGGTCTATGTCGGTTAAAGCAAGATGTTCCCAAAAGTAAAATGAAGTAATAAAGTGAACTCTAACAAGGATGACGTAAGGGGTTTGGCTTAGCCTAGGTAGGGGTAGGGGACTCTACCTATACATTGATCTAGTTAGACTTGACGGAAGTCTTAGAAAGATGTTCTTATTTGCTTATATGCTTATAAATGTAATTGATATGTATATGTTGAACTTACATGTTATTGACACTATGTAATATTGGTTTCACTTAAGAATATGTTATGGGTCTCCATTGTTAGATATGATAATGATTATTCTTGATCTTATGGTATGAAAAGTTAGACATTGATTATAGTCCTTGTTTGGTTCCCTTTTTTGAGTAAGGTTATGAGTCTTACTTAGTCATTGCACTAGTGGACTTAATGGTGGTTATGGGTAAAGGTGTTGCTTAGGTTATGATGTTATGAACTCTATTGCATGTTTGTTGATATTATAACTTGATGGTAGATTTGTCTTTATTTTGTGCTAAATTATGTTGATATGTATGTTGACTTGACTAGACTTGGTATTGTTGATCTTGTGATGTGCATGATCTTGACTTAACGAATAAGTGCTTATTGACTTGTATTGGTTCTTAAATGTGCATAAGTCATTTGTAATGTGGTTGTGCATGCTTTTGAATAACTGTCCCTTTTTGGCATGATTTCTATGTTGTATGTGCATGTGATCCTATACTTAGTACAAGTGATGTGCTAACCCCATTTCTCCCTTTTTCCCCAACATTTTAGGTTTCGGTCGTTTAAGGGTTTGTGACCACTTTTAAAGGAAGGCTTAGAATCATTCTCCAAGTGAGGGTATGTCCTCAAGTCAGAGGATAATGCCTTGTTATTACTCTAGCTATGGTTCTTTGTTGTAGTCTAAAGACGGTCATTTCATTCTACTTGTTTCAAGATATAATTGTAAGCCCTATATAGAATTAATACATTGTGTAAGGGATTATACCCATATTGATTTGAATCCGTTTAGATGATTTAATATAAGACATCCCTTTTAAGGGTCTATGTAAGGGCTTATGACCATGTTGTCTATATGTGGCATAAAAGTAGAAGACTATGTAATCTTCTTATACGAAGGGTCTATGTATATTCGCTATGAATATATTATGTGTAAGCAAGAGGTCTAAGTAAACCTCATGAAGTAGTATAGATGAAAAGTTTTAACTATTCTGCACTTTTTAACCTATGAATGTAATGACTAATGCTAAGAGGCTAGTCTTATTCCTCTCCAAGGACAACGATGTCGGTTACGTCCAGGGGGTACTTCCCGGATG